>JALJCO010005052.1:0-11932 GCA_023101725.1 Atherinomorus stipes
TTGAACTGCCAGAGCGATTAAATAAATGTTGGAGCCATCTCGTTATAACGAGAAAAAAATCTCGTTATAACGAGAAACTTTCTCGTTTTAACGTGAAACCTTTCTCGTTTAAACGAGAAACTTTCTCGTTTTAACGTGAAACCTTTCTCGTTATAACGAGATAAACTTTCTCGTTATAACGAGAAAAAAATCTCGTTATAACGAGAAACTTTCTCGTTTTAACGTGAAACCTTTCTCGTTTAAACGAGAAACTTTCTCGTTTAACGTGAAACCTTTCTCGTTATAACGAGATATACTTCTCGTTTAAACGAGAAAGTTTATCTCGTTATAACGACTTAGATAAAGTTGGAAAGATATGGACAGATTCGGACATCGGGGATCAATAACTCTGAGACGAAACGTTTTTGAAACACAAATGACACCCCTTTCACGTCATAATAGCACAGACTACTAGCTACAAGAATTAAAAAACGTTATTTTTTTAGAAAAACCGAGCTGGGTGAATAACATTGATCTTTATGAGCAGGCGGTAGCCGAGCGAGTGGTTAGGGACCGTCTGCAAGTGGCAATACAGGAGCAAGACGCTGCGAATAAAAATCAATAACCCCACTGTCATACAGAACAGAGACTCCGAAATCACCACACACACCTAGGGGCTCCAGATGGTCACTCTACAACAGCTGTTTTGGAGAAATGTGCCTTTTGATAATTCATTAACATCTTGCTATATTGATAAATAACACCATCATTATAAAGTGCAGAGACTAAAAGTCACCACACACATCAATGGAGCCTTGTTGATCATACTACAACTCTTCCTCTCATAAAATATGCTTAAATGTATTTTGGGGGATTTTTAAAAAAGCCAAATAAGTCATATAATTGGCAATATATGTTGTAGTACCACCAAAGTCACGTTACACATAAACCATCTCCTTTTTTCCATGCCACTCGTCTTATTAGATAAAAATATGCTAAAATTTAAATTTGGGGGGATTTCTTATCAATAAACAAGTCATAAGATTAGCAATAACTCATTTATTAGGCTACAAATTGTAGTACCACCATATTTTCAGAACAAATATGGTGGTTTCAAAACCAAAGTCTTTCTCAAACCCTGCCTTTTCTCATCCGCCCTTCATCCGCAGATGAGAAATGTGCCTTTTGATAATCCATTAATCATTAATACCTTACAATATTCATCAATAACTCCACCATTGATTGAAATAGCAAGACACTAGTGATTAACAATAATAAGATAAATGTAAAAAATAAATAAAGGTGCATTTTTCCAAAACAGCTGTTGTAGTATGATCATCAGGAGTCCCTTGAGATGTGTGGTGATTTTACAGTGTCTACACTGTATAACAGTGGAGTTACTGATTGAAATAGCAAGATACTGTATTAATGATTAATAACAAAAAAAAAGTAAAAACCAAATGAAGGTGTATTTTTTCCAAAACAGCTGTTGTAGTGTAATCAGCGGGAGTTCCTCGGCGTGTGTGGTGATTTGGGAATGTCTGCACTGTAGAACAGAAGGCTAGTTATTGATTGATCAAAATATCAATAGTTAATAACAATAGAAAATTTAAAAAAAATGAAGTTGCATTTCTCCAAAACAGCTGTTGTAGAGTGACCATCTGGAGCCCCTAGGTGTGTATGGTGATTTCGGAGTCTCTGTTCTGTATGACAGTGGGGTTATTGATTTTTATTCACAGCGTCTTGCTCCTGTATTGCCATTTGCAGACGGTCCCTAACCACTCGCTCGGCTACCGCCTGCTCATAGAGATCAATGTTATTCACCCAGCTCGGTTTTTCTAAAAAAATAACGTTTTTTATTCTTGTAGCTAGTAGTCTGTGCTATATATGACGTGAAAGGGGTGTCATTTGTGTTTCAAAAACGTTTTGTCTCAGAGTTATTGATCCCCGAAGTCCGAATCTGTCCATATCTTTCCAACTTTATCTAAGTCGTTATAACGAGATAAACTTTCTCGTTTAAACGAGAAGTATATCTCGTTATAACGAGATAAACTTTCTTGTTTAAAAGATCTCGTTATAACGAGATAAACTTTCTTGTAACGAAAGTATATCTCGTTATAACGAGATAAACTTTCTCGTTTAAACGAGAAGTATATCTCGTTATAACGAGAAAGGTTTCACGTTAAAACGAGAAAGTTTCTCGTTATAACGAGATTTTTTTCTCGTTATAACGAGATATGGCTCCAACATTTATTTCATCGCTCTGGCAGTTCAACGCCACCGTATACTTCAACATCTCTTGGTAATTTGCAACTAAAAGTGTTTTTGATGTGAAGCAGTTTGTATTTGTTATTTTATAAAGTTTGACTGCACACTATAGCAGTTAAGTTAGCATGGACTTAGTCAAGTTACAGTGTAAAAAGCATTTTGCTTCCGTTTTGGCCCCAAAGGGGTCATTCCGGTAATCCCCCAGGTGTAGCACCAGTTGCTGACGTAATATGATGTTAAAAAAAAAAAAAGTTTTTGTATATATCCCTGTATAGGGGGTCAAGCCAGTTTCAAGTCCAAATTTAGACTGCATATGGGGATGCCCTTTGTTCGCATTTGGCAGAGAAAACCATCACAGAAAGTTAGAGGCAGCTTCCACCAACTGGAAAAGCCGGGACTCAGAAATATGCATCATCAATGAGTAATTTTTTTCAAAACACATGGCCACTTTTGCTACTCCACATATTGTGTAAAAAACCTTTTTCTTAACAAGGTTTCAATCAAATCAGGTATAGTTCCTTTAAAGAGTGGATGTTTCTGTTCTATCTAAGTTTGCTTTGTCATCATTCAGCAGTTTCTGTTCTGTTCTTGAAGTCAGAACTAAGAACAGCAAATAAAAAGAATTTCATATCCTCTCCTTAACTGACAAGGATCTCAGTTTCATATTCAATAAAATTGCACATTTTCTTTGGTTTCTACTGACATCATGCCAACTTAATTTTGATATGAGTGTATCAGCACCTATTCGTAGGTGTTAGATACATTTCAACTATTTGTTTACGTGTTGTTTTCATGTGTATTTTTGTTCCTGCTCCTCTGCTTAGGAAATGAGATAAGAGGCGTGAGACACAGGTGTGATTAAAAAAGGGGAGAGCCATACTGTTTTAGCCGCACTCTTTTTTGTTTGTTTATTTTTTGTTATTGTAATCAAGAATTGAGCTATACACACTGTGCGAGGTATTGGAATAAATAAGTGAAACCGATAACACAGTAAAGTCACTAAGTTCTTTGCGAAGCGTGTCAAGACTGAATGTCTACCCTGTCTACCATGAAAATGCCACCACAATGAATAACGATAGAAGAAATTGGGTGCATGAAGGCATGTTTAGTTTCATGAGTGAGATTTATTTTTTTAAAATTTTTTTAAAGAGGACATGTACTGTACATATGGCTTTATAAATCTATTGATAAAGCTTGTTCATGAATACATATTTGTAATTGTATAGTCCCAAGTTTATGCATTTGGCCTTTTTTGGGGTCACAGCCACAGTTTTCCGTCCAATGTACTGTATAGAAAATATAAAAGGCTCCATCCTTTAAAACTTCATCAATGAATGCAACAAAAATGCATGCTCTGCACTGAAGGGTTTTCCTTTTTCAGCATTACTTCTTGTGAATGTTCTGCTAAAGGGACTGTAAAGACCTCCATTGTATTTGGAGTCTGGTTCCTGACCTTTTTGCTGGATATATTTAGATTTCTAGAGCTTTTTCCATTGAAATACACCAGCTGATGTGACCAAACCCAGCGCAGAAAAATAACATCCAAAAAAGTAAGACGATACAGTAGCTTTTGGGGGAGTGGTTAGCCTAGTGGTTAATGCCATGGGCTTTGGCATGGAAGACCCGGGTTAGGTTCCAGACATGGTACTCAGGTGAACCACCATGGGCCCTTGGGCAAGATCATAACCCCCATCAACTGCTATAATTGGCAGCCCACTGCTCGCAGGTTAAACTTGGGATTGGTTAAATGCAGCGACTGAATTTCCTAATTGGGACTAATAAAGTGTAAATTATTATCATTTTTTTAAAGAAACTATGAAACTTAGCTTAGTCGACCTAAGGGGAACTGAAGATATAAAAAGATGCAATAAGGTTGTAAAACAGGGTTCCCCGATCCGATCTGAAGAGGGCTGTAATCCTGCAGGTTTGCAATGTCAGGTGTGTTTGAGCAAGGACATAATGAAAACTTGCAGAATGACAGTGACCACATTAAAGATGGGACAAGTCTCAGCATGTTTCCATTGGAGTCTGTATCAACAGCAACTGTTTGCCTGTGAATAACAACTGTTCTTACTGTAAGGAGCTGAAAGTTGCTGTAGCTGCATGATTGATAGCATCCTCTTGTGATCAAACTGAAAAGTGCAGCTTTACAGATATCTTCATCATCCATGGGGACGAGTTTGAACAGAAGAAACATGCACTCTGTACATATAGAAGCAAAGGAGTTACAAAAAAACAAACAAAATGAATTTAAGAACAACAGTTACTGTAAAATGTTACAGTGGCTCTGCGATATGTTGGTATCGAGTCCTTCCTAATGCTTCCTATCACTCAGCCTGAAGAGCTCAAATAAATGTTTAATTATAATTGTTGGCCCCTTAGTAATTCTAAAAGCATTGGCGGCTGAGGCAATCACTCAAAGGATTCAGTAATGGTGATGGCATAGAAGCACCCCACTTCTACTGTACAGCGAGGGACTGAGAGAGAACTGTGATATAGTTTATAATTATCCCAGATACCAGAGATGAAAAGTGACTTTATTCCACCAGGATTCTTTTTTCTTTTCTATTACAGCTACAAAAAAGGAAAATTTGAGGAATTGTTTCATATCTTTTAACAATTATTTTTATCTATAAATACAATCTCGAGTCTGTAAAAAAATATTTTTGTCTGTAAATAAAATGTTGCTCCCTTATCTCAAAATAGTTTAATACGTAAAGATTAATATGACACTTTTTTATTGCACCGCTAGTATTAAGGACAGCAAAAACTCAAATCTTCTCAAAATACATTTAACAACAATCTACAGTTCTGCATGAAACACTCCCGGCTGTTTGTCTGCCCAGATGCATCGCTCCACTACTCCATTTCCTTTGAGTGCATTTCACAATGTACAACTGAATGTCCAGTGAAAGCACATCTTTTATTTATGCAGGTTATGCAAGTCAAGCACACGATTGGAAGTACTTGAACTGAGACCTTTCTTATAGCACGGATATGTCCCTAACGTCTCATCATTGTCGTAACCGTTCAATCTGAACAGACAACAGAAAGACCGTAAGACCTTTCCTCTTTGAAATTTCCTTTACCAGGTCAAAAAAAGGAAATCTCTTCCACATTATGGCAAATCTTAAAGCTGAAAGGTTCTTACATAACCTCCTGAAGCAAGTGAAGGAGCAGGTGAGTAATGTTGATCTGTAATCAGTGACTAAGAATTAGAGTCTAATACTGGATCCCCATCTTTATTTATAGAAGCATAGCCTTCATCTTCAAGGATTAGGATGCTCGGATGAGGCTAATTGGCACAACATGTTCCCTGTCATATTTAATTGAGAACATATCAGGTGAGTTACAGCAGAATCACATGAAGCTGGCTTTTTAAAATAACATTTAGGAAAAGTCTTAAGTGCATCCAACAGCTTTAAAACTGATAACATAAGGCAAGTTTTTTGCTTTAGTCTGTTTACATATGTTCTCTATCTAAGCCATCATTATGCTCCTAAAATGTCATGACTCATACTAAGTGTTGTACTAGTGTAGCCTTAATGCAAGATTCAGTTAAAATATATGTGTGTGAGTCTGGTACATTCGAGAGGAACTCATCACACCATCCAGATTACACCAGCCTTTATTCAAACACTGCATACAGCCCACAGCAAAGCCAAAGAAAAACAAAACACCCGGATCAGAAACAGCTGCTGGCTTTAAACACAGTCATATGACTTAACAGCAATGGTTGTAAATGATAAGCCACAGATTTATACATCCCCAGCCAGACAGCAGTAAAGTATCAGTCACATTTGTTCATCATAACAATCTGTCGTAGATCTTGATCCTTAGAGTTTAACGAGGGACTGTCAGAGATGCAAGGGATCGCAGAGTGGACTCACTTTCCACATGATGATTAACAAGACATAATACACACACCTCACTAGTGTCAGACATGTAGCCAAGGAGCATTAAATGAATATGCACAACTAAGGCTTGATTTGTTATTCTTTTATCTGAACTAGTTTGATCTATAATTAAAAATAGAAATACAATGATACAGTAAACAGTGCATTTTTTAAATTGGAAAAATCTCAATAAGGAAACTGCTTTTTTGGTTCTTTTTTATCTATAAAGTGGCATAATATAATTCTTATCCCTCTAACTTAGAGGTTGCATAAAGACAACCTATGAATGCATGATTGCTCTACCATTTATAAAAGAAACTGACAAAAATATAGCATCTTTAGGCCACTACAAATAAAACTTTTAATAATTTTACAAATCAGAACAAGAATTAATTAATTTATAAATGAAAGTGTTTAACATGATTACTTGGAACAATGTTGGAACTCTTTAACCTTACATTTTGTGAAGCTCTTCACATAACACTAACATATACAGTACTTTACATTAAAAAGCAGCGGCAAATATTACTGACACGTACCATTTCAAGAATTCATTCACACAATGTGCAATACATTTACCTCAAACCTAGAAAAACATAATATCAACCAAAACAAACCTTCAGTTAACCCCTAAAACATGTTTGACAGAAACCAGCAAAAGCCTGCAGGAAGATAAGTGCACAACGATAAGGACAATGACATAATCACCAAACAGTGACAGATACAGTAGAAGCGTGGACAATGGCTGGAGAAGTTGCAGATTTAAAATGTACGATAACTTTTTTTTTTTTTTTTTTGGAATGGTAACCTGTCCAGGTTGTACCCCACATCTCACATGATTGCCACTTACTGGGATAGGCTCCACCAACCAGCTACTTTAAATGGAATGAAGGGTTCATAATGAAATGTATGCATGAATGGACATTTTATATCTGCAAACCTCACAAATTCTGTCCAGACTTTGGCTCTCCTTTCAGCATCAGAGTGGACAGTGCAAACTTTTGGTCAATGAGGGTGCTCCTGCAAAAGCTCGAAGGCCAGCTGTGTGATGTGCCGCCACGCTTGTTGGATGTGGCGCGATTCAGTAGTGCGTGCACAGACAGCGAACCGCAGGACAAAGCGACCAGAGAGCTGGCAGGGCACCAGATGTATTTCTCTGCTCTTGGTGATCCTTTTCAGTAAGTTCTGATTCAGCTCATTGGAGCCCTGAAAAGGAAGGAGGACTGATGAACATGCAACTTTCTGTCCAATTTGATACAAACTTTTACCAGGATCTGGCGATAGCTGATCTGTTTTTTAAACAAAAAAGTAGCAGGTAATATACTCATAGTGTAGCAATAAAATATGCAGATAGATAGGAGACGTTTTTCTCTGAAAAAAAAACTCACAAACTGCTGTATTTTTTAAGCATATAAGGAAATCAATATCATACCTTGAGCCTGAAGCAGACCAGTCCCATGATGACTTCAGCACAGATCTCAAACCTCTTGTCTGCTCTCACCAGACTCTCAAACTCTTTGGCCAGGCCCACTTGCTGCAAACACATCAAAAAGTACAAAGACTCATCCTAAATTGTTCCTGATGATTTATGCAAGAAAGTGCACTAGCACCATTCTTATTGTTCACTTATTATAGAGAGCATGCACAGATTGTCAATTGAGTATTGCTATCCTGGAGAGCTATAAGACTTTGGTCATATATTATGAAAAATACAACAGGACTAAAAGAAAAAAAAAGTAATAATAAAACAATTGGAGAGCACAATTTAGTTCCAGGTTAAATAAAATGCATGAGACCATTTGCTTAAAAATTGTCCATGAAACTTGTGAAGCAACTTTACTGAAGGTTTTGACTTGCATGATGTTCACTAGATGGCAGTGTTGCATAACATGGTGCAGTTTCCCCCTCAAGCATCCAACTTAAACTCTACTTGTTTAGATGGAGTGAAACCACTTACTATGAAGTACACGTAATCTTCAATAAACAATGTTTTAAACAAATTCACACATCTTCAGAGAAAGGAGTTCCCAGGAGGCCCAGATCAGAAAATCTCCAAATAAGCTCTCTGTAACCATGAAATATACTTTGTCAAATTCTTCTCGAAATGCCATTTCCTTTCTTTAGATCTTTTTTCTTTTTTTTTAACATGGCGCTGTGTGATCAAACATGCTCCTACAGTATAATTTACCCACTTGAGATCAAAGAAGCTGAGACGTTAGATGAAAGATGAAGTGAGCATCAGTACACTGTTTTAACTGCACTTTTCTTGTCTGCTTCACTCTAATGAAACTAGATGTTGGGTTTAAATTACCAACAACTGACTAACCACCACCTTCCTTCTTTATTTCAAGTATTTTACCACCACTGTCTTTGTTTACAAGCTAATAAACTGCAGCAACCTCAGTCTGTTCTACTACATACTGCTACTACCGCTTACCATCGAATATTTTGTGCATGCTGTATTTAAAACGCTTCAGTTTACAATGTCTTTTACACAGTTTGTAAATATCAAAACAAACTATATGAATGAGATTTATCTTTATATAAAAAAGAGAACTGTCAGTTACAAGACTGATCAATTACCAAATACCATTCTGAAAAAGGGATCAAAAGACAAATGCACAGTAAACTAGTGTGTCATATGGCTGCAGGGATCAGTGCTGCAGTCACTTCTATTAAAAATGGGAGAAAACACAGAACAGGCCCTCTTGATTTACAGAGCAGACTGGTGGAGGAAGAGGAAGATGAGGAGACAGGCATTCAGCTGTGGAGCATTTAAAGGAAAAGATGAGAAAGAAAAGGGGCAGGGACTAGGGGAAAATATTGCCACAGAGAGGGAGATATCAGTCCGACACAATCAAGATACAGCGATGGAGATGGAGCTGAGGAGGCAGTGCAGAGAGGGGACTTTAGTTGTAAGAAGGGATTAGGAGGGCTGAGGTGTGCAATGCAAGGATGGAATTGGCATTTACCATGAAAGCACATGCGATTGCCAGAAGTGTTGCCCTGTTTTGTTTTGTTTTTTCTTTCTTTTTCTTTCTCAGGATTGACAGATTTGGGAAAAGAAAAAAGGATGGAGATGATGAAGTGAAGAGAAAAATGAAGCCTGACTGATCATCATAGACACCACTGTGTTAGTAGTAAACACATTCATTTTACAGTTTCAAACGATTTAAAAAAAAAAAAAAAAAAAAAAAACAACAGTGAGAACATTATTCCAGTGTCCACAAATACACCGTTTATGTATGTAAATGAATAGATCTGCGTGTGTCAGGGCAAATATGTAGTTGTAGAGTGAGGCTGGATCTTTCTGGTCGCCTACCTTTCGTATATGAGCTTGCAGCCCATGGAGACCATACATGCGAAAGACAAACCACAGCTTTAAGGAGCCAAATCGTCTTCCCAGAGGAATCTGCCAATGCTACACGATGGCAGCAAAGAGCAGTTAGTGCCATTTAGTTTATTTTATCCTTCATGTTCATATCAGTTAAAAAGATCATTCACCTTACCCTGTAATCTGTGACAAGCCCTATTTAAAGACAAAAGGAAAATAAAGTGATCTGGTTACATTTGAAACATATGATTTAGTTCATATTATTCCAAAAATTTCATACAATAACTTCTTTAAAAAGAAATTTAACTATGATTTTGTAAATGTCCTCCACCTATAATATTCATTAAACAAAACTGATGCATGATTTTGGTATTAGACTTCAGTGAAGCTGTCTTTGTGGTTATATTTGATTGTGTTACACAGTCCAGGTGTTGCTCACTGTCACTGTGCCCACCTCCTCTATTTCACTGATTACAGCACTGTCTCTCCCAAACAGGCCGTTGGCTACAAGCTCATCTCTGCTAAACAGAGGTCTGTGTTACCTTGAGCTAATAACCACTAATTAGATTGAGGGGTCCAGATTGTATGAGCAAAAGCTTTTGTGAAGTGCTTGAGTGTGGTAAGAGGTAGCTCTCTGGGGTTTTTTGTCTGCCTGTCTGTCAAGCAAATAATAGAGCAAATCTGAGCCCATCTGCATGCTGAGAGAGTGTACACCAGCACACAAAGTCATAGCAGACATATGCAACCATGAAAGTTTACTGTACATCTAAAATTATCTTTATACTTAAACACAGCCTAGGCCCTCTAAGATAAACACATGTTAATTCTTTCAGTAGTCTTCAGAAAGAAATGAGAGGCAGTGACACGTTTGCAAAGCTCTATAGACGCAGTGTGGAATAATGTCCTGAATGTTTTCCTGTTACAGGCATCCAAAGGGTTGGAAATCTTTTGAAAAACAGTCTGACCACCAAGACAGAGGAGTGTGATTTATTCATCAAATTAGCTCACGCCCATACAAAGGTAAATGTCCTAGTTAACAGATCTGAAAGTAGGATTAATATTTTTTGTCTGTGTGTTTTTTTTATATATATACTATATGGTTAGTACAACTCTTCATTCTTTAAAACAAAAATGTGTGCAGATGATTTCAATAACATTTTTGCTGAATATCAACCCTGTTCATAGCTTTAAAAGTTCACAACTGTTTGTTGCTGCCACTGTATCGTAGACTCCAGAACTAGCTCAGTTTGTGATCCCGAATGCAGTGTTGAAGTGCAAATGTCTACCTGATTCCTGGTTTTCATGTTTCAGGTAAAGTGGTTCCATTTTGAAAGCTCCAATGATGTCTGCTCTCTTCTTCACCCTGTTAAAAGCCAGAAAATAAAATTATTCGTGAACCGTTTTTCACTGGTTGCTAAAGCTTGTTACATACTGAAGCGAGAACTTTGTTCTTGCCCGCCAGGCTGAAAAAACAAGAAAAAGGTTATTTTTCGTCAAGTCGTTTCATACTCCCCAAGAAGCTCTGCGACCGGGGGCGTGCGGGGGTGACTGTGTTCTTGGAGCTCCCCGAGAAGAAAGTTCTGCTCGACGCAAGCCGTTTTCAAACACGTCTTTAACCGTGGCCCCGAGAACAAGAAAAAAGTTCTTAAGCAGAAAGCAGCCTTGAAACAAGGCGTTGCGGCCTTTGGGGGGGCTTTTGGAAGTGGGACAGTCTAACACATTTTTTCAGGTGTTAGGCTCCAGAGAATGCAAAAAGTCTACCCATCCACTGTGAAGTCTTGGTTGGTCTTCACCAGTGTCCCTTCTGGAAAATTTTGGTTTGGAGGATATTCTCTTCTGAATACAGTTCATCATAAACAACTAGCCTATTTGATTTCTTGTGTTTAAAAATGTGATATGTGATCCTATTTATTTTCAAGTGTGCATGCACAAGACAGACAAGACAGAATTCTTGGGCATCTGAAGGCTATGAAGATATTTAATATGAATTATATTTAGATGGTTAGAAATATGTCAGACCATTACAGCACGAGGTTAGTTCAGTTGCTTTATATTAATATGGAACCAGATTGAGGTAGAGAGGCTAAAAAAAAGTCTATTACTTTTTGCCCTACACAACACCTCATGTTTTATAATTGTTTCCATCTTTTGCAGCACATGCATTGTTTTGTCAGTGCTGACAGAAAAGGCAGGTGAGAGGCAGCAGTTCTATTTTACTCAGCAAATGATGGGGTGGCAGATGGATATCAGTATCCTTTGTTAGTGTATGGGCCTGTGAACTACTGCTTGGGTAAAATATTCTGACAAACACTGCAAACAGTACGATTAAAAATGGAACAAGTAACTTTGTATCATCCACAGACATACCCAATGCATTACTGACTCACTGACATGAAAGTAATGTAATCTGATCTCATCATGCAGGGTTTACAGGCTGATAAATGTGGCAAAAAGT
>JALJCO010005053.1:0-10059 GCA_023101725.1 Atherinomorus stipes
TTCTGGTCCCACTGGGACCAGACCCCAGGGGAGACCCAGGACACGCTGGAGGGACTACGTCTCCTGGCTGGCCTGGGAACGCCTCAGGATCCCCCCGGATGAGCTGGCGGCTGTGGCCGGGGTGAGGGAAGTCTGAGCTTCCCTGCTTAGGCAGCTGCCCCCGCGACCCGATCCCGGATAAGCGGAAGAAGACGGTACGGTATGGTACAGATCAAATATCAATTAAAGTTTTTACTTCCTTGTAACTCCACGTCTGACCACAAGCCATCTTTATAAGTACCGCAGTCCCTCACGTGTGTTTGTCGTCGTAGCGTTTACCCACATTGTCCAACGTTTGACCCACAATGCCAATGCAATTTGTAGTCCACTTCCTGTCTTTGGTTCACTTGAATCGGACCGAGACCTGTGTTTGCAGGCGGACCGAATCCGGTTGTTTGTTCTGGATCAGAGTCCGTTTGCGCATTCACAACTCCCCTAACGAAGCGGACTTTCTGAGCAAACGAACTCTGATTCTAATCAAAAAAGCTTTGTGAATGCACCCTTACGCTGATGGGATGTTTTAGTTAAGAACTGGATTTAGTCTTTGTGTTGGAATGCTGATGGTTTTCTGGGATGCATACGATGATCCATTGGTTTGGTGTATACCAGCTCTTAGGGTCAGCGAGGCTCCAGTTATCAGGCCTCAGTATAAGGACTGGACCTGAGCTCTGAACAGGAAGTACAGAACATGATAATATGTTAATCACATGACATTCCCTCCATGCCACCCAGGCAGGTTCTTTACAGTGAGTCTAGAGGAACCAATAAGGTGCTGGGGTGTCAGTAACAGAATAAACATGTGCAGTACAAAGTCTAATAGGGGATTATCACGCTTACCAGAAGTTCCCGGGTTTTGGACACTTCCTCTTCCGGGCCATGTTAACTACAGCCGTTCCTGCTCTGTTATACTGTTTAAATCGGATAAACTCCAAACATACTTAAGTTTTCATTCTAGACTGAAGTGATACTGGATCAAAAGCTGGATCAAAGCGATCGATTCGCCGCGGTAAAGGGCCGAACTTTATAATAAAAAAACGTTTGTTTGTCGCCGGTGGGGCACAACACCGGCACTTCACAGCATGCTAGCATTAGCCAGCTAACGTTTACTGACGTGCTTAACATTGTGTGTCTTAAAACACACAAACATCTGAAAATCGGGTCTGTACCCCCCCGTTTCCAGTGGAACAACTGGGGACTGCCAAGAAAGGAGACGCTTTCAGATGCTTGTGTGTTTTCAGCCGCACAAAGTTAGGCACGTCATCAAGCTGGCTAATGCTTACAGACTAACACGACTGTATAGTCTGCCGGCCACAAACAAACGTGTGTTGTTTTATTATACAGTTCGGTCCTCCACTGCGGCGAATCGGTCGTTTTGATCCACTTCTTCCGTAGCATCACTCAGTCTGGAATGAAAACTTGGCATTGGCGTTTATCCGATTTACAAAGTTTAACAGAGTAGTAGCTGACGGACTACTGTTAGCAGGATAGCATTAGCCAGCTTGATGACGTGCCTAACTTTGTGCAGCTGAAAACACACAAGCATCTGACAGCGTCTCCTTTCTTGGCAGTCTCCAGTTGTTCCACTGGAAACGGGGGGGTACAGACCCGATTTTCAGATGTATGTGTGTTTTAAGACGCACAAAGTTAAGCACGTCGGTAAACGCTAGCTGGCTAATGCTAGCATGCCGGTGTTGTGCCCCACCGGCTACAAACAAACATGCTACGTTGTTTTATTATAAAGTTCGGCCCTTCACTCTGGTGAATCGCTTTGATCCACTTCCTCCTTAGTATCACTTCAGTCTGGAATCCGTGAAAATTTCAGTAGGGTTGGCGTTAATTCACGTTATCTACGAAGTAAAGCAGGGACATTGAACTGGACCGGAAGTGGGCCGTCTAACTGTTTAAAACCGGAAGTTCGGAACACGGAAGCGTGATAATCCCCTATACTGGTGTGAACCGGGCCCCCGGCTGCTAAGCGCCGTAAGTACCCACAATGCCCCACTGTGATCCTCCAGCTGGTGTTTAAAGTCTCTTTGAAATAGTCTTCCATCCTATCAGAGGTGGTTATCTCGGTCTCAGGAAGGGTTCTGCTGGTTCAGCTCTGGATACCTCTATTTTCACTTGGTACCGGTCCAGGCCCGGTCTGAGTGAGGCGAAGGGGCGCAGAGTTCGGAGTCGGAGTCCGACTCACCCTCTGCGATGTAAGGTCGGACAGTGGCGCAGCGGGCGGTGCCTCCCCCCGCCTGGTGCTCCCCCAGGTTAGAAGAGTAGAAGCTGTTGTTCAGGAAGTCCAGGTTCTCTCTAGACTGGGAGATGGAGAAACCGCTGAAAGATCGCTCCAGCTCCTCGTGGTCCACCGATGGGATGGAGATGGAGGTGTCACTGTCAGGCTTCACCTCCTCCCCATTGCCCCCCCCTGCCCCTGTCCCAGTGGACACCCTCTCCCCCCTCTCCGGTCTCTCTGAACCCCCTCGTTCCCCAGCGCTGTGGCGGTTTGATCGGTTCCCACCATGTCTCTCTCCAGCCGGAGGTGGAGGCAGTCGAACCAGTGACGCATCCCCCACTGGACTTGGAGTGTTTCCATGGCTACGCTGAGGAGGGGGAGGGGCCTGCGGTTGGAGTTGGGAGCTGATTGGTTGCCAGGATGTGGAGGGTGGACAAGTGGGGGCAGTGTAGTTCCTGTGTCCAGTTGAGCTGCTGGAGCGGACCATCTTTGTCACAAACCGGTTCTTCTCTACCTGGTCTCCAGGCAACACCCTGCACAAGATGTAAACAACACATAAACAATAAGTAAACAATAAACAACAGGTCCTAGTTCTGACCCATGATCTAAGGCTTTTTGATTATTTCAGATGTTTCAAAGCTTGATTATATCTTTCTTAACAGGGATTGATCACCCTGACAACCTGTGATACAGAAGATCAATAATCTGGCCACTGCAGCTGACGATCACAACCAGAAATCACCTGCAGTAAGTAGGAGATTACTGACCTACAGAACATTTAGAAAGCAGCACCACCAGGTCTTAATGAGGACCAGGTACACAATGTATTCTTTAACCTTTCAAGACCTGTCACCACTCCTGATGGCGTGCACAATCACGATCCCATCAGGTGCGCCGGCACACCTGACATCAGGCACGACTTCAAGACCATCAGGCTAAAAGGGATAAATCTTTTTTTCTTTCAAGACTGTCAAAAAAAGAATGTGTTAACAGCAGAAACTAATTTATGTAAATTACCCTCCGACGTCTGTTTTATGTTGCGCATTCACGGGAAAATTGAAGTCTGAGATTTGACTGAAATTCACAGACATCTAGCAGATATGATGTCAAAGCGCTGCATATTGCGCAACATCTGCTCACACGAGCTGCATTTCCATCAGCAGTGCATGATCATTCAGAGAAATGTGTTAAAATATCTCACAGACTGTCATTACAAATGCTTTAAGTTGCTCGATGCCTGCATGTTGTCAAAAATAAATGTTTCTCACCACAGTGCAGATTTTTCATATACAGTAGGCCATATGACTGGTAAAACTTCCCCCCACCACTCTGACTCCAGAGTGAATGCTTTATAAATTGTTATAGTTATTTGAAAAAAAAACTATTTTGCAGCCTTCATTCTTCACCAAAAAGTAAATGTACTGCCAAACCACGTGTAATTTCTCTCCAAATCACAGAGATGCCTATTCGCATTGGATTAGTCTTATCAGATGACCTCGGAGTTTAGCAAATTATAGTAGGTAATTTGCAAGGGAATTATAACATCGCAAATCACAGACATGGCCGAGGCACACAGGATTAAAATCACAGACAATCTCTGTAATTATTACAAATTACATGTGGTCCCTAGGTAATACTTATCCCCTCAGAATAGGGCTTTGCTGTGTTAATATTTAACATATTAAACACACGCGCTGTTTAACAAGCCCCACACATTCACCATGTCTCTGTTACAAAGCTGAGCCCTAAGAGGCCTGTTGTCACAAAAAGAAAGAAAAAAAGATCATGGTGCAGCAGATTGGCCGGCCTCGCGCTGTCTCACACCCACTGACCAACCACTCTGTTCTTGTCAGTTGTCATAGACACACAAAGACACTGCTTTGACTGCCTCAGCTAGCCGCTGCGACACGTCAAGTGTCTGCCATCTTGGTCCTGGCAAGATAGCCTGGACCATGAACACAAGTAAATGGTTTGTTTGTTTAAACTGGATTAAATACTAAGAAATTGTCTAATTTTCAGCTGAATGGGATTTTATATTTGATTCATGGTGAAAAAGTTTAAAACTGTAACACAAATGTGAATTAATCACTGACAGACAATCAATAAATTTTTATTAGGGTTCAAGTAAGTTAAGTATGATGGGTCGGAAAAATTATTGTGAAAATGCAAAATCAGGTGTTACCCCTGTTTTCCACCAGAGGCGGCAGAATTTGACAGCCATCTCAACAGATAAAGTCTCTCTTACTAGACCCGAAGCGCCGTGCACACAGCGCACGAATCAGCTTGTGCAGCAATTGTTTCAGTGTCAGGTCTGATGCCTGCACTTGCCACAGCCAAATTTGTGATGTATGGCAGGAAGTGGGATGTAAAAAGTAGAGAATTCAGTTTATTACCAAAATAAAAACATTTTTCAGAATAAACAGCTGGATCAAGCAATGATATGTAGGTGGATCTGCATGTACGCAGGAGATGAAGACACATGGTGAAGGAAGTGGGGAAGCCAGAGTGTCTTGTCAATGAACCCATTCACATGCGCACCAACAATTTGATTATAATAATGTTTCTAGAGTTATCTGATTATTAGGTTGTATGTAGAGGGCTCAAGGAAGGATCAATCAATCAGTAATAAATTTATTTCAAACCTGCATGGTGCAGCTCAAAAAACTGTGCAAAATACACAAAAAGTCAAACAAAAAATGGTTTGAAAAGGGGGTGGATGAAGCCAAGGCTTTTTACTTTCCAATACCCCACTAGAGGAGACACGCCCACAGGAGAAACAAGAGGGTGGGGGAGGGATTGGGTTTTATTTCAGGCGCACACATGATAAACAAGGTGGATCAGGTGCCAAAACAAGTAAACACATGCACGAGATGAACAAGGGGGCATCGGCTAAACATGGGTGACACGAGGTGGTGGGGAGTGAAATCACTGCTGACTTCTGGTACGGTGGAAATGCATAGGTGCCTGATCGGATATGAAATTTGTAAGCGCAAAAATATGTTCTATACGTATCCGGTGGGTAGTGGGCCTGAGTCAGGAGTAGATTTCTGTTTTTTTTTTCTTGTTTACCACAATATTTATATCATAATCTTCTGGTTTAAAAAGCGTCTCTATATAAAGTAGCAAAGAAGAATATTTAGCACATTAATGCATTTATAAGTAGATTTATTTTATCATGATATAGTTAAATAAAAATAGCAGTGTGGATTTTACACAGTATTTTGAAACCTCATACTATGAAATTAACTTGCAACAACTACATATTAAAAGGTTTTTAGGAGAAGATATGATCCAGTGCCTCCCTCCAAACAGAAATAAACATTATTCTAGGAAACTTTGTAGTAGCTACTATAAAAAATGTTTTCATGGTGTCATAATAAATATTATTATAGTAAACCGTGTAGAACTGAGAAGGTTCCAGGACCATTTAGATCTTTTCAGATTATGTGTGAAATGATTCAGTGACCATTTAGGCTTTTGGGGAAAGGAACTGGACTGGTGGCTGACAGCTTTATGTAAATGTTGGTCTACATGGAATAAGGAACTTGTGGTGATTATTTATCAAAGATTTATTTGCACACTGAAGTTGTTCAAACTTAAAGTAGCTTAAAGTTCAACAAGTGGCTTCTGTTGATAAAATACAGTAAAAACACTTATTTCAGACAGAGTTGTGAATGGTGATTAATCGCGATTAATTTCTTTGAAAGTCATGATTAATCTGGCTTAAACATTTTAATAATTTGAAATTACTTACTTTTTTTTTTTTTTTTTTGCTTTATTTTGATTGTTTTTTGTCTTTCTTTTGGGGGCGGGGGGGTGGGGGGGAGTAAATGTTTGCCATTCTGTGGCAAATTACCATCCTGGAATTTTGGCATTTTTGTTCCATCATTGGTTTTGGTTATGTTGTGTTTTCATTCTGTTATTGGTTCTAGTACTTGAGTGTTTTTGCCGTGTAAATGGTGGTTGTTTGTTTCACAGTACTAGGACATACTCACTGCAGGATTTTGGAGATGGACTGGCTCTTTTCCAGCTGATCTACTGGACTGTGGTAAGGTGGGGCTGGGTCTGGCTCCTTGGATCCAAAAGTAGGCATCAGTCTCAGCCTGAGGGATTCCCATTCGGTTGGATGTAAGAATATTTACCAGGAAGTCTAACTTCCTCTCCATGGACAGAACCTGAGGGACACAAAACAATAGGTTGGTTGCGCCTTACGTCACGTTCATAAGACGCTAGCGCGCAAAATGCAGACGGAGGGCCAGAAGGAAAGTCGCCCGTAATATATGTGTGGAAAATGCCTCTGTGTCGTGCAGTTTATGGCTGCTCCACTCAAAACAACGATCAAGTATCAATAAAGATACTTTATTCTTATTTTATCATTTATTATTAAAGGTAGAGTCCGATGTTTCCCCCCTGAAAATAAACGTTAGACTTGTGCAAGTGGAAATCCTTCTCAAACTGCACCTTTGGGCCTCTACTCGCATATCGTGGCGCGTTTGAATGCAACTCTCTCTCCCCCTGCCTGTAATTCACTCTTTAGCTTTTTTGTTGTGTTCGGGACGTTTCTGGGTGGAGATTTCTGTTTATATCACCAGCCAATGACAGAACTAAGGACATGACGCCGTGTGGGAATAAGCTCATGATTGGAGCAGACGCCAGTCACTCAAACTCTCGAAGGAGAAAGAAAGAAAGAAAGAAAGAAAGAAAGAAAGAAAGAAAGAAAGAAAGAAAAAAACGGCGGATGCACTGAAGAAAAGGTTAGAGCTTTAGATAATGCGAATATTAGTTTGGCTTTTACCTGCTTCTGAGCTCTGAAGGAGGCTTGAAGCTGAATAGTTTGCAGAACGAGGCGGCCATTAGCCTGAGAGGGAGGGGCGCTAAGTTTGAATGCTGCTGTTTGCAAACAGAAACGATGGGGGGACTCCGGACTCTACCTTTCAGGCGATTTTACTACTCTCTCTGGCAGCAAACCAGTTTTTAGGGGGGGTTCTGTGGATCTCAGTGACTGGTAGACTAATATACAAGATCCAAGCACATAAAAACACTCAGCGTTGGCAATATTATGAGCTAGATTATTTATTTAAAATAGCATAACTCACTATTACCCGCAGAAACAGGCAAAAGCCTGTGTAAGCTGATTGGGATCCTGGTTGACCTGACATGAAACAGAATAACTGTCGGCTTTGGGCTGCTGAAGGCTTTCATGAACGTTGCTTTCTTTTTCTTTTCTTTTTTTGCGGACCTCGGGTGGACCTCTGCCCCCGCTTGCAGCCTCATTCTGGGATTCTGGGCTTTGCAGCACATGGGCCTCCTGATGAAGCAAATTATGGTTTAAAAAAATAAAACAGCTGATCGTCCTCGTGTGTGACAGTGGCCGAGCCTCACACATCCTCCACTGCTCACAAACAGGTTAACACCACATCAGAGTGGAAAATCCATATAGCATTCTCTTAGGGAGAGAAGCGATATTGGAAAAGAAGTTCAGCCTCATGGGGAGACCGACGTGTCCAAACCACGTTTATATATTTATTTTGGACACCAGTCCCCCCTACAGTGGTCATTTTTAAGATCAGATGTCCAGAAGTAAAGTTATGAGCATTGCTTTGTCAGCAGCGAGATGGTTTGTGATGTCATCGCCTCACGGCCGGTAAATCCACAAGATTATAAGACCAGTCTAATTTATTTAGACTTCATGGGTCATATCTTATGTATACATATATTTTTTGGCAATATGGTGTCTGGACCAGCCCATTCAAAGCCTCAGCGTACTCGCTGTCATTCATTTCGCTGTGTTTTGAACCGGAGGGAAACACTTCTTGCCCTCCATCTGCATTTCACGTGGCGTCCGGGTCACGTGACTGAAACCCACCTATATTCCAGACTGAGTAAGTACCAGCCAGGAGGTCCAATTAAAGGCTTTTAGTTATCACCTACCTGCTTCTCAACTTTCCCCAGCCGTCCCATCATGCTCGGGTCCTCAGGTAGTTCCTCCCCAGCAGCTTTAGGACGGGTCCTTGTCTGCGATTGGTGTTCCTCTTCCAACTATCTGATCCACCCTGCAGAATTATAGATTTATTCATTGAGTTGCTCGTCTACTTCTCCATCCAAAAGTACTTAGATATTACAGTTAGACCCAGCAATATTTGGTCAGAAATATAATTTTCATGATTTGGGCTTTGCGTGTCACCACATGTGATTTGAAATTAAACAACTAAGATGCCCTTTACAAAGAAACAAAACACAACACATTTCACATGTAAACTAGTGCAGTTCTGCATATAAAATGTGAAACATTAGTGGAATTTGGCTGTCTGAAACAATCATTTCTGTTGAATTTGTATCATATGACATACAGGTGTGTGAAAATCAATTAATTCAAAGTATTAGTATTCAAAGTATGTTATTTCACGCATCGTTTGCCAATCCTGCGATTCAGTCATGACGTAGACCAACGAACAAAGGCAGCATGTTAACCAATTACAGATTAAAGGGGGGGCGGGTCATCAGACGACTATGGTCAGCTCTTACCAGAGCGGTAGCTTACCCCTTATCATCGCCGGTAGCTACTAAACGTGCTTATAGAAACTTATTTCCATGAAAGTACAAGTGAATGTGTAGACGTGAGCGAGCAGGAAGCAGCAGCAGCAGCTCCACGTGGGGCTGGAGATGAGACATCATCAAAGAGGAGGTTCAGGTCTTCTTCCCTCCTATTTTCTTCACCGGGAGAAGCAGCGGTTTCCAGGTATGAGGAGGCTGAACCATGCCCAACATTAGCACGGCTGGCCCAGGAGAGACCCGCTGAAGGCCCGCGATGTTTAATCCGAGCTGCTGTCGCTACTTCCCCCATGTTTACCTCAGTGTTCAATCTGACATCAGTGTTTATGTTTATAAAAAGAAGTGAGGCTGTGATAAAATGATTGCTCCCAACATTAACAGACAGACAGTTGCTCACTATGATCTATTCACAGAGAAAAAAATGATATGTAGATATAAAAATATGTAGCCTAATATGTCCACATGTTTATTTAATCATGAAAATAATAAACAACAATGTACTAGTGAATGTATAAAAATGCAGTTCTCTGTTCCACAGAAGAAGCTGGATTATGTACAATAGCAATCTCTCAGCAAGCTTGTGTATGAGGATAAACTTGTCCTTGAATTCCAGTATTTTAATGGGTCTTCTCTGCAGAGGTACTAGGACTCCACCAAGTAAAAGCCATTGTATACATTTAGTCATATTTGTATAGCACATTTCATGTAGACCTGGAAAATTCAGTGTTAAATATGAAATATTAGAAGCATTACAGCAGGTTCAGAAGAAGCATTAAAATAATATAGACACTTTAAAAACTTATTAGTGTGCATATTTAACCTGTGTGCATTTTTAACCTGCAAGGTTAAAAAGTATGCCCCCTCCCCCTCCCCTTTAGGTAATTGTCCATCTGTACAATGAAGCGTTGTTCAATTTGGTTGGAAAAGCTCCATTTCCAACAAGGGATCTGACTCAGGATGGGATGGTTTGGTGTGGTTTGGTTTGGTAAACCCTGGTAAAACCACATCCAACCACACACTTACCTGGTAGGCGGTGTATCAGCCGGATAGCAATTGATGTATCAGTTATGTAATAGTGTGACATCTCAGCAGCACAATGCCTTCCTTGAATGAGAACCAGCTTCAGCTTTGCCTTTGAAAATGCAAAAAGTGCGTACCGACTTGACCCATATGGAGCCACACCCATTGGGGGAAATGGGGTCTAAATAAATTCCTACACACTAAAAACTCCTGGGTTAAAAATA
>JALJCO010005056.1:0-93433 GCA_023101725.1 Atherinomorus stipes
TTTGCTGCTTCCACCTCAAACTGAGGCCAGATAACTCTCCACTTGACCCTGCTGATGTGAAGCAGGTGTGGGACTCTGCTGCAGCTAGAGGGGCTGTTTGTGTTTAAGGGTGAAGCTTGCAGCAAATCATTCAGTGAAAGAGTTTCCTCTCACTTATAACTTTCTCTGTTTAGCCAAACAAAGGCAAATGCTGCAAGATCCTCCATCCTTGCTGTCTTCATGCTGGTGACCTTATCTGCCTTGACTGCTGTTTTTATGTCCCCCGACAACTGGTGTGTCTGACTCTATGGTCAGACGGCCACCAGACAGACGCAGTTAATCCGAGCGAGCCTGGTAGGTTCGTTCATAGTAACACGGCAAAATTAATAATCAGGGCCCAGTTGTTCAAAACTGGGTTATTTTTTAACCAGCCGTTAAATACATTTAGCCGACCGTTAACTTTAACAGTCCGGTTATATTGTTGTTCAAAACTCAGTTAATTTTAACCGTGTGTTATCTTGACGTTAAAGTTAACACACCTAAGGACCGCCGCTAAAGTTTTAACGGTGTGGTTATCTCTCATTATGCCGTTTGTTGCTAACGCTGCGTTCATGATGCCGGTTCAGAGAAGGAAGGACAGCGGTTATTGTGGCTTTGATTTTGACATCGGGGATTATTCTAATGAGGAGCTGCGCACCACTTCGGGAAGAATGCATTCAGGTCTATGTGATCCTTTGCGAGTCGATTTGGAGCGTGCAACGAACTGTGAACACGGACTCACTATTTAGAAAGATTAATATCTTCTGGTCTGAATGACATTTTCTTCGTCAGCAGAGAAATTTCTGCTTGTCTTTTTCCTTGAATTGAAAGGGATCGTTTGCTTATCAATACTCTGTGTCCCGTGTGTTCTGTTACTGAGGGTTTGCTGTGCTGTGAGGCCCCCCATGAGCTGGGGGGCGCAGGAGTGTGAAGAGAACGGGGAAGGATGGAGAGACTGGGGGATGAGGAAGAGTGTGTTGTGGCTAACAGCAGCTCTGTTCACGGTGGGAAAATAAAGTGAGAGTCGGCCCCCGTGTCTTCCTCACAGCAATAAGGTGACACAGACTTACAACATTACTTTTTGCAATACCAGGAGTAAACAAAATGGGGAAATGTGGGATACATTGGTGCTAACCAGTGACGCTAACCCTATGGTTAACTTTGACGGTGCTGTTAGCTGACGGCATAAATAACCATGCTTTGAACAACGCATATTTAACAGTCGGTTAGCTAACGGCAGGTTAAGGATTTAACGGACCGTTAGGGGTTAAAATAACCGAGAATTGAACAACCGGGCCCAGAATGATAAGAAATAGCATGTGTGGCGTGTGAGGTCTATCAAATGTGTGTGTGAGACTTGAGAACCCTGTGTCAGATGTACTCCGATGGTAGCTGAATTCCTTGAAACAAATGCTGCATTGTACCTATGCCAGCCTTATCCCAGAGGACTTTTTTCAAGATTTGTAAAAGACTCACACTAGCTCACACTACTACACACTACTAAAAGACCTTCATCTCACGCTAGCTCACATCTAAAGACAGTTTTTAGTTACAGCTCAGTCTCAGACTGAGATTTTACAAAGACTGGGAAACTTGCAGGATTATTATTTACAAGACTAGACTCTTCCAGCATTTTTTCCCATCATGCAATTTCTTCCCATCAACATTATCATCATCATCATCATCAAAGTGCAAAAATGCTCTCTATATAAAACCTGATTAAACATTAAAAACAGAAGCTAAAACACTAAAAATGCTAAACATAATCTGCTCTCTGTAACCGAGAACATTCAGTGACCAGCATGTCTGCAGCACCGATGTTTACTTAGTGTTTACTGTCAGTTATCTGATTGTTGCTGTGTGTTCTGCAGTCAGATATGACAGCGCAGGATTCGCATGTTTCTCTCCTCTCTCTTCGCATTTCTCTGTGAGTCACATGACTGCTTTTACATTGAAGTCAACGCATGTTGTAACTCCGAATTTCTATGGCTCTGGTCAATGTAATTATGCAACTCTGAGTATTGACGGTTCTGGAGGTCGGACCTTTTTCTGCTCGCCGTCAGAGCTCATCCAGTTATTGGTAATTGATTGTGTTGCGTCACTGCTGGAAGGAAAGTAAAAAAAAAAAAAAAACTTATCAAACATGTTTTATATTGTCGCAAGCTCAAGACGAGGAGAACACTGATATTAATCAGTGCAGATTACCATCTCAGATTTAATTATCGAGGCCACAGGAGCGCACCGCGACTCCAGTAAAACTTCAGTTTCTTCAGACTCCAGTAAAACTTTTTTATTATTATTATTATTTTTAAAGTTAAGCAGACTGTTTAAAACTCCGGTCGTACTTTTTCAGCCATCACTTTTTACCACCTCACAAAGGCTAAAATGGCTGACTGACTTATGGATTCTTTTTAACAAATCGCAATTAATGCATTAATGCTGAAAACCCTAATATAACTATATATATTTATATAAATCAGAACAGAGGGAAAGATTCAAACTAAAGCTGGATTTATACACGCACAGCATCTACGTAGCTGACGCAGAAGTAGTCTGTGCTTTTACTCAAGCGTAGGTGACGGCGTCATACTGCAGTTTCTTTTCAAGATCAGCAGGTGACAGTAGGGTTTTACTAACCAGGAAATTCCTCAGGGTGAATTTTTTTTTTTCATCCCGATGGCTTGCTTCAGCTCCGGCAAGTATTTTCTCTTTTAGAGCAACAGTTGCGGCCAACATGCATTTGTTCATTCATTCATTCATTGGCAAACCCTAAACATCTGGAGGCACGTGACCACACTGACCAATCACCAGGGAGTACATCTGCGTCTCTACAGTTGTGTAGCTGGGATGCACGTTGGGTCTGAGGAGGTGTGCGTCAGGCAGAGCCTACACGGAGCCTACGGCGGTTATGCAGACGCAAACAACACGCGAGTAAATCCAGCTGAAGTTGCACTGGAGTATAGTTCAGGCATTAACTAAACCTCAAATGCAGGGAATTTAAACTCTTTGTGATCTTATGATTTGATTTGTCAAAAGCAAATTCTCATCAGCAGATAAAGTTTATTGCTTGCTTAAGAGAGAAATGAGTAAATCATGCAGTCAGCAGGAAAACTGGTAAATCTGGGAAATTTGACAGCTGAGTGGCGTTCAGAAACTATTTTCCCAGTCTAATTATTAATTGTTACTGAATACGTCAGCTGAAGGACCGATTCAGCCTAAATCAAAAATAAATACAGAATGCACGCTTTTTTCACGTTTATGACCAAAGTGGTGCGTCTCCATGTGCCTGATAGTTACAATAGCATCCATTACATTCATGCAGGATCAGAAGCAGCTGGCAGTGGCTGAATTGCAGGCAGAGGTTTGATATGTGGTCTGATTGTTGTATCAGTAAAAGCTCTCAGAATACTCCTCTTTCCCTTTTATGAGAACTATGAGTGCAATTTTTGTCCAATTTCTGTTTGCATGCTATCTCAAATCTGATCATATCAGATGTTAGTCACCCCACTAAGGAGAGGGGCAGGGCTGAAGTGATCTGTTCACACTCTGAAATGAGCTGTAAATTCATCGTTCCAAAAGAAAGACTTGTAATGTCTCACTTTGCTATCTGGACCAAAACATATCCCAAATTATTTATCATCAACAGGAAATCATCAGGGCATCAGGAAAGGGTTTCAGAGAGGGGAATCATGTCTCCTTAAAGATAAACAAGTTCCTGCAAAACACATCATGTGGTGAAGACACTGAATCACATCACTTAGAAAAAGATTGTATTTGCTGCAGTCACATGAACTGCACACTGGCTTTCCAGCAGAATAAATACAGTGATTTTCTTTTCTGGACTTTTTCATAACTTCCTGGGAGACCAGGTTGTAAGATATAATGGTGCACACAGGGAGGAAATGAGGAAAGGCGGGCATCACTTTGGATGAATGAAGACACCGCTGAGGAATATTTCTGCCTTTTCCCATTCAGCTTTGATTAAACTAATATGTCACCAAGACAATCTTTCTTCTGTTGTAATCAGAAGCACTCTCATTCTCTCGTTCTCGCCGTGTGAATCACACTCTCTGGTGATATTTTGTTGGTTTTTCTCCAACTGTCTCAGTCAATTTCCAACACACACTGTACAAGTTTCATCTCACTTTGAGTCTTTGTCTCCTCTGTCCTCTTTCTTCAGCAGTTCCCTGCATGCTTCTCCCCTCTTACAGTATCCAGTACGAACTCATCATATACAGTACTTGCTTTATTTCTAAGCTCAGACTCCCTAGTTTTTCTTTGATAACTCATATTTATAGATTTTTTTCTTGTCCTATTTTAAGTGATCCATCTTTTATGTGAAAGACTTGTTTAAACACTGATTTGTTGCTGTTGGGCACAAACATCAGTAAGCAGCTTTAGGGTGCATATCGAGGACATACTGCACACAGTCTCGAATCAATGACTGTATATGAATTTATTCACTTTTATCTACTCATCTCCAAGCTCTGTCTCCCTTATAAAAATGGAGAGGGATCCTTTTTTTTTAGTCCTTTGTGATTAATGTGGGACTCTGGGTAAGAAAAAACATCAATAGGAGCTTTGTTAATTATTAAACATAAGGTAGACTTTGAAATATCTCATGAGCTTCAGAATGTGCATCTTGGGAGATGCACTGTCTAAGTGAGCAGGGGTATTTTGTTTCTCGTTCACTCTTAAACTCTGTGCCCCTCATCTTGCTTTGATTTCTGCTGCTATTTGATTCCACATTGTGTCTCTGTTTCCTCACAGGAAGATAAATTAATGATGAATTGAGTTGTTAATTATTAGATTGTGACTTAGCAGGGAATATATTTTCCTACAGCTTAACCTTTTATCTCAGTGGAAAATTAGCCCAGAAGAGTGAAAAAGGCAGAAAGGTGATGTATAAATAGCCATCTGAGGTTATGGACTGGCAGGAGATGGTATGAATTAAATATAATGTGAAAAGACTGCATTTTAGTTCTGTGATGTAGTTCTTTTTCCTTATATTATTTGCATAGACCTCTCATTAGCTACGTTTCTGAAGCCAGAAAAACGTTGAACACCATAAAACATCTACTTGTCCTTCTGTGTCCTGTGTGGTATTGTGTCTTTTGTTGCACAGCAGATTTGAAAACTCTCCTCTTTCTCCTTCAGTGCTGATAACCTGGCTCCTCACTCCCCAAATGCCCACCAAATCAAGACTTGTCAGACTAACATCAGAGCAGAAAAGCCCCAAAATCCAATCCTCTGCTGGAAGAGTCCTTCTTCTAAGGGTACCTTCTCCACATTCAATAACTAGCTCTTTGTAAATTGACAATTTTCCCTACCAGCAGGCTATCACCATTTCTTGGCACAGTTGATTGTGTTTTTCACAGGCAAGTTCCAATCATCACTTAAACAGATGCCTTTTAAAATGGCATTTGAGACTTAGTCACATCCCCTCTCCAGTGCTGTATACCAGCTGTGGAGAAAGTACTTCTTGCATTGTGTAGTTTCTGCAGGAACTCCACATCTACTGCCATGAATCATTGCATTACCCTCTACTTTTAAACACAAGCTTCAGTGAATTTGTACTTTTGCTAGACGTGTGCAGGTGACAAGTTAAAGGAAGGGGAGGGAGCACCAACACAACATTTTCATATAAAATCTTAGGAGTTCAGCTAGGTTTGACCTTAGTGTGGCAGTATTTCAATTAATATTATTACAATACATATCACATTCAAAATATATTTCAGGAGATCCTGCAAAACAAAAGAAAAGTCTTGTTGCAGAATAAAAAATCATACATTTTAGATTGCAACAATGCAAGTAAACAAACAAGCAAACCCCCCTGTCAAATCCTGGTGGTGATGTACTGTTTGAGCCCATCTAGTCTATCCTGGATTGACATCATGAGTCAAGAGTCTTGTGAGCAAAAAGTCACATAATCACAGCAGCCGAGGCCTCGAAATGCCAAATATGCATGTCGTGCTGCTTTGCAGGAATTTAAACAGGCTGGTCTTGTCAATGTCTCAGTGCTTCAAAAGGCATTTTAAACACGTACAATCCAACTTTATAAACACAGTAACAAAAGTAAGGTAAGTTTTTTTTGTATTGACTCTCTTGCAAATGTGACAAGGTACACAATGGAGGGCCCAGGGGGGATTTGATCTGCAGACTCCCAGGTGAGAGTCACGTGCATCAACCATTCGTCCAAAGGGATACCATTGTGGCCAAGTAGCCAGGGCGCATGATCAATCGGAGACATAGTGAAAGAACCCCACACTTTCACACACATTATGTCAAACTCTTCAGTGGAATGCCAACTCTGCCATGACGGATGTCAAAACAACGTTAGCGTCCGTTAAGCTCACTGAAAATTTGACAGTTGGTAGCCTAATTTCGATGAGGACAGAGGACGGCAATGTTAGCGTAGCATCGTGACTTAGTGACCCAGCTATTGACAACAAACTGGTAAGCATTCAGACTTTTGTGGGCTTTTAAGTCTGCTCCAGTGTAAAGAGATACACTGTTTATGATAAAGTGGTATAAGTCATGGGCCATGAAGTCAGACAAAGTAGGTGATTTGATCAGATCAAAAAACACAGCGGGAGGAAAAAGGTAAGGGTTGGTTTCTAAGCTAGCTGTTTTTAACTTTTGTAAATACTTTTGTAAATACTATGAGCCTCAACTAGATGTCCTACTTCCACTGACAAATTAGCTTGACTTGCTCTAGAATATTCTCAAAACAAGCCGGAAAAAACCAGTAAAAACAATCACATTTGCTAATTTTCCCTTCTGTTTGATGCTCGCGTTGTTCATTTCTGACCTCTGCCATGGCGTTCCCATGTGATAAGGTGACATAGTTGCAAATGGTCAATACTTTAGCCCATTACAAGTACAAGACAATTCAAAACGATTCACAGAGAACATTAAAAGCATTACAGTGGGACACAGAAGAAACATTAAAAAGTACATTAAAAACAAACTTTAAAAAGAAATGAAGTAAACTAAATGAAGACAGAAAAAAAGCTAAAACAGAATAAGATGAACAGTGGAATTGCCCACATATGTGATGCATATTTCCCAATTTACTGAAATTTAAAGAGCTTACTGACCCTGGAGGTCACATGGGGTCACAAGTGTGAGTTGTATTCAACAAGCTGAGACACTAATGGCGTTACAAACAAAACTAAATTGAAAACAAAAACCTGACGAAATAGGAAGCAAAATTACTAACAAAAGAAACTGTATCAGGAATACAGAACAAATGAGAACAGAGTGAAATTTAAATAACAAAAACACTGAAATCCCAAATTAAAATCCCAGAAGCCCAAAAGAAAATGTTGAACAGAATCTAAACTAAAAATCAAACTAAAACTCTCTTAAGATCATGGCACGATGACCGTTTTTGCAGCCATCTAGTAGCTTCTAGCATATATCCCTCCACTAGCGTGTGTCTCATGTGTCTTAAGGTCTTATTTTTACTCAACACCTTTATGCAATTGCAGCTTTCAGCTTCTCTACGAAAATTTTAGTGGTGTTGAGATCAGGATTTCTCTAACCAGGTTAAAAACATAAAAGTGATCTTTACCTTTTAGTTATTGTCGACGCTGTTGGATGCATTTTTCAAGTCAGCATCCTGCTAAAAGACTTCTCCTTCTACAAAAGTAGTTTTATAACGGGTGACACATTTCACTTTGAATTGCCTTGGAATTCTCAGATGTGTTGAGTGCTTCACTTACGATGCCTTCAGATAGCTGCTTTCTTAATGCCTCCTTTTCTGTGTAAAGCCATCATTCAGTGATGGACTAAGGTCATGTTCTTGCAGAGTTTCATGTTTTTATTAAAATGTGGTACTAAACATTTTCATTTGCACTCATCTCAAAATTTTCAGTCTTTCTGTCTTTAATATCAAGGATCACTAATTCAAACAAGGAGTGGAGCTACACAGCATTAGCAAAGACATGCTATTAACAACTCATGGACATACTGTAAGTACTGTTGTAATGAAAGTAAGAAACCATTTGCTATGCGACATAGTGAGGACTTTTGTTCGTTCCAGACTAGCGCGCAATTATGATGTTTTATTAGCGGAAAAGGACTGTTGTGGAGGGAGAGACTGAGGACAACTGTCCTTGAAACATGATCACCGTTGTAACATTTTGGACATGAACATTATCATACACACAATCTCTGGACTGAACTGCAGAATTGTGAGAAATCAGCTTGTCTGCCAGGTGTTCAGGGAACAGAGGGTGGAGAAGGAGAGAGGGGGAAGGGATGTGTTGGTGGATGCATGGCACGTGGAAGAACAGAGATAAAGAAATGTGAGAAGAATAAGGAAATTGTGGAGGGAATCATGGAGAGTAGCAGGGATAAAGGACTTCACTGAACAGAGGTCCTGATAAGCTCAGGGAGAGACTAAGTGTCTCTAATGGAGATGTCCGAGGAAAACACTCTTCTCTTTGAGTTATAGCACAAGTAAAAACATGAATTTATAAACCGACAACATTTTAAACCTGAAAAAGATTAAAAAAAAACAAATTTATCTTTATAGTACGGTTTTTGATAAGAATGTTTTCTTATCAAAAACAAATTTGACACGACTAAAGTGAATGTCATTATAGAGTGAAATGAAAAATACTTCTTTAACTCTGGAAGGAAATTGCAATTGAATTGAAATTGCAGGTGCTCATAATATATTCCAGTGATCATGTAAATTTGCGTGATCCACCTCGTGCAGCCTGCCAGCACACAGCTGACACTGTGACGAACCTCAGCTCTGTGCTTGGGTCTGTCATGACCGGCTGGATGTGTTTCAAAATCTGACATATACAGTAACTGCTTTTTCAGGGAAAGGACATGGTTTTCTAAACCGGTATCTTTGCCAACACAGAAATAACTACAGGAACGTGCCTGTAAACTTGTACGAGGTTCCCTACTTCATCTGATTTTAGCTCCTAGTTATTTTTATTTGAACAGGTAAAACATTACATTTAGAAAGATGAATTTAACACCTTTGAATTATCAGTTATTTTAAAGTGAAAACTTGTAGCTTTGTAGGAAATTATTTAATTCTGTTTACAAATGAATCTTTTAAACAGCTGATTAGAGAAACATACAGGATCACAACACATTAATGTAAGCGGCCACAGAGGCAGTTTATCTGTATGTATATTCAGTATTTATACGCAATGACAGATTTATACGGATATATAAAAGTCAAATGTTAAAGTTTTATGATGCAGAATTTTTCTACCAACTCATGTTTTATTTCCACGACAGCCCATGCATTACAAAAACTGTCAGTGCCTTGTAAGTTTTTATATGGCAATTATGTGATTTGATTAAAACACTAAAGAAAAGTCTGACTTGCTTTCACGTTGTGTTCAGTTCCCTTTCTCAGGGTGACATTTTGTTTCTGTCAGATAAAGAAATAAATTCAAACGATACCAAGGACATTTAACACATTTTTATTTTTATTTTATAGCTGGAATCTATAAATCAAAACCATGTTCTGAAAAGACAGTGGTGTCTTTGCCTTGGGACATGCTTAAAATTCTACAACATTATTAAAGCTTCATGCCAAAGAGAAGTTTGTGTCATAAAGCAGATGCTGCTAGAGAAAAAGCTTCAGCTGATTCCTTTAGTGAGCACTAACCATGAGACAGTCTCCTTACAAACATATCCATGTTCAGTGTGGACAGTCCGTCTACTGAATGTCATTACACTCCAAAAATTGGACTTTGTGTATTTTGATCAGTCAGCTGAAAAAAAGGGAATTAAGATAATTTACCCTCTCAGTTATGTCACTCTTTCCCTTTCCCTTCATTTAAGATGCCCCCCCCCCCCCCCCCCCCACACACACACACACACACACACGCATACACACACCTACACACTATTTAAAGGCTCCATTTGAGCAAAAATCATTATTCCATGCCCACTGTTGACGTCTGTGAATGTGACAGATCCTTTGTCCGTTCCACTAAAACTTGCTTCTGTAGTCTCGTTGTCTTCTCTGTTATTGTGTTGTTATGGCTGTTGTTCTGATTGAATCTGTCAGATAGCTTTCATCCTGATGTTCCACGTGTCTCTGTATTAAACTACACATCACCCCAAAGCCTGGTTACACAGACGAAGTTGCATTACCATGGTAACATGTCAAAAATCTTTCTTGTGCTGATAAAACAAAAACTGATGAGGCATCTCACACCAGGCAGAGTGGAACACACACTTCAGGAGAAGTGGATGTGGAAGTTGAGTAATACTGTTGCATTCAGATGATGTTTGATGATGGCTATTGCACACCAATACATGGTGTCAAGTAAGAATACTGATGTTGTTTTCAGATGTTACATCTTGCTAATCAGTTCACAGAATAAACCCAATCCTCTTTAATCTCTGTGCAGAACTTGTGCTCATTTTTGCTTTCCATGCTTTCCAACCAAATCTTTACTGCCACAATAGCAAGAGCAGGTCAGGGTGGATATGGACCAGAGGCGAGCAACAAAGGTGACCATCAGGGTCTGCGCAGGTGAAAAGTTGCTGAGGAAAAATATCTGACTTAAAAGTGACTGATGTTTTAGTTTTTCTACAGAAAAAAACTCATGAATCTTTAAAGGTGCAGTATATTTAGACATTTTGTTTTGTTTTTTGCATCTTCATCATGTGTGCATATCTGTGCTGACACATTCCACTAAAATGTTGATGTGTCTAGTGTTGTTTCACTTTCTATGTTTATGCCATTAAATTAAATTATGTGGCTCATTCCCCTGTTACCTTATCACTTCCATTCTGTTTTGTTTGCCAAGTGATAATTTGCTTACAGGAATATATCTTACTAAACATTTCATGTTCACTGTTGTCATTTGGTACTTGATGATCTAGCTACTTACTTACCCTGTAGATTTTCAAGGGTCATTGTGTCAACTCAACCAGAGGTTTGCAGCTAAAACTTTATATTTTGTTAGTGTATAGAGCTTGCAAGTGGGAGGGGGGAAAAGGGGTGGTGCATTAGGGATGCACGATAAACATTTTTAAAAACTGACACCAATAACTGACAAATTACAGCTCCTAAAGGCCAATACCAATAACTGATAACCGATAACACACATACATTATGACATCACTACTATTACAGTAACAAAACCAAAGACTTTTCAGTCTTTAGATGAAGAAATATTTATGTTTTCCAGTGACAAACTATCAGCAAGCCTCTCAAACATTTTTAAAAGATATCAAACAAAACTATTTGATATCTCAAATGCATATCAACCTCAATAAGGTGCATTGCTTACTGACATCAAAATAAAGACTCCTTGACCTGATGCAAATGCATTGGGATTAGAAACAACAAAAGTGCAACGGAGAGGTTAAAAACATAGAAAATGATGCACTGACAAGTTAGATTCAAATATTTATTGTATGTTAACACAATCTGAAAAAGTTTTTTTGTGACCAATAATAATGACAGGTACATGGTACAAGTGTGACAGGTCAGACTTGTACCGATGTATCGATGTAAACAGGAGCATTTTTGAACAACAATAATTCTGGTCTCATAATGTGAACGGAGCACTGTCGTGCTGACAAAAATCACATTTATGTTATCAGGGAGAGTTGTCATGATATGGGACTTATTGGAATAATGGACTGATTTCCCATTATTGGCCCAATAACAATTGTGCACCCCTAGGTACAATCCATTGCTATTAAAGATGGCATGAAGCCAGTTCTCTCCTTACTGTTGCAGCAACCAGAGGTTATGCTAGACTTTTTTGCTGTGTTATCTTTGACTGACAGGGTCATAAAAATCCCATCATTATCAACAGTATTTTTACTGGTCACTTCAATTTTTAAAATGATGATAATGATAATAATGATAATAATGACATTTTCAATAGGTAGATTCCGGAGTGTTCCCCCGTTTCTGTTTGTAAACACTATTCAAACTGAGAACCCCTCCCCTCGGGCTAATGGTCACATCGTTCTTCAGCCCCAAGCCTCTCCTTCAAAGCTCGGAGTGGGTGAAAGCCAAACCCATATGGTTTTCGAGCGTGCACTAAAGCTCCTTTTGCCGCAAAATGCTTCTTTTTCTTCGCTGCATCTGCCAATTTATTCGAGAATTCAAGTGAATCTGGTTTCGACCTTAGTCGATGTTTAAAAAAAGAAGAAAAAAAGTTTGCTCCAATCAGAGGTTGCGCTGCTTTTTGTTGTAGTATTTTGCTGGCAGGGTATAAAATCCAGTCATATCTATTTCTTACCCGTCCTTTAATTAAAATATATACATATAATAATGACGATATATTCGGTGCATTTTTCCATTAAATGCTTGGTTGCTCAGTTGGTGCCGAAGACTGATTCTTTTTGTCCCTCATCTTCCACTGCATCAGTCTTCCTTTTTCACCCTTTTGTCAACACTATCTTATTTTGGGTTTTGAAGAAGCTACGGACACTAGCTGCTGTGACATTTTTCCGAGTGAACCCAACAGGCCATGCATAAGAGAGAAATATGCTAGCTCGCCATCTAGTGGTCAGGAGGTAAATTGCAATCTGTCAAAATGACTGCGGCCTTCAGATTTTTCTGTCACCGTTTGAAAAAAACGGTCAATGACGGAAAATATTCGGTTAACGCGACCCCTGGCTCCAATCAACAAGTGTATCCCAACAGAGCGCTACGTATTTAGCACTATCATTGTGTGGCAAGGTACGCAACAAGGGACTGGGCGGGTCCCTTGTTTGATCCCACAGACTCCCCGGTGAGAATCCCGCACGCTTACCAGTCAGCCAAAGGGACATCCCTTTGAAGAGCCAAAGGGGATGGAATCCCGCCCAGGCCCTCATTGCATACCTTGCCACAATTGTCTGGGCACAATATGTAAATCTCCACCCAGAAACGTCCCAAACTCACCAAAACAAAGGGAAAAGAGGAAATACAGCCAGGGGAGGGGGAGTTGCGAACAAAACTCGCCACCACATGAGAGTAAAGGCCCAAAGGTGCAGATTGAGCCGGATTTCACTCACACAAGTCCAGTGTTTATTTTCAGGGGGAAAACTCCAGACTCTACCTTTAATTTTCATTCATTTTTAATCAATATTAATATTTTAATTAATATTTAGACTGATATAGTAACATGTCCATTAGATTTTTCTTTTGACATACTGTATGTCACAGAACATTTTTCCATCCTCCCTCCTATGTGTTCTCAATCACTGCCATGGTCGCAGTTCGTGGCTGCTGTCAGACTGAAACCGGTTGGCTGTGACTGATTTTTGAATGACGAAGATTTCTATAATATGCTGTGACATCCAGAATGTTTGCTGCTCCTGTGGAGTTCCTAACACCTGACATGAATTTATAAACTAGGCTACTGATCAATAAATGCTCATTTTCCAACCAAATGGATGAAGACAGTCTACAAACTCTCAGAAACTTAATAAATTAGGAGGATAAAGTGGTTCTTGGTGGATTATCTTCACAGCTGTGAGAGAGCTTCTTTCAAGGAGATAAAGCAAAATTCTTTGGCATTATCCCAAACTGGGATTTTTTTTCCCAGTTTGAAAATTGCTGGCCTCACACAGCAAAAGTGCTGGTCTCCGAGCAGTAGAAGCATTATTGACCAAAACAGTAACGTCCACTCGTTGTGTTCATGAGGGTCCAGCCCTTCAGCTCTGCATGTTTTGTCTGTATACTGTATCTGTAGCAGCGTTTTTGTTGAGTTTTTTCTGAACGGACACACATGTTTTTCTTGCACTTGGTCCAAATTCGTATTGGTTGGAGCGCCATCTTTAACACCAAGGCTTTGGTGATAAAGAAGGCACTCGTCACACCGCGAGTTCAATAGCATAGAGAACCCCTGGTGCTATTCTGTGGCTGTTACTGATGGTGCGGTTCTTAAGCCACTGAGGAGATGTGCGACTGAATGTGAGAGGATGATTAATCACTCAATAGACCTCTGAAAAATTGTCCCCCTAACTTCTGAGATGATGGTTAGATCCCTGGTCCCTGAATTTACTCTGGCACAGGAAAACATATTTGGATTCTGACACTTCTGTCATAATCTCACATGTCTCAGCTTGCTGTGTGACAAATATTTCACATATAGCCCTTGTGGTTGTGAAGATGTACTTTTTTTTTTTTTTAAAGGATTTTTTGGGCACTAGTGGCCTTTATCCGACAGTGTATAGTGACAGGAAAGGGGCAGAGAGAGTGGGGAGTGACATGCAGCAAAGGGACCTGGACTGGGAATTGAACCGGAGCCGACTGCGCTGAGGAACTGTAGCCTCTGTTCATGGGGCGGCTGCTCAACCAACTGAGCTAATCACCGCCCTGTGAAGATGTACTTGATTTATTTTGGGTACGCCATTTCAGACAAAAGACAGAAAATAGGTTTCATCAATAAGAGGTTAACTGGATGGTTTTGGATGATGGAGGAAACCAAGTTATCCCGAGACAACCTGCACCCACAGTCAGCTTTGCAATCATGCAATACTTTGTTTTTGGTTTGCTGAAATATAAATGAATGAAAATTTCAGCCCAATAAATGGTGGACTTGAAGACAACATAGAAGATAGGGATGGTGGGGGATGGATAATGGTGGTGACTGAATAAATGGGACTACAGTAAAGCCTATAAAGAAATTGGGTAAAATCACAAGTAAAGACTAAAGAAATGGGTAAAATACTACATTAGTTTTTTAAAGCTAATGAAATTGGGTAAAATGTGGAGGAATAGATAATACTATAAAGTTAATTAATAAGTGTAAAAGGGGGAAAAGGGGGGGAGGTAGGGGAGAAAGGGAAAGGAGGGGAATAAGGGGAGAATAGAGGGGGGGGAGGAGAGAGGGGGAAGGGGAGAGGAGAAAAGAAAGGAAAGGAGGGAGAGGAAGGGGCAAGGGATGGAAAGGAGCAAAAGAGGGAATAGAGGAAGGACAAGCAAAAAAAAGAATAAGGAGAAGAAAAAAAAGTACGTAGGAGGGGGGTAAAGAGAAGGGGGGAGAGAGGACAAAAAAAATGAGATAAGGAGGTGGAACAAAAATGTAGGAAAGAGGATAAATAATAGAAATAGGCAGCTAGCGCTGATGTGATGTGTAGAAAAAAAAAGTGGTAGACAGTTGAATGGTGGTTGGTGAATGAAAGGGATCACAAAGGGTACATAGACAATGTTGCATAAATACTTAATAAAAAGAAAAATAAATAAAAAATAATAAATAAAAGTTGTTTTAAAAAAGGCCAAAACTGTTGTTGTTTGGTTTTGAAAATAAGTCTTCGGGAAATGTGTGTCTTTGCATAGCTATTTTGAGGTGTGGCTTAGTAGTTTTGCCCATAAGTTCAGAAAAAGTTTTTGAAAGCTTAAATGTGTTTTAGTGCGGATATTGAGGTTAAGGGTATTAGTCCATAGGAGGATACATGCCTTTGTTCGGCTGCCATCTTAATCATGTTTCCTAATAAATAAAAATCTGTGGTCCTCCAGCATGACATTGTGATAAATCCTCATTGTTTGTTGTGAGTCTGATTAAGATAAAAAGAAAGAAGAAAGACGAAATTTAAGTGTGTAATATGTTTAGTTATTAAAAAGAGAGAGGAGAGTGAAAGAAGATGAAAGGGTAGGGGAGAAGAAGGGATACTGAAGAGGAGAGGAAAAGAGGAAGAGAGGAGAGGAGAAAAGGGGAAGAGAGAGAGTAGAGAGGTGAGGAGAAGCGAGGAAAAGAGGAGAGATGAAAAGAGGAGAGGTGAGGGAGGAGAGGAAAAGAGGAGAGATGAAAGAGGAGGGGAGAGAGGAAAAGAAGAGGAAGGAGAGGAAAAGAGGAGAGAAAAAATGAGAGGAGAGGAAAGGAGAGGTGAGGAGAAGAAAGAGGAAAAGAGGAATAAAGGAGAGATGAAAAGAGGAGGGAGGAGAGGAAAAGAGGAGAGATGAAAAGAGGAGAGGTGAGGAGAGGGGAGAGGGGAAAAGAAGAGTAGAGAGGAAAAGTGGAGAGAAGAGAATGGGAGGGGGAAGAGGGAATGAGGAGAGGATGCGAGTGTATCGTAATAGATGGAGTTGGAAGAGTTGTCCATAGGGTATGGCAGAGCAACTGTTCCCTTTCTTCTAAGGTGGTGGGGTCATAGTGAAAAGCGTTAGGGTGGGGAGGTTATAAAAGCAAATAAAAATAATTATAGATGATGTTAAAAGTGTTGTTGGTTGTTGCAAAATAAGAAAAATATAAATAATAAAATTGGAAAAAGTAAATTATTGTTAAAGTATGAAAGGGGCGATTTGAACCAGCTGCTCCTCCTTTGATGGAAAAGTGTTGGTGGATGATGAAAGAAAGTTGTGTGTGGGTAGGAAGTAGGGAAAAAGTTAATGAGTTTTAAAGGTGTTGGTGGGAGGAAAAATTAGTCGTTTAGGATTTTGCGAATTAAAAATATAAAGAAAGGTTGGTGTGCGTGGTTTGCTTTCGTTTGCTGGGTTTTACCTTGGCGGCGCCGGGGGACGTGAGAGTGGGTGTTCGGGGAACAGAGAGCAGAAGAATGTTGCTTCAATGGGGAGGGCCGTGGTCGCGGCTGGGCTCTAGTTTTTTTGGGGACACAAAAAAAAGCCTCCGCGGTTGTAGAGAGATAACTTCGTGTGGCTCGGCATCAGCGGTCTCGGTCTAATCCATCTGGAACAAAGGCTGTTGATACTGGCTCGCCCACGCCCCCGGTTCCTGCCCCCGGCCCCCCGGTCTCTGTCCCCCGGCCCCCCCGGTCTCTGTTCCCCAGGCCGCCGGTTCCTGTCGCGGGGAGGGGGTGGTGTCGAAGAAGGTGGAAGTAGAGAGGAGGTGACTTGGTGGGTTTGTTGTCGTCGGTGTCGGTGTCGCGGTTGAGGTGGTAGGGGGAGGAGCAAGTAGAGGGGGGGGGGTAAAAATGATGGGGTGGGTATGCAATAGGTTTTTGCGCTCGGAGTGTGATGTCTGTCGGTGTTGGCTGCGAGTTGTTTATGCGGAGTTGTTGACTTGGAAAGGGTGGGTTATGTTGCTGTTGGGAGTGTCTATATTTGCATTGAGCTAGGTGCCCCCCTCTCCAATTGTGTTTGTCGAGACCTGTTTCCGTGTGCGTTTCGTTTTCCTTCAAGTTATCTTGCTCTCTTTCTTTTCTTCCCCTTCGTTCGTTTGTGTTCTTTGCTGTCCTTTCTCCATGTTCCCGTCCCGGGGCTGTGCTAAAATTGAATGTTGATAGAAGATTTGGGTGTACGGGTGTTCCTCTGCTTCCGTATATATAAAATAAGAGTAAAATTTAGATTGGGCTGGTGTGTTTTTTTGGGGAAAAGAAGTGTGAGTTGGGCTATTTTTATTTGAAAATAGAGGAATGATTGATTTTGGGTTTCTAATATAATGAAATGAGTTTTCGGAAATGGGTTTGGGGTTTGGTGATTGGTGGGTGATTGATTGGGAAATGACGGAGTAAAGATAATGAAAAATTTTTGTGGTTAAATTGTAAAAATTTGAATGGTTTGTAATTAAAAAAAAAAAAAAAAAGGTGGACGTGGGTGTGGTTTAATTCTGGTGGGATAAGGGTGGGAGAAAAGTGGGTGTCTTAGCGGGTGCAAGGTGTGCTGTTGTAAAAAGAAAAATTTGTTTTTCTGGCTTAAGAGGGGGGGGTGGTGTCGTGCGCAAAAGGGGTGGAATTGAGGGCGGGTTGGGTATTTTTCTTAATGTAGATTGTTGTTAATAATGGTGAATGTATATTTTTTGGGGAATATCAGTAATTTTAGATTTTTATGACTTATTTACCACTCTCAAAAATCACTTCTTTCGTGTACATAACATACTTGCATTGGAGAGAAAGAGCAATACAACTTCAGCAGTAGAGGACAAAGTTGAACAGTTGACAGGATTTTCAGGTGAAAAATCAACATTAATGACAAGTATTAAAATAGTTTTGTGACAACTGAAGCAGTTTAAAGGTTAAAAAACCAAGGTGTTTTGTTCTACGCTCAGTAAGTAAAGACAGTACACAAATATGAAAATCATTTTAAATAAAACCTCGTGGACAGTTGCAGGTCCTCTGTCAGTCTTCAGGATTGACTAGGCCAATCTTCTTAATAAATGAATGAATGGATAAATGAATGGATGGATAAATGAATGGATGAACGAACGAACGAACGAACGAACGAACGAACGAACGAACGAACGAATGAATGAATAAAAAATATTTTATTTATCCCAGAAGGTAAATTCAACATTGCAAAAAGCTCATTTTTTTTTGTTTGTTTGTTTTTTTGTTTTAGCAATATAACATTTATATGAAATAATAACATAATAATAAGTCAGTTAGTCAGTCTTGTTCTTTAGGGTGATGACTGCTGGTAGGAATGAATTTCTGTATCTCTCTTAATGGACTATGATATAATTTTGCTTGGTTAAATAAAAGGAAAATGGAAGCACATGAATGCATAAGGTGCCCTGTAATGCCCCTTTGGTTCTCATATGAATTAGTTTCAGTGCCACAGAGCTGTCACATAGTTACTGAGGGAAACAGTATTTGCATAGGGTCAGGGGAGGAGTGATATAAATGAACCTCAATGGAGTCAAGGCTGCACTGCTGCATGATAAGAATTGAAAATTTACTGGGTCAGCGCAGTGTACTCAGTGATATACATCCAGGAATTATACAGCGATACACTTGGGAGGGCATGCATGCATAGATGTGAGAACAGTCAGCCTTCCATCAGAGAAACACAAGATAACATCACACACTAGCACACTTTTAGTTGGCGAAGTAACCAAAATAAAAAAGTGCTCTGAGTTAGATGGCAATCAATTAAAGCACTGGAGATTTTTTTCTTTTAAAGGTTTAAAACCTAGTTTTATTTATTTATTTATCTATTTATTTTTTTTTGGGGGGGGGGGAGTATTGTGGACAACAATAATTTCAAAAGTGCAGGTTGAAGCTTATGTCTATGTTCAAGCACTATAGTCCTTGTCTTTAAAAAGCAGAGCTTTGAGTTTGACAAACAAGTCAACATTAAAAGAGAAAACTTTCTGTCCCTTAGAATATTTAGAATATTTTCTTTTTTTTAAGAAAGTGCACAAGAAGCCCCACATATAACTTTAAAAAAACAAAACAAAACATATTGACATAGATGATTATGAAAAGAGTTAATCAATATTGCTGCTCTGCAGTTGGGGCTGACTGTAGCCCACATATGCTTGTGTTTAGGGTCTGCCTCCTGAGGACTTTAAGTCCCTGAAAGGAACAGCAGTGAAAACAGAGGAAGAGAAAGAAACAGGAGAGTTTGCAGAAAACAATCAGATAAGGACAATGCGATAAGTCCATTTTATCGGGACTTGTTATCAAGCTCTATCTGTATTGTGAGATTAAACAGAGTGGACCCTGGTCACAATAAAGGGAAACATAGAAAAGCTTTCTTATCTTGACATTTTCTCAAATTTATTGTCAGTCTATTTTTGTCCTAATGTTGTTCTTATTATATTCAGCAGTTTCTACTCATTAGCATAAAGTAAAATAATTAAATATTTTCAGAATCGGATTTACAATGATGCTCTACTTCTAACATCTGTAGCAATAATTAATCTAATTTTTATTGATTGATGGAGGGGATTTTTCTTGCTGGCTATGTGAGGAATAAGAATATTTTCTACATATGCATCATATCAAAAGTTATATCTGAAAAAGCTTTTCATTTGAAAGTCTTTTACATGATCCGTCAGACTGCAGCTAAAGCTTTCTCCAGCACTTCCCAAAGATTCTTATTGGGGTTCAGGTCTGGACTCTGTGGTGTCCAGTCCATGTGTGACAATCATGTTTCACTCTCCCTGAACCACTCTTTCACACTCTGAGTCCCATGAATCCTGGTGTCGTCTTGTATGGCCGTGTTGTCGGGGAAGAAAGAACCCATTGATGGAATAACGTACTGTATATTCAGGTAGACAGCTGACTTTGAACACATAATGTTGCAGAACTTGAACCAGGCCTTACTGTACCAACTACAGCAACCCCAGATCATAGTCTGTCCCCACAGGCTTGAACGGTAGGAACTGTAATGGCTGCATCACTTCGTCTACCTCTCTTCTTACCCTGAGGCTCCCATCACTCTGGAACAGCATAAATCTGGACTCTTCAGACCACATGACCTTCTTCCATTGCTCCAGGGTCCAATCTTTATGCTCCCTAACAGACTGAAACCTTTCTTTTCCCAGATTGTCCTCATTGATGAGTGTTTTGTTCAAAGGAGCTATCTTGTGCTTTTCAAACATTTTAAAAGTCAACTACATGCTACTACTATGCTGTATATGCTAAATATCTTCCCCTCACCATTATAGATAATTAATTTGATATTAAAAATTTGTTTTTTATGTGGATGGACCACCCTGTTACAGAGCTAACTACTTCTAGTGAGTAGATCCAGCTTTCAGTACAATAAATAAACTCCTGTGCTGAACGCGACCACATTATTTCAATCTTTCCATCAATTAGAACTAAAAAATGTGAAAAAAAACAGCTTTTTCTCCTGAACTCTTGGGGAAAACTTCTGTTGGCTGATGGCAGTCTGTCTTTGAGAAAGAATTCTTCCAATGACTCCTGACAGGCTGTTCCCGTCCCTCTCAGAGAGATAAGTTAGGATTCTCGGAGTCTCTAACAAACAAAGTGGGTGTCTTGCTATGATGCTGCAGTGCACACACGTATTTGGCACTTCGTGGTTGGTGCTACCTATCTACATTGATCAGTGGTAAGTCAGTCATTAGAGGAGAACTTGGACTAAATATTCACATAGATTACTCAAATATGCATAAGTGAAGAAAAAGAGTAACTTAAATGAAGTTTTTATGAGGAAATAACACTTTAACATGGTTAAAAGCTCATAAAAGTTCAATTTTTATGATAGGGCTCCTTTAAGGCTACACAGTTTTTAAGTCCCACCCCCTCACACTGTTTGTGGAAAAACTCATAGTTCTAAGTTCTACTGTTGTTTTGTGATTTGAGAAGCTACTCACAGCATCAGTTAGGGTTCTATAACTTGCCAGCTGAAACATTATCATCTATGCAGTAATTATCCAATGAGAGGCTCTTACCTGTTTATTTTGTTGAATCCAGATGGAGAGTCTCTTTGGGATGAGCAATGCACTCTATAGGCCTATACTGACAATGTAAAGTTAATTCAAGGGCAGGGAAACCAGTTTGGTCACATTATCTTCCATCAACATCTTTATTTTTCTTAGATGAGAAGATTTGGAAAGCCCAGATAGAAAACATTGAAGTAAATCTGATGTTACTGACACTTTGTTCAAAATAGATTAAAATACATTTTAGGTAATCTCTTTTTTTTTTTATATATAAATGACAGAAGTTAAACTTTGACCCAAACTTTCAGGCCTGTAAATGCTGATAAACTCCACATAATTAATTTGAGAAATTGAATAACTCTTCTGTGGTGAATTGCTGATATTTTGCAAATGCATTGAAGGTGACCAGAAGATAGCTCCTGGTAAAACTGATGAGCCCCCTAACTATGTCTTTATTGTTTCAACTATTTTGCCATGGGGCCATTCTGACAGAACGATAGAAGCCAAGGATACAGCAGACAACAGGAAGGCCGATGAACAAACCACCTAAAAAAAGTAACTTCGTCTGTGAGTGCGGGCGCTCTCTTCTCACCAGAATCGGCCACAAGCACGCGCTCTCCACAGTACGCGAATTGAATTTCTTTCTCAGAATGACGTGAACTAGAGAGGCTGCTAGCTGCTAAGCTAGCCTCTTTAGCGCCACCTAAAAGCAGCAGATTACCTGCCGTGGAGGAGTTATGACCAGCTGTTATGACTTGAACTAGAGAGGCTGTGAGCGAGCTGCTAAGCTAGCGTCTTTAGCACCACCTGAAGGCAGCTGATTACCTGCCACAGAGTAGACCGTGGCAGGTAACTCCGACGAGGAGGAGGAGGGGGGAGATAGCTGTGCTGAGTTGCCTCGGCAGAAATTTAGCAGTTTTCGGTGCTTTAACAGGAAGGACAGCACTACCAGGCACCAGTGGATTATACACAAGCAGTCGGTGCTGCTTGTGTATAATCTTTTGTGTAAGAGACCAGTAAACGGTGGTTGACGAGTGGACAAGCTGCTAATGTAGCTACAGAAGCTAACACTGTTTGGTTAACTTCACGTCACACGTCCGCTCCTTATATTCATCAGAGTCCAGCCCTTGTAATCTGCGGATCCTCTCCATCAACCGTGTCGTTACGTTTTTATCACGTTTTTCTCTGTTGGGACATCATTTCCTTCACTTGGTCTGTCCTGATAAAACTTTGTTATGGCTTTGACGTTTGCCTCATGAACGCGCTTACAGACAGGTCTAACTCTCGTACGTGTTCTCGCGACAAACAAAAGTTGGGGATAAAAAGAGGTTAAAATGAGCTCATTAAATTTTCGTCCCACCCAACTATATTTAAAAATTCATTTGAAGATTATTTAAGAAGGATTGTGTATGTAAAACACTAGGTTATGACACCTTTGATAAATTTACTTTGAGTAAAAAAGGATAAATTTATGTCAGATTAGAGAGTGGGTTTTCTTTTTATTTGATTTGATTAAAAAAAAGAAAAAAGATTTAATCACCAAACTAAAATAATTAAGTGAGATCACTGTAAATAAGTCTTTAATATCAACTACACCCCACATGCTCTTTTTAGAGTGTAGAGCGTGCTTTAGAAACCCCAAATAGTAAATGCTTGGAGAAATATTCAAGGCAAAAAAATATTAGAAACATCTTCTATTTATTTTCCCTTGTTCATACCTCTTTCCTGTTTTTTGACTACCTAAACTCCAGCTGCTTGTTCTCCTCTGTCATCTTCATTTCAGCTGCTGAAACCTCATCAGGGTTTGGCATGTAGTTTTTATGTAGTCTAACACGTCTACTCATCATGCTGTCATCCTATTATTCTATCATTCCTTCTGCTGTTTGGACACCCGATCCCAGAAAGTGAAAACAGATGGAGTAATTCAGTCCTGTTGCATGCAACATCCTGCCTCTGATTCAGCACCATGGACAGAGCCTGAGGCCACGTTTGCTCGATGGTAACAAGAAAGAACTCATCTTTTTGGCAGTTCATACTCATCTTCAAATATGAACCACTCCCTCTCTCAAACTGCTGTCTGTCCTTCATGCCGTCACATTCTTTCAGAGATATGAGTTTCAATTCATTCTTCTTCCACTCTTTAATATTTCTGAATTATTGCTCGAACTTGCAATTTATACCACAACATAGCTACATTTGTAAGTCCATCTCCACCTCCACAACTCTCTACTTCCCTGCTCCCCTCTCATTGCTCATAATTTCCCCAAAGAACCAGGAGTTGAAACTGGGAGAAGAATTATCCCTCTGTCTCGGTGCAATCCCCCTGTCTTATGGCCGGCCCGGTCTAGAAGTTAATTCACTTTCTCTGGTGACTCCTGTCCAGTATGAAACCATGAAGGGATTACCTTTCATTTCCTCAGTCTTTTCCCTTTCAGTCAATCCCTCTGCTCCTCTTTTTCTCCTGCTTTCCATTTTATGGCCCCCCTTATTACATGCTCTGGTGGTCTTTTCCCACTGATAACACCTGACGGATGCAGAAGAAATAAAAATATGCCAGCCCCCTGTCCCTCTCTACTTTGCTACTTTTCTTGCATTCAGTCCTGTCCCTCTCTCATCCCAACTTATCACTTGCTCCGGTGGTTCATACTGCAGCACTAAAAGGGACAGCTGTGGTAATACTGCAAGCCACTGAGGTATATATCTGTGTGTGAGGAAGCTACTCAGGTGATCTCAGGCCATAAATTGCCAAATCAGGATGCAGACAGAGCGAGGAAGCACCTCATCCTGAACCAGTGTTTCTGCTACTGCATTAACCCTTGACTTAGAAGTGTGTGTTTTTGTCTAATGGACAGCGAACAGGGATGGTCATTCATGCATGCATGCAGTGAGGCTCTGAGGTGACTCTCTTACCCTGCATTAAGTTCAGAGATGTTTGATGGAATACTTGGTGATTGACGGGCACAGAAAAGGGAGGAATAGAGCCTTAATGGTGGAGTTATAACAACATCAAGCCCTGACCAGCTCTCTTTCTCTACCATACACCTCTTTTCATCAGAAAATGAATTTTTCCTCCCTTCCATGAATTTCATTTAATTTCTTTCTCTATTTGCTCTTACTGTACCTTTGCTCTCTCTCTATGTATCCAACGCTTCAGATGAATAAAAAAAGTTAATCACCTGCAACTGCTCAGATGTTGAAATCACAAGCAGAACTTGATCTCATACTTAGAATATTTTCAAACATGTGAGCTACAGCAAACATTTCTCTGAATGTAGTTTGACCAAGTGCAGACATTTAAACATCATTTGGAAAAATGGAGGGTGGAGGCTGAGGTTAAAAAAAAAAGAAAGAAAAAGAAGATGAATAAAATACTGAGATGTCTTAACATTGTGAAGAGAAGAGAGGACCCTGGGCGACGCGAATGAAGCAGGACAGAATGAGATGGAGAGATAGTGACATGTGGGTGGATGTTGGGGAAAAGACAATAGTAACCACATTAGAAGCTCAGGAGCCCTAGGCAGTGGCAATATTGCATTTCCTGCTGAGAGAAACAACATAAAAAAGGCCACAGAGGAGAGTGAATATGCAGCTCTGCCTGATACATACAGTTGCCACTATTAACCCATAAAGACAAATACGCAGCCAAGCGGAGCCCGCGCAACGCAACATGCAGTGACTAAAATGCCATATTTTGATTCCACATGTCACAAAGTAGAAAAGGAAAGTCCACTGTGTCTTTACAGCCCTGCCTGCAATAGGTTGCAAGAAGCCATAAGAAGCAAACAGTTCTTTTACTAAAATACAACTGACTGTCAGTTTTTCCTTTGGTGGCATGAAAGTAAAGGAGCCATAAGAGGAGAGGCAGATTTATGACCTGGTCCAGACCTTTGAATCCGTCCACCCACTGAGTTGTCTGTATGAGACACGCTGTTGTCTACAGTTGTCAATCTGCGCACCTTTATAATATTTCACAGATGAATTGTGTGCTGTTTTTAGCTCTGGTATGCCATGAAATATGTAAGAATGTTCTTTTCACACTGCTTTGCTCCATTTATAAAACGTCTGCAAACATATTTTGGCAAGGTTACACATCCATGCTGACTGAAAATATAGTTAAACTCTGGCAGCAGCATTGGTCTCCATTGATCGATGAAGAAAAATCAAATGCTTCCCCTCATGGAAATCAATTAGGATGGATGTAATGAAGGTGGAAACAGAGTGTAAGAAGTTCAGAGTTCTGATATCAAGTTAATAACATGCAACCCAGGACCCCAAACCAAGGAGTCAGACTAGGCTGCTTTATTATGTGCTGTAAATATTGAATGTATGTACACATTTTGAACAACAAATGAATAAAAACTTCTTATCAAGTAAATTCATGTAGCAAAAGTTTGTTCATATTTTGACAAGATACTGACAAAATGCACAGGGGGTAAAAGACATCACAAAATTTCCTCTGGTACAAGCCAGGTCATTAACAACATACGCATTATTATTATCATGGATAAGTTATGCAACTGAAACAGAGCAAAAATGCAGTAGCAGCATCTGAATTTAAATGGTAGGTAGCAGCCTGATGTTAATAAATAAATGAGCTGGATTAACTGATCATCAGTCAATGTGATGCATCTCTATAAAAGCAGAAATGCTGGCTACTCTCTGATCTGGAGCATCTATGTGTGTTAACACAATGCCTTGTAAGAAATAATAATCTTAGGAATCATTGCCTCTCATCAATCAGGAAAGAGTTGTAATGCCATGTACCAAGAATCTATGAGAAAAGAGAAAGAAAAGTAGCACTTTCAAAGTTGAAATGAAAGACAATTTTGAAAGACTGAATAAGTATGAGCTGTTTGGAGGGATTACAGGACATAATTTTTTTCTCAAAAAAGCACATGACAGCATGGCTTAGGTTTGCAAAGCTGCATCTGAACCAAGCAGCAACCTCCGGTGGCCAACTATGAAGCTATACCCGAAAGAAGATAATATTTGTAGTTCTCCCTTCATCCATAGGGGCTGGTTGCAAAACATAGTGTGTCAAGTTATGCAATGGAGGGATTCAGTCCCCAGACTCTCAGGTGAGAGTCATGCGGACTAACCAGTCAGCCAAAGGGATATCCCTGTGGCCATGTAGCCAGGGTGCATCATCAGTCGGAGCCATAGTGACAGGACCGTCACTGCCACAATAGCAAATCCCCATAGACTCCCATTAATAAATAAATAAACAAGTTTACAGCCTGATTTTAAAGATTATTTTAGGTTAAATTGGTCAAGTTCATCTTCATGTCAACTGTGAGGGGGGTGAATTTTTTTATAACTCAATGTTATTCAGTCTTGAAATTACACAGCGTGTCCCTTTGATTGACAGGTGGCAGACCGGATGCCGGCCTGCTGGCCAGTGGCTACCAGTTAGCTCCTTGTTTGCTCTCAGTAAGGTCTCAGGCTGTAGCAGAGTTGGACAACGGCAGTTTTTAGTCGGCTAATAGCAAACTAAGTGTGTCTTACCTTTCCCCCACTGCTAAGGGAGCTAATCTTCATTAGCTCCTTTTAGCATTTAGCTAACAATCACGTATGTAAGCTGTCAATCATTTGCCCTGAGGCTGCACTTTGCCCATTTTAGTATTTTCCGGGAGTGACAACACACGCAACGCGGCAAAGATGGCGACGATGGGAATGCCTAACTGGCTTCATTTTTAGCTCTTCAGAAACCAGTGGGTCACGTAACCGGAAGGTTCGTCCCCTTTTTTTTACGGTCTCTGTTCTGAACAAACAGCAATACTTCCTTGGAGAGAGAGAAACAAAGAAGAGATGTTTTACCACCTTATACACTATACAAAGTGTATGCATGTGGTGTCTTAGAAAACTGTATATACAGTCGTTAACATGACCTTTAACTACTGATGACACATGTCTGTTTGCATGAAGTGTCTTTGGCCACTGGGGAAGTTAACTGTCATCCATCACACAGTGAGTTCGCACATGTCTGTTTGCATGTTCTCTTGAGTGTGCAGAATTGTATGCAAGTTCAAACTCAACCTACTCCCCCAGCGCAGGGAATTCGTGGGGAAAGAAAAAGACAGTGGTACAGTAATGACCTTCTCATGTTGAGGACTTTCTTGCCACATGATATCGCTTTCCCACTTCTCCATGGGTGTAAATGATTCAGTATGCCCATGGCTCTGTATGTTACTCAGGAGAGGATCTATACATGTAATTCTAGTACTGTTTGTGATCCAAAGACACACCCTGAGATAAAATTGTCTGCATATGGATTGCAACATAACAGTAACATGTTTTATTTAAGATTTAGGAGATTTTCTTCTGACAAAAACCTGAAACATTGGGGAATATTTTGTGGCTGTGCAGTGACAGCATTGCTGTTGAAAATGACTCATAAATAAACATGTTTCAATGTGAATGCTGCTTTTTATACAGTATGAAACATTTAAAGATGCAGTAGCGACTGTAACAATAGGGGGTTAGAATGACTGAGATCATAAAATTATGATCATAAAGCGATGAATGCTTTGCATGCCTCAGAATGCATTTGCAGGGATTGTTTGATACAAGGGGCTCAATAAATACACCATAAGTGGATGCAACTTTTGCTTTCATGCCTCCTTTTTTAAGCATGTGCTTTGTGATTGCAAAAAAACTGCAAAAAATTGCAAAAACAAAACCAGAATAAAATTGCAAAAACAAAAAACAAAAAACAAACAAAAAAAAAAAACACACATCCAAACACCTTTTTAATCCAGGGTGTTCCAGCTTCTTCACACTTATATTTTTGCCAAACAAGTTCAGAAATGGACATTAATAAATTGTCTGTCATTTTTATCAGACTGTCTTGAAATGCCATATGACATTACAGAGGCATACAGGCAAAGCGTCTGTTTAATCAGAGCCAGGAATCAACCAAGAGGGTGGGGCTTCCCCCTGTCCTCTGTTGCTGGGAGACCTGGATGGGCAGTTCATGCAGCACATGGTTAAATGCTGTCTGAGGTCTTGTGTGCTTATTGTCTTTTGACATCATTTGCTGAAGCTGAACCTGCCATGTTATGACTGCCTGCACGAGTCTGCTGAGCAGAATATGAAAGGCTCCATTAAGCAAAGGCCACTTGAATGGCTTTTTAGTCTCCCTCCAGGTTTCCATATGAGATGTCTGTAGATGGATATGCAGCTGTGTAGATGATATTTTATGTGTAAGAGTTACATGTTGTTGTTTTCCCTCTTGTGTTTCAAACCTAAAGCCTGCCAGGAGCTGGATCAACCAGTTATCTTGCTTGAATGTAACACGTATGAGCAGGATTCTGTTACTAGGCAATGAAAAAAGACTTGGGATGGCTTTAAGCCAAGAGGGCTGAGGGATGGAGTTATATAGACTACTCATAGATTTTGTTCACATTTTGTTTCTCCTTTTGTGAGCTGTAAATGTATCATTTTCCAAGTTTCAAAGGCAATTTCATAAATGTCACTATTCCCTTGTGCCTCTTTGCACAATTCAATTCAGGAAGGGAGGTTTATTGGCAGGTTCTCTGAAGATGAACTGTGGAGGATAACTCCTGGGAGGACCTCTCTTAAAGCAGCCGATTAGAGAGCAGTAGAAGCAGAGGACGGAACAGCAGAGAAAGAGGGAAAACATTCAGCTTATCAATAACTCCCAAGGGCCACTTCATAGTCATTTCCACTCAACACACTGATTTACATTGATTGTGTCACAAACATCAAGAAGTAAGCCTAAGTTAATACATCCATAAGTGTCTTACACACACACAAACACACACACGCCTACATGCAAGTGGTTTCTTCCTAAATCAAAGGATTCAGCAAGGCGCATTCATTTTATTCTGACCCAGCATGCACCCCACCTGCGAGGTTGGGCAACTACTGTTCTCAGGGTGCAGAAGCAATAAAACTGCAACGATGCAGTGCTCGCCCAATGAGAAGCTATCCATCTGGTTTCACATTGCTGAGTGATGTGTGGAAACACCACTGCAATGAAGTGTTAATGTTCCGTGCCACTCCATGGGAGACAGAAACAGAACAGTATGTACAGCTAGAAAGTTAGACTCTTCCATGTGGCCAGTTAAAAAGGATTAAATCCTAGAAAAATTCAAAGGAATATAGTGCAGTTTAGTTAAAGAAAAAAAAAGCCAAGTATAGTACACTTCTAGAAATAAGGGTTCCACAAGGGTTCTCTGTGAAGGGGCAGAGGTTCTACCCAGAACCATTTGCATGTGAAAATCCCTTTTTCATTGAAAACATCCATCAAGGGTTCTTCAATGGTTGTCTGCATTAAAGGGGTTCCGAAAGGAATAATTTATTTTAAAGAGAACCCTTTTTGGGAGAAAAGGTTCTCAAGGCCTGTTGGATGGGTGTTAGGAGATCATCACCCTCAAATATTCATGTTTGAAAATGTATTTTAGATGCATGTGTCTGGAATGCTCTCATTTTGCAAAACAGTGTTCAAACACTGGCCTTTGAACCCCAAACTCCATGACTAACAACTGTGCTGACCAGTCAGCTGAAGAGCCAAAACATGAAGCTGACTTCCAGCACCATTTTTACAAGACAGCCAATCAGCAGCCACAGAGTAGACGATGGAGGAATGCACAATGAAGCTTGCAACCAGGGGGACAGAATTTTAGGGGATTGCTTCAACCAGTTAGTATGCAATTTAGCTCCTGACGCTCTCATGTCAAGCAGGGGTGAAGCTAGGGCGTGATTAGGCCCATCCAATTTTTTGATTGGCTCAGGACCTCTGACAAAAGTTTGTGCAATAATTCCTGTGGTCCCATCATGTAATTTTGAACGATTTCAAGCTGGGAGTATGTAATTATGTGTTGGGCCCTCATTCAAATACTTGAACAGTTTGCGTACATCTATGAGATCAGTGCAGTTATATATATATATATATATATATATATACATACATAAAAGAGAGAGAGAGAGAGAGCCAGAGAGAGAAAATTTGTGCTGTTGCTGTTTATGAAACACTTTCAGCTATATTTTCCTACCTTGTTCTACCCTCCTCTTTCTAGAGGCATGAATGTGGTTGAATACCTTCTCTAGATGGAGGACAATGTGTGGAAATTATAAACAATTAAGACAGACTCACTGTAATAGTCAATCATGGTTTACAGGACATAATAACCTAAACTTGATGTTTTGTGCGCCATCTTCAAATTTCATTCATACATTTTATGTACCTCTTGTCGTATTCAGGATTGCGGGGGGTTGCTGGAGTCTGTCCCAGCTGTGATGAGGCGAAAGGCAGGTACATCTGGACAGGTCACCAGTCTATCGCCAGGCTGGGACATGGGACACTGTTCTGCAGAGACCACCCGGTGACAGGACACGTGGCCATTCAAGCAGACATCTGTCAGATTGCTGGACTGGTAACGCCTCCAGGATACCATCAGCTGATAAAGACACGTCATAACACACACTGAATGATGCTTCTGAAGAAGACTGAGATTTCAGCCGAAACATGTCAAGGAACCAAGCATTTTTTTCTGAACAAAAGAAATCCTTCAGTTTATAATTTGAATAGACAAAATTAACCATAGTGACAAAGTTTACTCACATTGTAGCATGAATGTATTTTCCAGGTAGAAAACAGCCATTAAAGGATGTTTTAGACTCCTTTTGTGGAGCAAATTAGCAAAGTTGTTTTCTTTGAAAAAGGACCAAAAAGAGTTTCCGTATTGCTTGACTTCCTGAGAATTATGTGGCAAATTAAAGGATTGTTACCGGTTCTTTCTGGTCTTTAAACCTTTTTAAGTATTTCATCATTCAAAAGAATGTGTTTTATAAATGTGCCAGGTTTCACATTTTTCAGGTATCAGGGAGACTGAAACCAGCAACAAGACCATGTAGACCCCTTTAGATCATCACTGAACACATTCTGATGAATGCACATCCACGTTGCTTGCTCTTTCTCAGGTGCATCTTTAGCTCTTGTGTTTGTTCTGTCTGCAGTTATTATCATGGCTCCCTGAACCTGCATGTAAAAAGCTAGCAGGATATAAGTCCAGACAAGTTCCCTGGGGTTTCCTGAATGTCATTGGAGACTTTACTGGAGTGGAAGTAAACAAAGTAATGTGAAGAAAAGTGGAAACAACAGAGATACATGATAAATCTTTTTTCAAAAACAACAAGTGAAATGCATGTCTCAATATCTAAGGTTACAATGTAAAGCTGTGCAGGTCAAATGCTTGGAAAAAGTTTAACTATTGGCTTAATTTGAACACGAATTCGATTTCAGAATGGCAGATTCGAGTTGGTTTAATCAGCTCAGGGTCGTTCAATCCGGGGTTTTGCACGTGCGCCACCATGATAAAAAGCCAGCATCAATGGAGCCCCAATTTCACGAGTCACCATGGCAACGTAGATGCGGGGTGGGGCTGCGTTCATTATTGAATGGAACTAGAACTTCTAAAGCTTTACAGTATATGGCGAGTTTGAACTGATGCTGCAAAAAAAGAGACGGTGTGGAGAAGATTTAAGTTTAAATGCTGTCCTTTACAATCATAATGATTATTATAGAATTAAACTGCTTAAATGGTAGTGTGACAGTCCAAGATCCTATCTGTATGATTCAAAGTGTGGATGTTGCTTTACACCTGTTTGGTTCAATGGTCAGCATACCTGCCGCTCACACGGGAAGCTGCTGTTTGAATCCTGCTGTATATCGCCACTGCAGCTTTTTATTTACTTAACTTAGGTGCAATCCCACGGGGAGAAGCGCTCTTGTTGACAGCATTAAGATAATCTCCAATGAAAAGAAATCTATATGCATAAAAACGCAGGGCAATAAATATATGCTTTGATGGGAAAGCAAGACTACAGTATGTGTGGCAATATGAAAAAAGTCCCATCTGGGATTGAACTCCAGTTTACCCTATGACAGATCTTGACCATAAAGCCAAACACAAAGTTATGAAGTTTAAAAACTCAGGGTAGATCATGTCTCAGAAACAGAGACAGGCCCTCCAACAGTCACATACGGCTGGTGATATTACAAATGTACAGACGGATCAGCTTGTGTATGTAGATAATTGACTGTGATGTCAGAAATGACAACTTTTGGGAAATAAAATAACTTCTATCCACGGTCTGATAACAATCTCTGAATGTTTAACTCTCCGCAGTCATGCTGCATCTTCATCCATGAAATCCTTATCGAAAGGACACATCTGTAACCTACCAACTCTGATTTATTTTCAATCATGGTTTTTAGAGACATCAGCAGCTAAAGCTCGCCGCTGACTGAATAAATGAATGAGGAAATAAAATGGCGAGTGTGGCAAAAAGTGGGCAGAGACAGCGAGAAACTCAAGGTTTCTCCACATTAACCTGCTCCCGACCAGGTTAGTTTCAGAGAGTCTGTTGCTCTGGTAACTGGTGTTGCTCTGGTGACCGAGGGTTGAAATTACCCCTCTTTGTGAAACAGGCTAGTTACTCCTCTTTCCCTGGGTTGAATTACCTACCTTTGTGAAAGGGAAAACTCAGTTCCCCTAATCTCAGGGTTAAACAACTCAGGGTTTTCATTAAACCTGCTTCGTAAAACAGACCCTCAGGTAAGGAGGCGTTGACGTTTGCAGTGTGGACTTTTTACATCACAGAAGGAGTTGGAAGTAAATGAATTAAGGCTTTTAGAAACGTGGTTCGTCAGCTGTTTACTAGCAAGCTAACAAGCTATCCACTCGGCTGTTATAGATAAACTTTGCCAACCTGCTTGTAAAACATTGGCGCACACGTTCCTGTGCTCTGAAGGCGTGGTTTCAGGTGGTGCCTTTTTTTAAATGTAGCTTGCTCGAAACGTTTTTCCAACATTGCCAAGAGCTTTAAGTGACATGAAATTGGAGACACACTTGTCCAGTTACATTTCATTAGCAAATCAGTTCTTCATCTTTTTCTCTGACATCTTTCTATTTTCCAAGTAAATAATTGGCCAAATACTTGGAAAATTCTCACCTGCTTTGACATATTTTGTGCTAATGAGCTAATAATACCTGAACATAAACTATCGGGACACAGAGAAGACTTAACTTCTACTTAACAATTTGCACATCAAAGCATTCATTCTCAAAAATGTGTAGGCTACATACGGTAGATACATATTTGGGGAATTCTGTCATTTAAAAGCAATATTTGTTTACAAGACAGTCAGCAGCAACATTAAAAGCCCTCTGGGTGACACGAGCAGTTATTTTTGAGGCACCGGCATCTGAACAGTCACTGCTTGTTAACGTTTTGAAAGCGAAATGAAACCGCATGAGGATCCCAGCAACTTTGACATAGACCAAGTTGTGATGGCTGTGTGACTGCATTTCAACATTTTAAAGCATATCGGTCTCATTAAGGTCCTACTTAATGGAAGGTACCCCCCAAAAGCAGCCCAAGAGTGGCCACCAGTGAACCAGTACAGGACTCCAGGCTAATCTTTTCCATTAGCAGCTCCTATCTGAAATGTTTAGGACTGGCAGCATAAAATTGAGGAGCACCATTTTAAATGAGCTTCACTTCAATCCTGTCATATTTTTTCAATCTTGACTACATGACTAAGAAATGAATGATTTGATTATAAAGATACTCCAAGTGAAATAGTGGTTTATGTGAATAGGTGAAGTTGATGAAGCAGTTTTTAATAACACAAATGTTTTTAATGGATTAATTAGTGTTAATCTTTTCCTTTGAACTAAGAGAGCAGTTTGGCATTTCTGTAGGAGTTCATTATCAACCTTTAAAAAAAAAAAAAGTAATTATTTTAAAGATGGATTAAAAATAATCTTGAGTTGCTTTTTGACTAATGAGGTTAATTGGTTCACAAATCAGTGTCACGTCAATTGAGCTACTGTTTCCTGTCTGAGTCAGACTCAGTTGAACTCTGTTTTTCTTTTTTAATGATTAAATTAAACCATGAGTGTAGTGAACTGCAGCTCCTATTTACAATGATTGATCAGTGAATTTCTGCTCTAGAAATGCTGCTGGCAGAAACTCTGCAGTTCCATCAGTGCAGATCCGTCTATCTCACTGTGTTGGAGTTGAAAGAGTAGTTTTCCAACTGTTTGTTCAAGTAAGAACATTACAGAAAACACAGCTTTCTTTTTTTGCAGCATTTTCAGCTTAAAATGGCTTAAATATTTCATGTCAGGAGAAACTGAGATCACCTGCTGATCTCAAATTGCACTGCCATTATAGATTTGAGACTGTAGAGCAAAAGGAAGAGCTAACAATAATTTGTTCAGAATAAATTAACCCAACATTTCAAATTGTTTAAGTGAAGTGACTCCTCATAAAAGGTTGCATATATGGAATACGGACACAACAGCAACATCATGTGTGTCTCGGTTGTAGTTGCAATGGCCGAAAAATAACTCCAGCCATTGGGTTGCCAGGCTCGTTGCTGATACATCAAGTGACCAGCAGCCTGCACCATGCCCAACAAGTATTGCAGAGGAGTTTAATTGGCAGGTAACGTTAGCCACATTAGCACGCAAGTTAGCTTATGGATCCAGGAGAAAATTTGCCATTTCGGTGTGGGTTTTGATGCCGTGAAAACTTTTATGTGAGTCCATCTAGCGTAGGTTTCACCTACATTTACTCTAGTTTTTGCTCTTCATAGGTAGCCTATCTCCACTTCTGAGACGGATAACAATATCTCTGGGGTTCTGAAGCAGCTGCTTGTCTTGCCAACTCCACCATTTTTTTCCCAGTGCCAGCCTAGCTGTACCAAACATACAATCGCAACATAGAGACCGTATTTAGCAACCCGCAATGGCAGACTGTATCGGCTTGTAGATGTAAACATGTAAACGGCTTGTAGATGTACACATCTTTAATAGGTTGTTGAACCTATTAAAATTGATTTTGTATTAATTTTCTGGCTAGATATGATTTTTTAAATGTCTTGTGGAGTTTTTTTTTTTTTCAAATATAGCTTTTTAAAAAAAATGTTCCAATTTCAACCTTTAAAGCAGAACTCAGTAACTTCAGCTCGGGGCTCCCCCTAGTGGCGTCCTTTCACTGTCGTGTTCAACCCCCCTTACACCCCCACAGCACACAGACGGCTTCTCTACCTGTCTTTCTTCTATTTTGATCCCTGGATATATTTCTAAGCTTTTTCTAGCTTGTTGATGCTACTTTGCTGCGTTGGTAGCAGCACCGCATCTCCCTCTGCTCAAAGCGAAGACCTGTCTCTTCTAAAACGGGACGTTTTACCCGCGATTTGCGGGTAAATATGCCGTGGATTATATTTTTCACTGGTGTTGGCGAGTAGCAGGTAAGAATACGAACTTTTATTTACTTTTTGCGGACGTGACAAGTGATTATTGAGCCTGAAGCAGTGATGCTTCACCCGGCGACCAGGCAGCGCAGCTACGTGAATCACTCTGGTCCAGCAAAGAGTTGGTTATGAGAGCCAGGAGCCGGTGTTTAGGTGGTGTGAAGCTAAAGAAATGTTTTCTTCGAATTAGTGCTGGTAGTCTGGTTCAAATCAGAGCTGGAAGCAGCTCGGTAGATAGGGGACCTGAGTACCGCACAGCGGTTTCTGTTGTCGCAAGTTCTGCTCGGGTCGGCGCAGGCAAAGTTGTATTTAGCTGCTCGCAGGCCAGAGGCCCCGGCGGGAGGGGGGGAAACATTGAATCGCTCCTTAAACACTTTGTTTAGCCCCACGGGGATTCCGAAAAGCATTTATTGAGGTAAAAAAGTTACTGAGTTTCCCCTTTAATTTGATACTTAAGCAGACAATCTGACCAACTTTGATCAAAACGCAGCAGTGATAAGAGGCTTGCAAACCTCCTATTGAATTGAATTGAATTGCTTTTATTGTCATATAACCAGCGTCCCAGTTACACAAAATGACTTCCAGTACAACCCGTCCAGATTGGACAAACAACGGAAAACATAGCATAACATACAGGACTGGGAAGACTTGAGGATGCGATGGATGCCCGCGCTTCCTTGATGTCAGAGAAGGAAAATGATTACACGAGGAGAGTTGGGTAGGTGAGCAAAAAAGAGCATGTACACGAGTGCTGCTGAAATCAGAACTCGGGTACAGGAAAAAAAAAACACACCATAACAATTAAGCACATACTCAGACTAATACAACTGCAATGACCATAAACAAACATCATGAGACATATGGTGGGAGGGAGGAGGAGTCCAGAGCCTCATGGGGGAGAGGACACAGCTCCGGATGGGCGCATCCTTCCATCCGTCCCTGGTTCCTGGTGGGAGGAAATTAAAGGACCAGAGGGGAGACGTGAGACATCATTAAAACCCTCTACTTCATGTGAGTGTGATTTGGTGAAAATATTCAAAAAGTAAATGAAGAGTTTATTTGCAGAAGCAGGTAACTTTGTTTTTTCTAAATGGTGGTTAACTGTTTTTGCAAATGAACTCTTCAATTATAAATGCGGGGGGGGGGGGGGGGGGTGTATAGTTTGACGGTGCAGTGGTGTGCCTAGTTGTACAACTTTGTTGCACTTCCCTCCAAATTGGCCGCAGAATGGAAGTAAATGGTCACAGTCTGGAGTAGTCTGCAGAGAGGGAAACTATAGCTCACTGTTAAGTATGCAGAGCATGAGCTAGCTCATTTGGTGCAGTCCCACAGAGGAGCAACTATGGTACAAACAGCTGAATACCTCGTGGGCTGACAGGGAGCATTTCACATGTTTCAGCTCTCTGTGTGTAAGGGTTACAGCCATCTGAGCATTAGAACTGGACCACAACTCAGTATGAGAAAAAAGACAAACTGGCAGAGGCAGTGAGATGCTTTGGCCAATGTTCTGCTGGGAAACCTTACGTCCTGCAATTTGTGCAGGTGTTGACAGATAATAGTACCCTTAGAATTGCTGAAGACCACCCACATCATCATAGCAGCAGTTTTTTGTGATGGCTTTGGGCCCTGCCTCACAGCAAAACTTGGTTAGGATTTTTTGCTTTTTATGGAAGAAACCAACTGTCAAAATCCCCTGTCTTTTCATTGAGTTATCACCTGCAAGACCATAGAATGAGGGAGGAATGTCTCATTTGGGATCATAAATGCAGATTAGTAATGAATTTAAATGATTACAAATACAGAGAAAATTACTGTGCTTTCATGTAAGTATGTATTTCAATTTAAATGTATACTTGAACCCGAGTTGTAGCTATTCTTTCATGACAAGGTGATATAATAACATCACAAAATCAATATGTACTCCAAAAAATTTGGTCGAAAAACAGCATAAAGGTAGAGATAGGAGAGAATGATGCTGATTATTTAAGTGAATAAAAACGTAATACAGAAAGCTACATTTACACCATGATAATAAATATTACTGTTGAGACTTTATGATGGTTAAATGTAAAATTCACATTTTTTCAAACTTTCATTCTACAGTAGGCCCACATGAAGCTGTTAATAAGCAGTGTGAGATCTCAGTTTGCTTTTGTCCAAATTCCAGCAGGGACCAAACATGCCAAGGTCACATACTGCATGTACAGTATGTGTGTATGTGTTGTGCATGTGCAACATACCAGCTCTGTGGGTGGATGGAGGGATGGTGCACATGGAAAAAAAAAAAAACTGTTAGTGTGCACATTATCTGGTTGGAAATGAACATCTACAGTACAGCTTCATATAAAATATAAATTATTTCAAATACAGAAGAGAATACTGTGCTCATGTGAAGATGCTTTAAACAGCATGATATAAAGGTTTAAACTAAACCATCCTGGTTGTTTGTTTGTCTGTTGCCATTGGCAACTTGTACTGCCTTGAGCTAAAGATCAATAGAAAAGGCCATCGCACATTTAGAACTGCAAAGAAATTATTATTTTTCCAACCCACCTGCTGTGCAAACTGTTCTCTCATGGCCACTATGCTCACTGATAACACACATGTAAAAGATTAACACACACCCACACCAACACACACACATGCAAAAAAAAAAAAAAAAGTAACTTACTTTGCAACCTTAGTGTTTATTCTCACGAGTAAAAGAGACAAAAGGGCAATTGTTCAATGGTTTAACAGAAAACCACAAAGAAATACTCAGATTGGAAAATAGTATCAGGCAACAGACTAATACATGAACACACACACGTTCACCCCCATTCAAGCACTTTGAAAAACACTGAGCAGCTTGAAGGCCACAGTTGAGAAGTTATTTTGGATCGTGACTAAATCATGAAGGAATCTTTTGGTTTGCAGTTCTACTCTCATTGTACAATATCTTTCAACAGTTTAGAAATTGTTAGTCTTCAGTGTTTTTTACACTGGTGATTAGCATGCATACTTTTAAAGAGATAATAATCAGCTGCAAGTTGTTACCGTAAAGATGACCAACCTAATCTTTGATGATCTTCCCTTTAAATTTTGAGCATATGAAGAAAATATTTCCATGATTAAGAAAATAGGCTGTAAGAAATCTGTGATTTGTATTCAATGCCTAGTTCTCCCCTCGGCTGCTGGAGGAATAAGATAAATGGTTAACCAAGTAGGTGAATTCTAAAAGAACCATCACCTTCTCTGTGCTTGAGAACATTTACTTAGCTGTCTGAGATCACAACCAACTCAACTGCAATGTAACAGATCTCTCTATTTGAGGCTGCCAAGGTCTGAAATTATATTACTCAGTGAACTGTTCAAGTTTGCAGAGTAAATGTTGCATCACTGTCCCGAGACCCCGCTCAGAGAAGATGTATCACAGCTCCCCATCTTTATCTCCACTCAATTTCAAATCAAATCATGCTCTATTTTCCATACCTCAAAAATTGGGAGTAAAACTTTTTTTGCATTTTTGCCTTTGCTCCAGTATCAATCTATAAAAATATTAATACATTAGTATATATACAATATCATTAAGTTATTATATATATAATATAAAAAAATAAAAATAATAATAAGAAATAGCTCTCTACTTATATTTTACATCCCAACCAGGAAATGGTAAATAATAATAATAATAGTAATAATAATAATAATAATAATAATAATAATAATAATAATAATAATAATAATAATAATAATAATAATTTTCTATGGAACACCCCAACATTATTGGGGCTGCACCAAAAATGATAATAAATAATAAAGGGGTCGTGTTGGGGAATAAAACTTGGGCGCGGAGGACCCGGGTTCGATTCCCCGACACGACCCCTGGGTGTACCACTGTGGATCCCTGAGCAAGGTCCTTAACCCCCCACCAATTGCTCCCCGGGTGCTTTAAGTAGCAGCCCACTGCTCTCTGATACTCACAGTACAGAGATGGGTGAAATGCAGAGCCCTAATTTCCCCTCAGGGATCATACAAGTATAACAAAAAAAAAATAAAAAAATGCACCAACAACTCTGCTGGAAAAGAATGAAGCCCAAAAGTTAAGTTAAACAATTGTACTTCTTTCTTCATCCGCTAGGGGCTGGATCCAAAACAGCGCAAATCCCCACAGACTCCAATGTTAAAAAGGCCAACTTCACAGCAGAAATAAACATGTTTACAGCCTGGTTCAAAGAAATCATTTTAGGTTTAATGGGTCAAGTTTACCTTCATGTTAACTGTGAGGGCTGTGAATTTTTTTTCATAACTTATCCGTTAGGATGTTATTTAATCTTGAAATTACTCATAATTAGGAGCGTGTCCCTTTGATTAATATGGGGCAGGCCAGCTGCCTGTTTTAGCCATGGAGGCTAATAGTTAGCTCCCTGCTTGCTCCCAGGAATGCTTCAGCCAGTAGCAGAGATGTAGAACGGTGGTTTTTAGCTGGTTAACAGCAAGTCTGAGTGGGCCTTACTTTTAAACTGCTTGGTATCGTCTGTTCTTGTTCACTTCGCATTAGCTTGGTTAGCGTTAGCTTGGCTTTCAAACATTTGCCCCTCGGTTCAGAGTGGAGCCTTTGCCCATTTTAGTATTTTCCGGGAGTGAAGACCAAGCGGCAACCTCCGGTGGCCAACTATGAAGCTACCCGGAAGAAGTCATTATTTGTAGCTCTCCCTTCATCCGCTAGGGGCTGGCTTCAAAACATTGCAAATCCCCATAGACTCCCATGTTAGAAAGGCCAACCTCACTGCAGAAATAAACATGTTTACAGCCTGGTTCAAAGAAATCATTTTAGATTTGATAGGTCAAGCTTACCTTCATATGAACTGTGAGGGGTCGAATTTTTTAATAACTCATCCGTTTAGATGTTATTTAATCGTGAAATTACACATAATTAAGGGCATGTCCTTTTAATTGACAGGTGCAGACTGGATTTTGGCCTGCCGACAGGTAGCTCCTTTTCTTTTCATGTCCAGCAAGCAGAATGATGTTCTGGCTGCTTTGTTGTATTGAACAGATTTACTTTGCTAAGAGGAGCTTTATAAATAAAAGGCTCTTTACTCTGATCCAAAGAGTTGGTGCCTGCCATGAGGTTTCTGGGGGTGGGGATGGGTTGAAGGTAACACATGATGAAATACAAATCCTCCTGAAAGGACAATAATTTCAAATATGAATCGCAAAAAACTGAAGCAAAACACAAAGAAAACTTAAGGTCAGGGTTGATGTAGGAAGAGCAATGTCAATTGCATCCTTTCAGATGGTGTTTTACTTTACATTACTTCAGCATTGTTATCTGCTGGCTTTTAAAAACCTGGGCCAGTTTAATGCATAGCTCATGATTAAACTGCTTTATCAGCCCCAACTATCTGAAATCAAACTGCAGAAAACACTGAGTCCCAAAGGACTTGAGACACCATGACAATCTAAATCCAAACAGAATGCAGTGATTTGCAAAGCTCAAGAACCAATTTTCTATTTACAACAGAAGACAGAGCAGGCTAAATATCGAAAGGGGGATATTCAATATATAATTTCCAACTTTTTTTGAACTGAGCTTGCTCATATATTCATTTTACTACACCACTTCTTCCAATTCAGGCTTGCAGGGAGCTGGAGCTTATCTCAGTAATTGGCAGGAAAGGCAGGATACACCCTGGACAGGTGGCCAGTCCATCGCAAGGCCAACACAGAGAGAAACAACCATCCACCCTCTGATTTAGGGAGAATTTAGGCTGCTTCACTCTGCAGCTCAGTTCTGATTGTTTGCCCATACAGTATGTAGCTCATATCAGATTTTTGTAATGACAGTCTGAATAGCACAAATATATTTTTTTCAAATCCGACCCAGGCCTCTTTTATATGAAGTCCTAAATCGGATACATACCCCATCAGTGTTGAAGCAGACACAGTTTGAAAGGTCATTTTGCATTTCATCTGACTTTGACCTCACAGAAGTGAGACAGATGTCTTATTTCTGCACCGGAGCAGACAGGATGCGGAACAACGATACATCATATTAATTCCAGCTCCAACAAGTTTAGCATCAGTATTTACTTCTGAGAGCACAGCGTGCCCCCTATGAAATCCCTTCCCCCTTTGTGGATATGGGTCACTTCAGATCCGAGTGTTGTTCATACTGCTGTCTCGATGTTTTTTGTTAATTTATTTTTATTTTATTTATTCACACACACAAAGTATTGCCATGCAATAGTTGTCATTGTTTAAACTGAAGACAAGTAAATGACTGTGTGATGGAGGTCACATGTAAATAATATGAACAACCACACAAATTGGATTTCGGTAAAAAAAAAAAAAAAAAAGATTGGAACATCAAGACGTGCAACGTAAACTTAGAGTAATAAATTAGCTTAACATGAACAGCAGAGTAAAATTGGATGGAATTTATTAATTATCAGTTGGTTCCATGAGATGAAACCAAGGGAGACCTGGCCAAGAGGCACACCAGTGAACTGAGCTGTAAAACAGGTTTGAAAAAGGAGCCGTTTTACTGCATCTATACAGTATTTTCACTGAAGAATATCTCAGGAAATTGTGGAAAAGAAGGAACTATTATACATCTTATTTAAGTTATAAAAAAAGATTTAATCTCCTGAATATACATTAAAGAAACCCTGATTGAAATCATTTTGCACATCATTGCAAACATATAAAGAAATGACAAAACAAAAATCTGTCATTGATAAAAGAATGCAGGTTCTTTACTTTAGGACTGTATCTTTGTTTGAATTGTTCTTGAGATCTAGATTTCATAAAGACTGGAACAGGTTTAGAAAAGGAAAGATTTTGTGTCATAAAAAGTGCTCAGAATCCAGACTGCAAGTTGGGTCAAATGAGCATGGCATGAAATCTTCTGTAGGGACTGGAGAGCCTGGCAGAAGGATGGCCATTTAAGCAACACTTTATCAGTCGGGCCTTTATGGTAGAGCGCCCACATGGAAGCAGCTGCAGTAAAAAGCACATGACAGCCCACACAGAGTTAGCTGAGATGGATTTAAAGGACTGTGAAAGTGCTGGAAACTTATATTTTCTCCAGTCTTATACCATAAAACTTATATTCTCATATATCTTTAAAAAAAAAAAGTACCTGCTTGTAACCTCTGGGAAACAATGCAGTGACAGCATCATGCTACTGAAAAGTGTTTCTCAGGTGCGTGACCAGCTGTAAGGAGAATACAAACAACCTGAGCCACCTTTCAGCACATTAACGAACCCATGCACACACCAAAGACAAAGCTTAAGTGACTGCGTGTCCTTAACTGGCAAAACTCACACTTAAATCTCAGAATAAATTGTGGATGGCAGTTCACAACCTCGCTGTTTCAGTCTGATGGAGACCAGGCTGTATCTGAAAGGAATAATGGGCCCAGCTTCCCCCGGTCCGGGTGTGCAATACAACTTACTAAAGATAAATACTGCTTCAGCAGCTTGTAGAATAGTCACTAAATGGGTTATTTCAAGATGTGATTCTTTTTTCACAATTTAATGATCTCTAACAATGTGTTTTCACATTGCTTTTAACTAAAGATAAGCGAGGGAAATCCTAATTTAACCATGTGAAATTAAATTTACCACAAAATAAAGTCTAAGAAAAGAAAATGGGTCTGAAAACCTTCCGATTATCCTTCTCTTTTTTTTACTGCATTACTTACAGAATCTCTCAGTTCTATTGCTGACAAAGTTGGCAGATACCAATAAGCAGAACAGTCATTTGTGACAAGAACACGTGTCTGAGCTGTTCTTTGCTTGTCTGCCAGACAGCTGGCACAATGCAGACACACTTGGAATAAGCCAGACATTCCCTGATCCAAACAAGCATATGCAGACTAAGAATTTTGGGTCTGCAACAGCTGTGCTCATGATGTGGGGCAAGGCTGAACACAGGCATTCTGGGATTTTAGGCTGCAATTACTGAGGATGACCTGGCCAGAGGAACAAATGCATCCCTGACACGAGCAACATGACAACAACCAGGCCACAAGCACCATTGCATTTGTGAGGGTGGCTGTGGGAAACCAAAAATGGCAGGGGTGAAAAGAACTGTGAGAAAGTGTGAGTGAGAGGAAACAATCAACATATACTGTAGACAGAGCCTAAAGAATTAACAGGTACAGTAGCAAATGGGCCATTTCTACGCCAATAAGGATCAAAGAAATAGGTTATCTACCCCTTTTCATTATTTATGTTCTGGAGAGCACCCCTCTCGCGGCTAAGATGGTAATGGCAAGAACCGCCCAACGAGCTTCACTTCAGAGTTGGAAATTCACAGTTCCGAGTAGGAAGTTTCAACTGGAACATTCCCTGAGGTGGAATTTCCGACAGGGAAAGTCTGAGAATCCTCACTACCTCCGAGTACATTTAAAGATGGCTGTGCTTAGGGTTAGCAGTAGTAAAGGCTCCTGTGATGTTACATTTATATGCAATTCTGACTCATTTTTTTGCATTAAATCAGGCGAACACATAGTATTGGTTGATATATTTGTAAGGGGAAGCTGCAGTGTAATTCACATTTTTCATGCAGTATATGTGAATTAGGAGGCTAGCTGTGCTAACAATGGCTAATAACAACAGCCTTAGCAAACACATTTGCAAAGGCTGCCAATGAACTGGAATGCATTTAGGCGGGGCGTGACGTCCTCCCCATTTCCAATTTCCCAATTCCAAAGTAAATGGAACAAAGTAAATGGACTCTTTTCCAAAAGAGTCATAAACTTACAGTTCTTCACAGACACACACAGTTCACCATTTTCAACTGGCTAGATGTCTGTCCAACAGTTTTCTCTCAGCGTGTTCACTGCTGCTCAGAAGTTTCATTCCTGTGTCATGTGCTCAGTAGTGCAGCTGCACACTTCTGCCACAAGGGGGGGGGGGGGGGGGGGGGGGGGGGGGGCACTCACACCTTATCAACAGCCTTTCCAACATGCTCTCTCACATAATGATAAAGAATCTTTCAAAAAAATTCCTGGATCCAGAAGGTGATCCGGATCACCACCAACATTTAATGGGTTTGTCCTTGGGCTGAGGCACACAGCTGGTGAAAATTTCAGGTCAATCTGTCCAGTACTTTTTCCGTAAAGTTGCTGACAGACAGACGGATGGACGGACGGAAGGACAAACCAACGCTACCAAAAACATTACCTCCTTGGCGGAGGTAATGAATGAACCAGTACCTACAAGCTGATATCAGTCTTGAAGGTCAGGCTAACTGTACAGGTAATTTTGGACAGACATGATGCACACAGAGACAAGAAAAGATAAGAATCTGAGGGCTGACCTTCACAACCTGCAACAGCGAGCCTAATGCAGGAGGTGGGCTAGCTCGTGGCAGAAACGGAAGTTGCTCTGCAATAACCAATAGATGAGCCAGTTTTCTTGTGTGTCTTCTCCTTGAGAGACTTGTGGCAGCACCACCTCAGGTGAGGAGGGGAAAATGTTTAGGTTTGTTTGACTAACTGCAGTGTAAAGGCAAACTCCAACATACTGAATATTTCAGCTCCCAGTGCCCAGTGTCTAGTGGACTAAATTATCATCTCCATGTTAAGTGCAAACCAAACTCCTCCAGCCTGAAATCCAGGCTGAATCTCTATTACAACTACCTGTTTGGTTCCCTGTCTTTAGAAGACTGTAAAACGAAAACTCCAGCATCTTGCTAAATCTGATAGCATAGTTGTAGTTTTCCAGTTTCAGAAACCTTTTTTTTCTGTGTTTTTGGGTCAATCCAACAGCATATGGTTAATGAGTCATGTGCTCTTATGCTGCTTGATGGGTGTAAGCTACACACCATAAGAAGTCAGCTGGCATCTCACATTTATTCTATGTATGCACAGACGTTACTGCAAGCAGCGATGGAAAATGATTCAGAGCGAATGGTCTGTTACTGAGGTGTACTGGGGGATTTTCTGATGCCTCCATCCAAAAGGAAAAGTGCTGCATTACTGTTGATCTGCAGAGATTTCTGACATAAAGACAGAATCCTTTAATTGTATGCAGTCTATTCAACAATGATTCAGTGAATGGAAAGACACCCACTTAATTGAATCTCTAAACTCTGCTTTTGTGTTTTTCCTTATACCAAGCTGGTGTTACGCTTCACTTAATAAGAGTTAGATCTGTTTTGTGTTCTGAACATGACTCATTTAAAAGCAGCACTTCCTCAACGCTTGTATGCACTCAGTGGAGTCTTCCATGGCTGAAGAGGAAAACACTGTGATTAATGTCATGTATTTCATCTTTGCAGGCATAAATATCAGTATGTAACTGTCATGGTGCATGGAGGATGTGGACCATAACGCGGGGTAAAGAGGCAGAAAGGTGCAGGAATAAGGATTTAATGATTTTTTTTAATCATTATTACTTTATTTTTTCTATTATATATCACACCACAGTGACTTACATTATATCAACTTAACAAAGACCAAATATATAAATAAATGAATAACAAGAACAACAACAAAATGACAACATAAAGTGCATTATCCAACTAACTGCATCAGATCAAGAACGTGTTACATATATTTCGATACCCTTGAATCCCCCTGCTGTTCCCTTTAATCAAAAAAAGCAAACCTTGAAAAATAAAATTAAATTAAAAAAAGGAAAATTAACCAAATGAATGAGTAATTAAGTTCATAAAGACATCTATGCTTTACTCATGCCCCCCCCCCCACCCCCCCCCCCCCAATTTCATGCCTAACAATAGCAAGACATCTTAATGGCAATTAAGTAATCAATTTCATAATTCCCCCTCTCCATCCAAAAGGGAAACACAAAGGGAAAAGAAAAAACATAAAGGAGGGGACACTTGCATCTGTACATATCTTTTCAAAAATCTCAACCTGGAAAATATTAATTTTTCAAACAATCTTCATCATGCCTTTATATAGATAATCAAATAGAAAAGTAATAACTTAAAAACAAACAAACAAACAAACAAAAACATATCTATATCTATATAGATATAGACATAGAGATAAATAAAAAGAAGAGTTTCATAAAAGAAACATTTGGGGCTAATAAACAATCAGTTGCATAAACCCCTCCCCCCAACAATACTACATACAAAAAACAAAACAAAACATCAACAACAACAAAAAGCTTCTCCAGATTTATGTGCTCCCCATTCCGTTGTCGACTCCTGTATCCTTCTAATGCCACTACTTTTCTCCACCACTTTCCTCAGCTTTTCCATATCTTCTTTCTCTTTACTAAGGTAATGCCCCATCTTTCCATGTCTTGTATTCTGACCTTTTACCTCCATTTTTTATATAGTTCTCCCATTTGGCCCACAGCATGTGTCCCTTTGGGGATTTCCCCTTAATTTACATGTTAACTGTTCCATTTCTCTTACTTGTTCCATCAGATTTGACCATTTCTTTAAACCAGGACTCAACTTCTGAAACCAGTTTTTTGTTATAAGTTTAGGAGCTGTTATTCTTAATATTCTTAGGATTTAATGAAAATTACTGTAGAAATATCTTTTCTGGGCTGGAAATACTAAAACATAAACATAGACAAATGCAAAAACAACACTGGGGAAACTACAATGATCAGGCTATGAATAAATTAAATCAAGGCCTATACCTGTATACATAGTTAGATGAGTCAAGGAGCAATGAACATGAAATGAACTCTGGTGTGCTGATGAACAGGAAGTGAAAAGAACATGGACGGGGATTAGCCTACAGTACAGACCAATCCGGCCAAACGCCACAACTAGACCGTCCGCCATTGCAGTGGGGGCGTTTCTGTACATGTGTAATCAGATTTTTTTCTGAACGATCTGGAGGAAATCTGGAAGGACTGTTGTTGGAACAGCAGAGGAAAACTTTAATGTGGTAATAAGTGAATAAGAAGATCACAGACATTTATTTAATGAAGATTTCTGCTGTCTGTGATAAAAGTGGACGGTAATGCTGCTCAGTCCACTGAGTCCGTGTGTCCGTATCGGGAGGAATATCGGACACACAAAGCAGAGCAGGAAATCTTGCTGCCCCGGCGGAGAAAACACTGGATTTAATCCCCAACAACAAACACACAGTAAATTATGGTGGACACTCATTAATCTGACACTTTATTTCACGTATCTATGTTCCCGAAAATGATGCACCGCATAACGTTATTATGCTAGCTAATGCTAACCGAGACAGCTGTGGTGTTGCTGAAAGTAAATGACTAATTTAGGAGATATTGTGAAATATAACATTATTTGCTCTGATCAGGGCAATGTTGAGTCAGACAGTTCAGTCAGAAACACAAACAGATCACGAAGACGGTGTTCTGCAGCCTTTAGTTTCATCTGCAGGACATGTGAAGGCTGCGTGATCTGTACAGTCCTTAAACAATACCAAAAGCAAAATATGTGATAAAATAGAAAAGTAAAAACCTTTGAAAGAGTTTGTTTTTTTAAACTTTGGTAACAATCAGAAAATGTGTGTTATTTCAGTGTGGCTTGTAATTAAAGCCAGTTTCCAGAGATGAATAATAGTTTAAATTAATGTCCGATGTAAAAAAAAATAAAATAAAAAAAAAAAGTCAGAATACTTCAAAGATCTCCGGATAACATACCTATAAGTTATCATTACCTTAGACAACTGTCCAACGTTGTAAATCCAGATATTCACACTGCCTTCCATGTTGACAGATAGGAGGTAATTGGGACTGTCGTCTCCCCCCCCCCCCCCCCCCCCCCCCCCGGCCAAAAAAGAGTGATTATCTTTCAGCTGACAGCGAGTTAGTTAACCCCAACTGGTGCAATGAGTTGCTTCTCATTTCCATGTCTAAAGACACATCCTGTGGTTATGGAAAAGATGTTAGTCTGTCTGAGAAGGGTCAAATCATTGCATCAAGCAGAGAAAACATCTAAGGAGATTGGGGAAACTACTAAAATTGGGTTCAGAACCATTGTTGCCAACTTAGCAACTTTGTCGCTATATTTAGCACCTTTTCAGACCCCTCTAGTGACTTATTTTCAAAAAAGCGCCTAGCGACAAATCTAGCGACTATTCTTGGTGATCATGGAGACAGATAAAGTTTATATCGCTCCACTCAATCATCGGGAACTGCCTGCCATCAGCCACTTCTCCTGTTTCCCGGCACTCACTCACTGTTCTCACTGTCCCTTTGCAGACACTGTGAGATGACCATGCTTCCTCATCTACATTATTTCCCGTGATGCCTTGTTGCACAACTGGGTCTTCTTTGCACCATGACTCAAATGTGTATGTCACCCCTTCAGCACCCTTGTTTATGAACGATGTAGCATGTCAAGAATAAATATATGGAATGTCGGCATATGGTTCTGCGCATGCGCAAAAATAATTGTTTGGTCGGGTGATGTCATGTTGCGACTGCTGGTGACTTTTGGGCCAGCCAATAGTGACTTCTCTCCTTGAGGAGTTGGCAACAGTGTTCAGAACTGTCCAACACATTTTTGGAAAACTGTAAGGATAGTGGGGACCCATCATATTTGAGGGGGAAATGTGGCCGGAAAGGCAGATGAAGTGATCCAGGATCATGCCTAGTGCCTGCTGTACAAGCCTGTGGGGGCGGTGTTATGATCTGGGGTTGCTGCAGTTGGTCAGTTCTAAGTTCAGCAAAAGTATGCTCAAAGAATGAGGTCAGCTGATACCTGAATATACTGAATGACCAAGTCTTTCCATCAATGGATTGTTTTCTTCTTTGATGGTATGGGTATATTCCAAGATGACAATGCCAGAATTCATCAGGTTCAGATTGTGACAGACTGGTTCAGGGAGCGTGAGACATCATTTTCACACATGGATTGGCCACCACAGAGTCCAGACCTGAACCTGGGATGTGCTGGAGAAGGCTGTGCACAACGGTCAGACACTACCATCATCAATGCAAGATCTTGGTGCAGTAATCAAAGCTAAAGGCGGTCCAACAAAATATAAGGGTGTATGACCTTTTTTTTTTTTGGCCAGACAGTGTTAAAGAAAACTAGACATGGCTGAGAAAATGAAAGGCAGTAGAACAGGAAAAAAAATCAAAAGGCCACAGATCATGACAGCAAAAGACGACTAACTTTTTATTACTGTTCAACATCCCACAAACTGGCAGCGATGTGATTAGAGAATTAGAAAAGCAGTAGGACAGCGAGTCCCTCTGGTATTGGAGTGAAGCCTGTGAGCAATGTGCTAAAATATATTATCATTAATTAATTCTATCTCATCCTTATTTGCAACTGATGCTTGGAAATGACGATTTCAAATGACTGTCCATTTGTTAAATTTATTCCTTTTAATATTTTTAATAAGCCTAATAATTGGGCATAAATCTGTTTGATTTATAATAAAATGTGAAATTGTGGATATGTGACTGATAGGATTATCAGAGAGTGTTGAAATACAGATAAATGTGTAAGGAATAAAAATGAGCATGTTCTCCACATTTATGTGCAAGTAGCTGGGTGTGTGCATGTGACTGATTTTGAAAGTGCATGAGTATGTTTTTTACAATCTTTATTTCACTATATGCAACATTAATTGCATTGGTCTTGCAATGCTCATCTGCAGCAATGGCAGGGATGGCTGCGACTGCTGCTCTCCTCCGGTGTGAGGGTTCATCTTTTTTTTATTGTGCGTGTCGGGATCACCTCAGGGAACCTAAACACCGAGGTTTGGGTCAACATGGAAGTTTAACACGAGGTCAGGTCATTTGCATGACTGCTGGCTGCAAAAAGCCAAACAGCTTCAGTCATTTGAATTTCAACTGACTTCAGCCGCCCACAGATCTACAGTACTTACATGTATATGAGTACTGATTATGAGTCATTTTATTTATTTGCACAGTATAAAAACAATGTATAAAACATCAAAAACATAAAAACAGATTGTGCAGGTGAGATAAAAAAAAAAAAAAAAACTCCCAAAAGAGTAATAGAAAATCTTACCTAAATGTTAAATCTAAGAAAAAAAAATCAACTGACAGCATTACAACCATGAATCATGGATGGGACAAAACTCAGAACATAACCTTTGTTATTCCTAGAAAAAGGTGAAAGGCTTCTTTATCCAATTATGCTGCTCCATTCCAGTGTGCTAGTTTCAATAAGTCATGATCAGGAAATGGTGTATTTCAGGTTTTCCTCTCCAGAGCTGCTAGATGCACTTTTTCATTGCACTAAAGTGCTCATCATTTCAATCACAATCCATCAACATAATGTTGTATTAACATAATAACTTTCTGTCCCTGTCATATTGCTATTTTATTAGTTTATTATGACCGACATAAAACATGTAACAAGCACACATCCAGCTGATACAGACTTGTTTTACATAGCTGCAAGACAAATGTCAGCCTTCTCCATTTAGCTTGGTTTAACCTTCATTACCTGAGTTCTCTAATTCTTTTTTTTTACTGGTCACTAATTTTGGATGTGGTTTAGTTAAAAGGTTGTTCGGGGTCTTTTATCTGGGCTTCTTCAGCAGACACGCTGTTGCTCTCTAAATGATCCCCTGTTGTTTTTTATGGTTTTACAGATGAGGACATCATGAGAAAAATCATTCATTCTTCATCAGGTCTTATGTGAATGATACACCATACTATATTATAAATAATAAAACTAAAACATGATGCACAAAATACGGCCAAAACATATTTAACAACGATAATTTAAAACTTTTCTGGATAGTATCAGTTTCTCAGAAGGTTGTGAAGGAATCTGGGCCCATATGTTTGTTGGGATTTGTTCACACACAGCTGTCTTTATGTCCAACTGCAACATTTCGGTCAGACTGAAGGTCTGGAGTTCAACTGAGCCACTGCATCAGATGGGATCTTTTCTTTTGTTAGCCAGATGGGTTCATGTTTGAGGGCAGAATATTTTGGTATGCAGAAAATTCCATGTTTGACTCAATGACTGCAAAGTGTCAAAACTAAATCCCAGTCCTACAGATAGAAACATTAGCTTGTTCAAATGAAAGCTCCAAATAATAAGTCAGAGCTCAACGGAGTTGATTAAATTGTGTTTTGTTAATAAATGACTGAAAAACACTGAAGTAGAAAAAGTAGAAAGAAGAGATGAGAGAAGTGTGGCAAATATGAAAACCTAACACAACCTCATTTTTTAAAGACAAAAAATGGGGTTGTAATGGGGTTATAAACAAATGGTTTAAACTGTTTCAGCACATTTGCATGTGAAGCTCACTTTCCCTTGAAATATTTCATTCAGTACAGTTCTGTTCCTTTCAAGTCGGCCCAGTCACGTCCAATTAGAACAATCTGGCTTGTCTAGACTTCTCTCTTCTCTTTTAGATGCAGTGAGCTCAGATAATTGAATCTTGTCAGGTCAAACTAAACATGTACACACGCACACATACACAGTCCTGTTTTTCTATCTTTGTGAAGACACTCGTTGACATAATGCAATCCCTAGCCCCTGAACCTAACCCTAACCGCCACAACTGATTGCCTAAACTTAACCCTTGTCCTAACCCAGACCAAAATCTAAACTCTACAACCAAATCTTGACCCCTAAAAAGGGTTTTGTCTAAATCAGGGACAGCAAAAATGTCCCTACAATTACAAATGTCCTCAGTATGTTGTCAGTTTTTGGTCCATGCAATATATAAAGACATGCCCCAGCACACACACTCATGCACACACACAACAAAGAACACATGAAATCATATTGAGTGTAATAGAAACTGAAGGCTCCACCAAAGATGAAAAAAACAGAAATTTGCAACAACAAAAACAGTTTAACATTAGTTTGTCTCATGCTGTGGCATCATTCAAATGCACGCTGCATATCTATACTCCACACACACACACACACACATAAATATGCACAGATCCGCTCAGTTTTTCACAGTGGAGGGCTGAAGGCATGATTGGGCAGAGGGGTTTAGATGTCACTGCTTCTGCTGAAAAACCACACTGACACCACAAAGGCAAAGCTTGGATTCTGATCAGCTGCCACTGTCAAAGTCTGACCATGGTGTGGAATTAAAGGGGGCTGAAAAGCAGAGTCCACACACAGACAACATTTTCTAAACCAGAAGACTCAGTTGCTTTAGGGAAAGGTGCTTCCTGTGAGACTTGAGATAAAACCAGACAACTCAGACATGCACAACAAATCACCACTCGTCTCCACCTCTCACAGGAGAAAAGTCGTTGCAGCTAAGGCCGAAAATAGGACGTGTGTGCAAAAGAGAAATTATACACATGCAGGCAGAAAAGCAAGGCAGACAGCGTAGGACTGAAAGTCTCTTCATGGTATGTCCAGTGTGGAAGAAGATGAGGGGAAGTAACAAGGCATTGCAGCGCTGCGTCAAATTCATTTTCCAAGACTACACTGAATATAAAAATATTTGCTGCATCAGGGTGAAAAGCAGAGAATACTGAAGAAACTGAAAAAAATGGAGCTGAGAGAAAGGTTGGAAAGAGCTCCGAGACAAACTTCCGATCTAGGTCACGCCGTCTGATCAAGCAACCGTAATGTCTGGCCACATTTTTCAACAGACTGCAGAATTTACCCCGCTCCCACACAAGCAAAGAAAGGATGCAGTGAACTTAAGGCATCATCTGGCCCACAAATGCCAACATCCTGGTAGTGCTAAAGGAAATGTCAGAACAACACCAATGTTTGTTGCATCCCTCCTCCAGGAACCATTAATGTCTGTAGAAAATGTCATAACAATTCATCTAATAGATGTTGAGTTCTTTAGTGTAGAATAACATTGTTGGGATAACCACTGACAGCCATATCACCACTATTAAGCATATTATTATGTGCTCAAATCAGGTTCATAAACATTTTGTAGGTGTGAACTAGAAAAGCACTCGGAGAGCGCAGACCTCCGCCAAGCAGCTCATCTCCAGCTCATATAGTGATTCACACCTTAACTTTTATTACTATACTTGTCTCTTATTAAATTTTGTTTCTGTTTATAAAGTTCAAACTGGAGAGTTCACAGTTCATAATGTACCTGGTTCATTATAGGACTCATTGAATTCCTTTCTTGTAAATTTTTATGGAGTTATTTGCAAAAATTCCAAAATTTAGCCTCTCTCACAATGATAAAGAATCCTTCAGAACATTCCTGGATCCAGAGGGTGATCCGGATCACTACCAAAATTAAATGGGTTTGTTCTTGGGCCGAGGCACATGGCTGGTGAAAAATTCAGGTCAACCCGTCCAGATTTTTCCATAAAGTTGCTGAGAGGCAGACAAACAGACAAACAAACCAACGCTACCAAAAACATAACCTCCTTGGCGGAGGAAATGATTGTAAATAATTGAACTGCATAAATAAATAAATAAATAAAAGCAAATTGGCATTATCTAAATAAACTGGAATTTAAATGGGTTTGTCATTTGTCGCCCTCCCACCCACGTGCGCGAGCTCGCAACTTGCCATGAGCGTCTCACAGTGCACATGAACGTGGCTGCTCCCTGCTCTTATCTACAGTATGGTTTCTGGTGGTATTGCTATGTATTCTGCACCAAGTTACGGTGCAGCAAGCACCTCAAAAACACACTAATTATGTGTGTAACTGATGCAGAAGACGGATGAAACTGTCCGTCCGTATGTGTATTGTATCTGCGACGAGCATCAATGGGCCTTAATGCGACAGTTTTTAATCTGTTTTTATTGATGTGTTTCATCAATTGATCCTCTGTAAACAATGGGGGTGGAGCCGAATCTGAATCCAGTATTCGGAATGGCACAAATAACGTGATTTTTATGAATACTTATTTAAAACAAATATTTTGAAAAACATTTGTATTCGGGAAGAAAAACATTCTATCAAAAAGCTGCGTCTTGTCATGAGACTGCAGCGCATGCCCGGATGAGCGACAGTCAGGAGTGAAGAGTGTGACAGGCTGCTCCAGAGAAGGCTGGCTGAGCCAAAGACTGAACTGCATCTCTGTTTGGAAGTTTGATCGGGAGATTATGTCTGCAGTCAGGTCTCTCATGTTCGCTCAGTTTACGCAGCTCTGTCAGTTTGGACATTTAGACAATAAGCTGTTAACAGAGTAACGCTAACGTTCGGTTAAAGAGATTAAAACAAAGGTTGTGTAATAATAATGGATTAGATTTCTATAGCGCTTTTACAGTAGGTCCATTATTCTTTCACTCCTCATTCATACTTGGTGATGGTAAACTACGTATGTAGCCACAGCTGCCCTGGAAGACTGACGGAAGCAGTGGTGGCTGCCATTTCACGCCAACAGCCCCTCCGACCACCACCAGAACCATTCACACACCAGCAGTGCCCCCACTAGAGGCGAGGAGGGTTGAGTGTCTTGCCCAAGGACGCAATAATTCATGGCTGGGGGATCGGGATTCAAACCGCTGATCCTTCGATCATTGGCCGACCTGCTCTACCACCGGAGCCACAGCGTCGTCCTCATGCACAGCAGGTGAGGCACCAAGTGCCAAGCGGGGAACTGAAAAAATCATGCTGACCACAGTCCGCTGGCCACGAGAGCAAAATCCAGTCTGAGCCGACCCGTGACACTATTTTAAAAAACTGCCATAAAGTGAAATAATGTGTGTGGTTCTGTACAAACGCGCACACGCAGCCACAGCTGTGCACTCCAGCAGTGCCGCACAGAGCGCATGTCAGAAAACATGTAGGTTTAAAAATGTCACCAGTTACCTCAGATCTGAGCTTCATTGCGACTCCACTGAATGAAACGATTTCATCAGGACTTGTGTCTTCCATCAGTGGGTTTTTAATCACCTGGTTTCAGTCATTTATGTCAAATTATTCCATGATGAAGTTTAGAAATGTTACGTGACTTCACAGCGCGCAGCTGTCACATGATGGTTAAATGATTTCGTTATTGTATCATGTGTCAGTAATGGGGAGGTTACCTGTTACAGATGCATGAACACATGCTTTTAAAGCTCGTTCGTGCAGTCTAAGCCTATTTTGAAATTAAATGTATGAATTAATATTAGATCATGGGCTATTGGTTACTACATAAGATGCCATGTTTTCATGTTTCTATTTCAGCACAGGGGGAGGGGGTTCCTGGCGTTCATTCTAACAGCCCCAAATGACAAGTTAGCCCTTGAAAGTTTAGCCCTTTAAGATCCCACCATGTATGCACGGGCAATTCCATGTATTATTTTCATTATTTTTTTATTATTTTTACTTCACAGCATAAACACCAGCACCAATTCATCATCACAGACACGTTCTGCCTCTGCAGGTCAGTTTCAACCACCTGTTAGCTTCATTTAAAGCAAAACTTGATGTAAATTAGAAGTGTAATGCAAAAAAAAAAGAAAAAAAGAAAAAAAATTACTCAAATACAAATACTTTTCCCCCCCTCAACAAATACAGACATAAACACCAGCTGCTTCGCACACCCTTAGTAAACAGCTAGCATGTTCAACGCTAACTGGTGCGTATTTGGAACATTGATAATGTGAAAGTAATGCAGCTTACCACAGCTTCTACCATCATCATCATCATCGCCGTCCACAGCAGCTTATGAAGCTCCTGCTTTGACAAACAAGCCAATTATTTTTTTTAATTTGGCAGCATCTTTTTTTTTTTAAAAGTGCATTTTCTGTCTGCCCTTCAGAGAGCAGAGGAACCAGACACATGTTAGAGACTGAAACATGTGAGAGAAACCTAGAGCACTTGGAGAGGGACTGGTGTTTATTTGAGGGCTGTGAAATAAACTATCAGCAAGATATCGACGGAAGATAAACTGGGATGCGAAATGTTTGGTGGTTGATTGACTCCATTACTGTACAGTGTGATTATATATTTAATTGGATCTAATACAGGTCCCATTGGGTTGATTTACTTGACAGATTTGGCACTTCCAAGCTTGACACTACTTAAGATGGATGCCTGAGGAGAATTTTTATGTTTGCATTGGACAATCTTTTTGTGGGTAGCCTGCATTTGAGAAGCACTGACTCATAACAAAATACACCAGAAGCCCGTCAACTTCAGATGTATATTTCAGTATATTATAGAGCTCAAATGATGTATTTAAATCTTAGCAGTTGACTGTATTGACAAACCACAACTAATGAAAACTACTCATCATCCATCACTGATTTCAGTTTTCAGCCTCACATTTGGTTTAAGCATCAATTCTCCCTGTCTCTGATAATCCGTGACCTCTCTCTCAGTGACACTTCACAGATGGCCATTTTCACCTACAATCTAAGTCAGTCTGGTGTGCAGGATCATGATGCAACACCTAGTCGACTGGTTTGTGTACCCCTCCCAGGGGTGAAGCGTTTCCAACACTTTCCTGCTGTGCCTAATTCTCGGGTTGCCTGCAGATCTGCAAGTTTGGCCCAACTGTCACTCAGATGGACAGTAATGACTTCACCATGGCAGATCCTGCACACCCACTCCTGTCAAGGAAGGTGGTGGACATATTTGGAAAATGAAGCTTTCTCAATCCATTTGAGTGATCTGCACTGTGCAACACGTAATATTAGCTAGTTTTGTAATGTTTATTCAAGGGCATTATTTGATATGTATTCATAGATTCTCATATCAAATAATCAGTGAGCAGATGGCCAACATCAAGCCCCAAGCCCCATTTTAACTAATTAAAAAAAATCTTACTCTGTCTACCAACTAAACACATTTTAAATTGAGCTTAAAATTAATTTTAACATTTTTATCTTGGGCCTTCTCATTTATGTCATTTCTTTTTCTCTTATTATACGGCTCTTTAGAATGCTGTAAGATGCTCCATTGACTTAAATGGGTTTTCCCAACGTTCCAGCAGTCATTATTTCCGTATAATGACCGCTGTCAGTGGCAACAGATCTTTTTTTTTTCTTTTATTAACCTGTGGTCTTACGCTTTTCCTAATATCCCCCCGCATTGCAAGTAGTCCGGTCACTGAACGGCAAAGAAAAAAAAAAAAAGAAAGCAAGCAAGCACTTCACGACACCTTGTGACCAAAAATGGATGACTTCCCAATTAATTTGAACGTCTTCGGCGAGTCTGGAGATTTTGAGCACTGGGTCCAGGCTGAATTTAAGGATTCACCCTCTTCAAAACGAAAAAAGACAAAAAGAAGACCAGTGGTAAGACGCATACTGTCCCAGCTCTCTGGTCGTCCTAAAAAGTCTGTTTCCAGCTTACGGTTATTGCAGAACTCGGCAGCACGAGTCCTGACAAGGACCCAAGGGCGGGAACACATTACACCAGTCCTAAAAATCACTGCATTGGCTTCCTGTGCGTTTCAGGATCGACTTTAAGGTTCTTTTAGTGGTTTATAAATGTCTTAATGGTCTTGGGTCTTCTTATTTATCTGACCTGCTTTTAAACTATGAACCCTCGCGGATCTTGAGGTCTTCTGGTACCGGCCTTTTAATTGTTCCCCAGGTGAGAACTAAAACTCATGGTGAAGCCGTCATTTGTGTGTGCAAATGTTTATAGTTATGTGTGCTGTGTTTTGTGTGAAGGCTTGTTTTTATTTCAAAATGCATTTGTTTTTATTGTCTTGCAAAGCACTTTGGGTTGCCATTGGCAGGAAAAGCGCTTTATGAATAAAGTTTGATTTGATTTGATACAGCTAACAGCAGAGAAGGAAATTTCAGCTCAACATACAGGAATAGCTGGTGCTAGCCAAAAGTGCTAGCACAAATTCCAGCCGCCGTGACTCAACTAACAAACATTGATAAGCAACAAGTTTCCCGACCTGGCCTCGACTTTGGGGAACTATTTTAATCTGAGCGTAAAACATCAAAGTTATTTGACCCTCGCAGAAAAAGAAGACTTTAATTTGAATTTTATTTTTTGCAAGTAGCCGTATAATAAGGGGGATAATGTATGGAAGGCAGGTCATTATCGGGAAATACTGACCTTCAGGGCGAATGCAGACCCGACGCGAAGCGGAGCATTGTTCTTTAATTGTCTACTTGTTCTTTAATTGTTGTGTTCAATCGATTACGTGGGCGAAGGCTTACTGTGTTTTTATTATATATAAAGCACTCTGTGCTGCATTTTATATTAAAAGTGACTATTAAATAAAATTTCTTCCAGATCTGTTCATAACTGAGTTATTTTGCTAACTAACAGACAGACAAACAAACACAGAGAATTACATCACCGCCTTGGTGGAAGTAATTACACATTATTTGGTTTCAAAAATCACAACAGTTATTCCCATCTGCAAGGCCAAAAAGCTTGAATAAATTATGAAGGACATATGGATATATGGAGGACTGAAACTGACAAAATTTCAGCTTCACAGTTGTGAAGTCAGCCTGTGGACCGCATCAGCAGCATTCTGGACTAAACTGCCGCTGTCTGAAGGACTTTAGGGAGTCATGTAAGGACAGGGTTTCAGTCGTCTAATCTACTAAAGATTAATGCAGAATTCCTGCTGAGACACCTTTCATCCTAAATATGTTCTAAAAGTGACAAAAACAATGTGATTAATCAGGATTAATTTTTTGACAGCCCTAATATATATATATATATATATATATATATATATATATGGCAGAATATCAGTCAACACACCCAACGTATTGGCCAATGCCTCTACTAGCAAAATACGCAAATATCGGCCAGCTGATGTATCGGTCTATCCTTGATATACTGTTACGGAGCTTAATGAACAATTAAACCTGCAAACAAATCCTTAAGTGTTATTTATATGTATTCAAGGCCTTAACATATTTAATATATTTGTTCAGTCAGTGTGAGCAAAAATACAGAAATTCTGCTTTCAGCAAAACCCAAAGCTGCAATGTTACATTTTCATAAAAACTTACTGAAAACTAAAAAAAAAAAAAACATTAAAACACATAATTTTATGCTCCTAAGCCTTCTAAAACAACATCTAGCAGGAAAAAAAAGTTTGACTTCTTTATTTCTGTGGGTTTTAGAGGGCTTTGAACCTTTTCAGGGAGACTTGGTGAATCGACATAAGTAGATGTCACATAAATAATAAAGATGTTACAGTGTTTGAAAGGCTTAGGTTTTTGAAAGCTTACTTTAAGTAAACAAAAACTAATACATACCTTAGGAAAAAATATTGACAAGAATTAAATGAAACAATGTAATTTATAATTTCATAGACAAGTTGGACTCTGCAGATCTAAGCCTTTTTTTTTTTTTTTTTTATCAAACTTTGTCTAAAGAAAAACTTCCTGTCTCAGAGTTAAATAGACATGGATTATAATAAGGATCCTCTAAAAGCTAAGGTGGCTGTCCAAATCGTCTAAATGTATTAAATAAAAGGAAGAAAAACATTTGCATTAGTGAGAGCATGCATGTCTTTTCTGCCATGGTGACAGAATGGTGCACTCGCTGCTTCACAAGAACGCGCCAAAGCAAACATTTGTTCTTTTCAAATCCATGGAGTGACTCACTGAGCAAGCGTCTTTTACACTGATGACCTGCAGAGCTGAAGGAGGCTTACGACACAAAGTTGACATTACGTACTTGCTGCCCTGTTTTTTTTTTTTTTCAATGTTCACTTTCTTAAACACTAATTACATGAGAATACATTCATACCATCGACTGAAATACACCACAACCCCTTTTTTCATGTAATATCTGTACTGCCTTCAGCTGAACAACAGTCTGAATTCTTAATGCACATAGTATTTCACGCTGCTACTGCCTTCCTCTTTCGCCGTTTATTCTAAATGAAATGTTTGGTTTTCTATGTGCTGAATATAAAAGTTATGTGCTAAACTATCAAAGGGATTTCACATTCAATAGTCTTTTGCTGATTTGTTTGGAATTTATCTGAGCACGAACACTTGCACTGACTACTGATTGTACAACATCAAAATCATGGATGAAAAATTTGTATGTTTTTAAAAGATGAAACTGTGTTGTGTAAAAATGCATTGAAACAACAACAATGCACAACAATTCACATGAAATATGAAAATTGCTGAGACATTTAGACAAGGAATAGGAAAAATTCCAGTGTATTAATGAGGACTGCATTTCACTTTGAAAAACTTCTGCTTTTATGCATGCTCAACAGTTACAGAGAAGGAAAAATGAAACCCTTATTATTTTGAGTTAATGTCTTATATTAAAGCCTTTAATTGCAATCACAACATCCAATGGAATTGGAAATGGCATGATTTCCTTACATCCTGCAGCCATCGAGGGAACTTGTTCCAATAACTTAAATGTAATCAAAAGACATGAATGTCTTTTGAAATTGTATTTTCCTCACAAAACAAATACCCCACATATTTTCTTTTTTTATCCAGACTGGAATGTAAGGGCCCGTTGACACTGGCGCTGTTTGGTTCACTTCTACGGATTGTATGGTTTGTTAGGGGAATCGTGATCACTTATTCACACCATAGTGTGGACTACAGATTCGGGCATGAAAAAGTTCCCCTTTCTGCCGACTGCCAGCAACTTACCAGCGACTTGTCTGCTAATTTAATCGCACAGTGAAACACCTGTGTGCCCAGGGGAACAAGGACATTTTCACACGGCAAGTTTGGACACCGTGCGTGATGACGTATTCGCAGGACAAATCGTTCAGCCAGTGATAGTGCAGTAATAGTGCACTATTACTGCACCACTTCTGGCAGAAAGGCGGAACTCTTTCATGCCTGCATCTGTAAAGAAGTGTCCTCTGGTCTGCTTGAAAACCGGGGGTGGTTCAATTCTAAAGCTTGTTACATACTCCACAACAAGTTTTTTGTCACTCTCATAACCCAGTCTCACTCCAAAACGTGACAGTCCTACGTTGGTCCACAGCACAATACGTACTCATTTCACAATTTGGACTTGAAATTGCAGAATCGCTACGTTTAATTTTCCAACAAGAAATAAGTTTGTTCGTTCAGTCAATACTCCACAAGAACCTTTGTCTGCAATCAGGCGCACAGTTATGGCAGGATGGGGTTGCCCATGTAGTGGTGTCCATGTATTTACTTTCTCATCACCTCAATCAGCTGTTTATTAAAACTATTGGTTCAACCTCACATCTACAGAAATGTGGAAGTAATGAGTCTGCTTCAAACGTTTACGTGTTAACCCCTCCCACTTCGAATGTCCAACCAATCACACAATACTTCTCTGAGCTGCACGAGAAGAAAGTTTTGCTCAGCTGAGGAGTCGAGAACAAGCCGCAAGACGTCCTCAATCACGTCCGCTTTGTTTTCATGGCCTTGAGAGCAAGAAGAAAGTTCTTGCTTTGTAATAACAAGCTTTAGTCAACCCTGGTGCAGTTAGCGAATATATCCATAGGCGCATTCGGACAGAGAGGTTCTAAGAACACAGTTCCTTCAACTACGCCTCCCGAATTTAGTTATAACAACTACCCTTCGCCTTCAGTTTGCATTCACACATGAGGGAGGACCTTGTTAGGGATCGTGTGTGACGCAATCGTAGCGACAGACAAATTTATGCCCCAGCAGATCTAATACGAAACTGAGGTTTTCCATTTCTTTATTCAAAGCCATTATAAAAGATAACTTACCAGCTTTCCCTCCCTTTCCCTTGTTTACCTTTTGTTGAAGTGCACGCGGAACTTTAGTGGACGGTCTGTCCACTAAAGTGTCCGGGTGGCAGCCGCAGATTCTACTGCTATACTTTACAGCTGTGTTTGGTCATTAATTTAATATGAAAATAACTTTTAGTAAATTTAGTAAAAAAAACTTTTGGACATTTCAAAATACTTATTAATAAGGGTCGTGCACCATTGTGATCGATTTAATAATGAATTGGTACTCCTATTGTAATAGTTCTTGTTGTTATTACGATCTCGGTACGCAGGTAAACAGCTGTGAGACTTTAAATATGGCGGAGCTGGAAGAAGCGGAGCTCACGCAAGGGGTGCGGCTTGCCAGTTCTACCAATCACCAAACACCTACGTATTTCAGTTCATATGGAACCCCGAAAAGACCCTGTCTTGGAGTAGGAGCTAATAGGTTAAAGGAACTGAGGGCCGAGGTCCCTAGTTCCTATATGTCCGAATGTGCAAAAAAACGGCCTGGTTCCCAAAAGGTTGTAGGAACTCCAAAAGGATCCTACAGTCCGAAAGCGCCTCATTAAACAAAGAAAGGAAGTGGCGTGGGGCATGTTGTGGTGCAACATGCTGGATAGCTCGCTGCCTCTCCTGCTGCTCACCTGGGACAGATTCTCATGAAAGCCATGTAAAGTTTGAACACAAACCAGAAACTCCAAGACTGCAGAAACTTGTTGCTCCATGTTTGATTGCTGTGAACAAGCAAACTGAAGGGGAGGGATTTCCATTTTTGTTATTGGCCATGTGATAAGTTAGATTCTTTTTCTTTCTGGTCAGCAGTTGCTTCAGGGACTTTTGCTCCCAGAAAGCGGTTGCTGTAACTGTGCGATCTTGTCCAGGAATGCAACTCAAACTAAAGTGCACTATCTTTTTTTAACTCTCTGCCCAATCAAATTGAGCCTGCTTATTCATAACTTAAATGTTTCAGTCAAACTTTGCCAAGAACAATTAGCAACACTGGGATTTAGCCTTTGCTTCAGCAACAGCAGAAAAGGCTACATATCTATAAAAATGTAAGTCTAAAACACATCCTAATTAACACCTATTTTACAGTGAAACCCACACAAGGTCACACATTTGCTGACAACTCTTTAGAGGAATGGAAACATCTATTTTTCTTTTTAATTAGGATTAAATTCAGTATAAAGTTGTAAAAATTAAACAGCTATTCATTTATTTAAAAATATTTAAATCAAACAGTGCATTGATTTTATATGGCTGTAATTTTTAGAGAGTAATCTTGTCAAAGAAAGAACACAAACCAGAAAAGAAGCGCAGTCTGATCTATGCAGTCATGCTAACTAGTTCCCCCTGGGCTGAATGTTACCTCACTGAACCGTGTGCTCTTGGCTCTATTGTTGTCTGCCCAGGTAACAATGCTATTTGTCACTGTCACCCACTGCTACCATAGCTCCCCTTACAGTAGGAGCATATGGAAACCACAGCACATTAGGGGAAGCTGTAAATTAAGAAGTTGCTGTAACAGGTTAACTGTTTCGATTTCTATGGGGATTCCACCTTTGTTCTCACATGGCTATTTGAAAGTATTTTTATGGTCTTGGATGGATATCTCCTGCATTGTATCCAGACACTGCATATGTAATGAAGCACAGCGACCAGTGGGCTATAAAAGTTTGACGTGCATGTCAGAACACGTCTGTACATATATATATATATATATATTTTAATCCTATGGGACTCATTGTTCTCCTCCTCTCTTTCACCTCCTCTATTTTCAGCCCAGCAAATGCTGCATGGCAACACTTTGATAAATTTGCAGAAGACTACAACAGAGCGAACGGAGTGCAAACAAATGCAAAAAGTTTAAGACATGTTAGATAGATGATCATTTGGGGAGGAAAAGTACAAAGCTTTGATTGGAAAAGTAATTAGTGTAGTTTCTTTGAAATCCGAAGGCAGGCTTTTAGCCAGTTGCAGATAAAGACAACTTATTCCCTCAGAGGAAAGCTCAGTGGTGGAAAAACAAGAAAAGGGCTCTATAACAGCCAAGATCGCTCACTGATACCTAATTACGTACGGTGCATATAGAAGAATTGTTGCCCCAGGGCACGATATAATGACCATATTAAGAATTGTCTGTCAGTTCAGAGTATGCTTAGAGGGGCATCCACACTGGCCTACAGCATCCATCTTGTCTCAAAAGGCACCATGAGAAGAAGCATGGTGTTATGAGAACGGGTAGGGGGTGGTCCAGCTGATACAAGCCCCAGAGCTGTCCTCAGTCCATCTCATAGCCTTGATGCAGATCAATTTGGACTTAAGCATTTCTTGCGGCTGTGGCTGCTCTTTAATTCAGTATGGCTGAGCGCTCTGTGATTAATGGCAGGTACTTAGCTGGGAGACACGGTCAATAAGCGCACTGGCCCAGGAACTTAATACCAAGATGTACACCAAAGGCGAGACAGGGTTGTTCCGGGAGGGAACACCACCCAGGGGGAGATGGGGTGAACAGGAGCAGAGTGCAAAAAGGCAGACCCCAAAACTTTTCACACAGCCTTTTTTTCCCCCTTTTGAGGCTTGAATTTAATTGGAACAGCCTCAGCAGAGAGCTGCTACACGACCCTTTAAAAAGCCTCCAAGTATGTGTGTGTTATAGAAGCATATAGAGAGTTGGCCAGAACTGGTGAGGGATAAAAGTGAGACAGAAGGAGAAAGAGGGAGGGAGTGCTCTGAGCACATATGTGAAACTGTGCATGCACGTGACATCTTATGGAAAATTAAATAGATGTAAAAGTAAGACAAGATAACCTGGATTTCTCAGTCTGGACAGATGTAGCTCTAAAACGCATGTGATCAAGCCAGCAGAAGAGATGAACCCATGTTTATAATGCAAGCCCTCTTTAGATATTTGCATTTACATCACTTTCGGTCTAAATGTAGATTAAATCTTAGATACAGCTTTACAGAAAAGCGGGAGGCTTTTCATCAAGTAGGCTAATCTGGTAATCCTTTTACACAATTACTGCAATAAAACACTGCAGGGGACTATTGAAGTTCCCACTAAGAGATCTGAAAACGTCTTTATAAGCCACCGTCATTTTTAGGATACCTGAAGCTTGTTTAAGTCTGAATATCTCCCGTTATATGCGCACAGATGTGTGCTCCCAGTTGTCTCTCCGGAGCTGACTGTAGCAACACTGACCTCCAGTGTGTGCACAGAAGGACAGAGCAGAAGCAGCAGTCCTCGGTGGGGGACTTGGCGGCTGTCACTTTGGTTCTGACCTCCATCGAGGAGCTCCTGCTCAGCGTGAGAAGACTTGATAAAAACAAATAAACGAACAAACAATAAAATACATCAGGACGAAGATTCTGTGATCGTTTGTCGGCCAGTTTGCAGATACAATGCCGATAAAGCTGGATACGCATGAGTAAATATATGTCAGCAATAATAGATCAAATTACAATAAAAGCCTTTTTGTTGCTTATTTGCTTGCGGTGTCCTCTCATCCAATAAACGCGTCCCTCTCTCCTCCAGGGTGGAGCAGGTCCCAGCTTGTTCTTTCAAGTTAAAATAAAAACGAGGGAGAGAGAGGGAGAGAAAGACACGTGGTTGTTACAATCCTCTCCTCAGGACACAGCGGGGAGGCGGAGGTGGAGAGATGCGGGCGCAGTCGGGATGGGAGAGGACGCGGAGAGGAGAGCCGCTTTTTAACCATGGAAATTTGGCTGCTGTGCAACGTGCACCTTTTGGAATACGGACTTAAAACACTTACAGATGGGAGAACTTTTCTCGCTCTTTCTTTTTAATTTTTAAAGGAGAGTCTTGCATGCAGCATGTGGAAGATTGCAGGTGGAGGAGAGAAGAGGATGTCATTGGATCTGGCGAAATTTCTGTGGCGAAATGTGCGCGCAAGTCTTAATGAGCTTATTTCCGCCTATTTAATTTACTAAAAGTCGAACATTGCTTGGCAAAAAATGGATTTCTTAAATATTTCCAGCCTGGAAGACGAGATAGAGGAAAAGAACATCTCCTCTAATTCCACATCTGAGAGCCAGTACAGTCAGCTCGCTATATGGGGTCTGGCTGGACTTGTCAGCTTTCTTATTTTGTTTACAATAGTGGGGAACGTCTTGGTTGTTATAGCCGTTTTAACAAGCAGAGCCCTTAAACCTCCCCAGAACCTCTTTCTGGTCTCCCTGGCCAGTGCAGACATACTGGTGGCCACTCTGGTCATGCCCTTTTCACTGGCAAATGAACTTATGGGCTACTGGTTTTTTGGCAAAATTTGGTGTGACATCTACCTGGCTCTGGACGTTTTATTCTGCACTTCTTCTATTGTTCACCTTTGTGCAATTAGTTTGGACAGATACTGGTCAGTGACACAGGCGGTAGAATATAACTTGAAGAGAACACCTAAACGAGTGAAAGGCATGATTGTGGTTGTCTGGCTAATCTCGGCCATAATCTCCTTTCCTCCACTGATATCAGTGGACAGGAGCAGCAGCAAGGCCAGTCCCCAGTGCATGCTGAATGATGAGACCTGGTACATCCTCTACTCCAGCATTGGATCATTCTTTGCTCCCTGTGTTATTATGATTTTGGTCTACATTCGGATCTACCAAGTGGCAAAAACCAGGACCAGGACATTATCAGAGAAGAAGAGAGATATGGATTCACCACTGGAGAATGGACTGGACCGAAATGTACCAGGCATAGCTGGATCTTTAAAGTCAACCAGAGGTGGGAGTATGAAAGACCAGGAGCGGGAAAATGGACACTGTCAAAAGCAGGTAGTTGGATCTCCTCTACCAAATGAGCCAAAAAATCCACCAACTGACCACGACGATGACTTCGAAGAAAGCAGCTCATCAGATGAGAAACAAAAAAAAAGCTCCTGTTCCTCAAAACATCATCAAGAAGACAGGAAAGACAGGAAATCCAGCAGAAAGAGCAGCTCCGCCTCAAAATACTCCAGCAGGAAGTCGCGCTCCAGTTCAAAATCCATGGAGCTGTTTTCATCTCGCCGCAAACGCCGGAGCACCGTCAACAGGAAGAAAGTCTCTGCTGCTCGGGAGAAGCGCTTCACCTTTGTCCTCGCTGTAGTCATGGGTGTGTTTGTTGTATGCTGGTTCCCTTTCTTCTTCTCTTACAGCCTGTATGGGATCTGCCGTAAGCCATGTGAGATCCCTGACACGCTATTCAAGTTCTTTTTCTGGATTGGATATTGCAACAGCTCTCTTAACCCAGTCATCTACACCATTTTCAACCAGGACTTTCGCAGAGCCTTCCAGAAGATCCTCTGTAAGTCATGGAAACGTACTTTTTGAGGAGTACCTGCATGGCTGTCTTTGTGATAGGCATTTCACCTCAGACATAAAGTTAAATGTTCCAGTGATTTGATTGTCGGTCGGTGGTACTTTCACACCTTCAATTTCAGGGATTGAATTAGAAAGGGACACTAATAGATCAAAGGACTGATCCAAGGTACAAAAAGGGGGGTTAAGTTACAAGAAAAAACTGAAAATATCCACACAGGAAGCTGGCACTGCATCCCTTTCTGACTGCCTTTTGAATCCGATGTGAGCTTCAGCTCATTTCTCCTCTTTTTCTTCCCCCTTCTGTCTTCATTTGAATAAAAGAGCTCCTTCCAGTTACTGTGATGCACGCCTGCCACCGCGGTTGTGCTTGGATGAACTCCATAGGAGATGCTTGAGTTTACAGAGACACTTGATTTATTATTACACCACTTTCACTGAGTATAATGCGAAGGCCTTGACAATCTCTATAAAATTGTTGTGACGCCAATAGTACTTCTCTCTTCTGTCTTGTATTTGGTAATTCCTTACCTTTCTATTTCATCACACTCTCAACATGAGGACCAATGGGACAAAGGGGCTCCTTGCTTACTGTATAAGTAGCAAAACTGTAAAAAAAAACAAAAAAACAATAACAAAAAAAAAAAGAAAGAAAAACTATGAACACACGTTATGAAAAACAAAAAATGTTATGTTTCTGATTAAGTGCCGTGTGTGATGCTGAAAAGTGTCCAGATTTGGATGCTGCAGTGGAACCTTTACATCAGGACAAGGTTTATGGTGGACTTGGGACTGGAGCAGAGTGGCAACACAGGGAATGTCTTTTTCCAGGCATGTGTTTACACCTTCGCCGCCCCTCTGGGAGAATAAATGGAATACAGTCACAGTAGAGGCAGATGGGCGCTCACTGAGGCGTTCGCTGTGTGCTTCTGTGTGTGCGTGAAAGAGGAAGAGGAAACAAACTAAGTTGTATCTGTGGACTGAGCAAACTAGAGGGTTTATTGCATTTTATTCCAACTGTCTGTCAGTGACTATGTGTTCGCCCAAGCATCTGTGTGCGTGTGCGTGTGTGTGTGTGTACGCCTGGATCCCCTCTGGTCAAGTGTCTGTTGACTCCTCATCCTGCTCTTTTCCACGCAAATTTCCTCTCTCTTATGTCCACAGTAAAAACCAAACACCTCGTTGCTCGCTTTTAAAGTCTGCTGCTTGATACACGGATTAAAAACACACAGATTTCATGTTCACAAAGACGTGAAAATGTTTATACAGTTGTAATTTTCATCTTTCTAGCCAGAAGGGCTGATGTTTTTTTCATGTATTAATAATTGAAGAGTAAAATTTTACTGTGTGGTGCCTCATAATCACACATGTATTATGATGAAATGCTTTTATTTGTATGAAGAACAAGCCTCTGAAATATTTTCATGTTTCACCAAGCCGCTGTCTTTTTCTAAAAAGAACAAATGTTTACTTCTCTGCTTTGAGCACATTTAAACAGATCAAATAAAGACATCACTGCAACTGTCCTCTAAAGCCTGCCAGAGTGCATGACTGTATTCTTCATTACTGTTAATCAGTTTAGGGTTTTCTCTTCCTTCTTTTTAACTGCCGTGCCATTGTCGTTTATATATTACACCGACACTGTCCTGCTGTGACTCAAAACATATGATTTAGATCTTTTTTTAAGTGAGACCTCATTCGCCTCCCTGGCGGTCTGTTTTTCAAGCTTAAGTAAGAATAATTCACTGGAAGAAAGATTTTTAAAAAGTAAATCATATTAAAAGGTTTAGATATTTTCAGCAGAGCAAAGAAAAAGTTTTTGATTCCACTGATTTGCAACAAATTGTTCTTTAAATGATGTCATAGTTTTTCAAAATCATAATTTGGTTTAAAGATGCTATTTAATATCGCCAAAGTGTTTGTCAGCTGTTTTGTAATAGGCTCACTGCATTTCTTCACAGGGCATTTGTAAGTTAACTGAACTGCGTTATCATCTGAGATGCAGATTATCCCCCCCCCCCAGATGACATGCTCACGGCCCCTTTAAGTGACATCAAATGCCAGCATGTTGAAATAAGTTCTGAAAAGCTTAATGTTAAAACATTATTGTAGTTGTTTTCTCAACAATGAAAAACTGAAGTCTAACAACGACAAGAATAGCAAAAAGCAGCTTGTGCTTCTGATTAAAAACCAGGCTGCCACCACTGAGTTACGTGCAGGACTGCAGCTTGAGGATGAAACAGAAAAACCTGCTACTTTCATCTCGTTTGTATTGAAGTCAGATGTTTACACGGACTAATAAGCAGCTTCCTGGCAGAATTTTAACCTTGATTTAAGACACAAGCTAACACTGGCTGAGATTTAACAATTAGCCACAGTGTGCTGATTATGTTCTTTGTCATTGCTTTTTCTTGCTTTCATCATGTGATTTGGCTTTTTTTTTTAATGATTCGCAACAATATTGCACCCATGATGAACTAAATTAAACTAATTTTATGTAAGGAGGGAAAGATAGTTTGGTACTCTTCATTTTGAAAGACGTGACTGAAGTTTCCAGTCACATCCTGTCACCGTGATGGAAAGTCAACAAATGCCATAAAGGCTGCATGACTGTGGGTCTGTTTAACTGAGGTGAAAATAATGTCAGTTTCATAATGCATATTGATGGTCCTCTATAAAGACCTCTAGCTGTGTGGCATGAAGGACTGTCCTGCTGTAATCCTCTGAATAGGGGAGCACAGTCCGTAGCATCACTGATCCTGGTCTGTGTCTAACAGTCAGTGTGAGACACTGAGGCTTATCGGTTTCTCCAGGTCTCCATCTAAGCATAACACGAGTAATCCATAACTTCTTATAATTAGTGGGTTTAATTTATATCAGACATGTATTATGTCATGATGTAGCCTACCTGACGTGTCTTCATCAGAGGAGTCACTGGATGGTCTGTGATGTGTACATATCAGCTGATGTAACTTGAGGTGGTGTCAACCTGCCAATCCATTTCGTGGCCTTAAGTACTGTAAATAGCAATAGTCTCATATTTTTTTCCAGAGCTGTAAGTAAATGTCTAGTTACTTGAAGAGAAGAAAAAACAGTCAAGGATTTACAGCTCAAGTGTGTGTTTTTCAAATGTCAACACACTTGGACTCAATGAAAAGCAACTAATCTGTCTCTTCTTGTCATCTCTGAGATGATTTGTCATGAAGTGATGATAGACACATCCAGTTATTTTATTGTACTCAGAGACAAGATGATGGTTTTTTTTTGTCATTTGATGGAGCTATTTTATTATTCTGAGCCTATGTAAAGTATTATGGCTGAATGTGCCTTTAGTGGGTGTCATCGGGTCTGCGTCAGAATCGTTGGCAGGGACTGAAGCTGATGCAGTTTTTTTTGTTGTTTTCTGTGATTGTTTTTTAGTGAATTTTTGCATTCTAGTCAGTCTGGATGGTTTAATCTCGAGCTTTTTATGTTAACATTTGGGTAGAGCTGGTGTTGGGTTGAAATAAGCAGCGGTCTGTAGCAAATGCCAGAGCAGTGTATTGATCCCAGTCCATCCTTCTCAACAATTAAAAATACACTGAAAACATTCTATGCTTTTTGCTACTAAGATAAATAAACAGTATTAAGACTGAAAAGCTTCTTAGAAGAGATTTCTGATAATCTGTCAATAAATAAAAACGTTCTACATCTAAAACTAAACAAATGTGCAAAAATGATCGACCCCATAAGAATACGAATGTGTGACACACCTTATATTATTCATCTGTCAAGGCCACACGGTGAAGGGGCAGAGCTGCTCTTGCTCTGTCGGTATGTAATGGCAGCCACAGCAGTCACAGGGAAGCTTGATGCATGACTGAACCAGTACTTGGCTGGAGAAGAGAACAACAGGGAGTGGTGATGAAATGAGGATTAACTCGTCCAGCTGGTGATAAGTGATCACATTACTGTGAATGCAATAAAACTTCCCAACAAGTGTTAATCTGTTGTTACAGAAACCTTGTATTTCGTAACCTCCTGGTTTATAAATTAAGCTCAAGCAACAAGGTAAACAAAGACCATATTTCTTAACTGTCCCAGCAATGGCATGTTTTTTTGTAATAAAATGAGGACTTGTTTTTCCTTCACTGCTCGATATAACAATTGCCTCAGCAGAATGAAATGAAGCTGCGTCTTTCACATAGTGACAGAACCGAGTAGCTTCTTCAAGCATGCATACACAGGTCAGCTAGGTCCCGGGTTGCAAGTGGCATGCATGCAAACTTTAATGCAGGCCACTCATCTTAGATTTGAAAAGTGAGGGTGATGGTTTTCCATCACACTGTAATTACCTCTGCCGAGGAGGTAATGTTTTTGGTGTTGGTTTGTTTGTCTGTCAGTCTGTCAGCAACTTTACGGGAAAAGTTCTGGACGGATTGATCTGAAATGTTCACCAGCCGTATGCCTCAGCCCAAGGACAAACCCATTAAATTTTGGTGGTGATCTAGATCACCTTGTGGATCCAGGAATTTTTTGAAGGATTCTTTATCATTGTGAGAGCTGCTTGGCAGAGGTCTGCGCTCTCTGAGTGCTTTTCTAGTGTTGGTTATAGAGTCATCTGGAACAACATGGACTTTCCATGGATTGTGAGGAAGCGACTTTTGTCCAGCAGTTTGTAGAACTAATAACTTTTCTTTAATTGTCCTTTTATGCATACCAGCTACTTTTAGTACTCCCTATCATTATCAGTTTTGCAGCATAATAAAGTCAACTAGCAGACTTATACAAATTAGTAGAAATGAATGACCCATTTAAAAAAATATGAAAAAGGTTTCCAAGTTTCTGAAAGAACCCTTATCTATTTTTGAAATGTTTAAGTCAGTTTATCAATAGGCTACAATACTGATACCTCGGGTAATGTGGAACGTGCTAGTGAAATAACATTTGCTGTTACCTTTGCTTTGATTCAGGGACAAATTTGTTGCGGTGAAGTGACATAAAAACAAAGACTTTTAAAAAATGTCATTTTGATATGAAAAATGTGGGGGAAAAGCTGTTTTGAAAATAAAACATATTTACAATAAAGGAAAGTCTTATCATGAAATTAGGTTAATAGTACGGTAAGTATGAGACTTAGACAATATCTTATTTCTTCATCCATGATGTGACCCTGTTATGGTGGATTTTATTACATATTTATTTTCTAGTTACATTATTTTAATATGAATAGTGTGGCAAGGTATGCAACAAAGGGTGCAGGTGGGACTGGACTTGATCCCCAGACTCCTGGGTGAGAGCCATGCGTGCTAACCAGTCAGCTAAAGAGATATCCCTGTGGCTAAGTAGCCTGGATACATGATCTATCGGAGGCATAGTGACAGGACCGTCAACTGCCACATCTCTCTCCCTCTGTCCACAAGCACGTCCTCGTGCTTCGCCCAGGCTGCCACAAATTTAAAATCCATGGACGTTTTTACCTGATTACCAGTCCATGGAGCCAGTCCATGTGGCTCATGGACAGTTTACCAGTGTCTCATGAATCCTGCCGACAACGCCAGAATGTGGCAAGGTACGCAACAGAGGGCCCAGGCGGGATTAAATTCCCAGACTCCCATGTGAGAGTCATGCGCGCTAACCATTCAGCCAAAGGGACATCCCTGTGGCCAAGTAGCCAGGACGCATGATGACTCGGAGGCATAGTGACAGGACCATTAACTGCCACAATAGCTTCCATGTTTCTGACACACAAAAACCATATAGGTGCATGGGAAACATCTGGCTTCATGTCGTGGGTTTGTGAAACATTAAATATGAATATGAATGAGGAACATTTCAATTTTCACCAAATGCCCCACTAACCCTAATCCATGCTGCTTCATGGAAATACTGTATGTTACTAGAAAGCATGAACAGAAAGAGAAGATCCTCAGCCTGCTTACCCTGCCATGTAAAAAAATGTTAATAATTTCATACATATTCATATTTAAACCCACTTATGTCTTTTAGCAGTAATGTCAACACATTTATTTATATGTGTCCTGAATATTGATGTTTATATAAGTGAGAGGAAGATCTTTGAGGAATACTTAGAAATGCTCCCTCAACCATCTCAGGTCACTGGAGGGTCGTGTCAGAGTCAGTTTGACTAACAGCGGCTGGAAGATTGCCATCATGCTGGTTTACACTGGAGTGAAATAAAGTGAACTTGTACTAGCATCTGACCTCAGAGAATTAACATTATATTGGGATTCTGCTTGTGGTTCAGCTGAGCAGCTCAATTGCAGTTGCTGATGAATGTTAACTCCACAAACTCAGAAGCAGCACATTTGTTCATGTGTTTGTGAGATAGATGAAGATGTGGCTTTAGTTGAATGGCTCAATACGAACCTGCCTGACATCACTGCATTATCAATCAGTTTGATGTGTATATTAAAATGAAATCCCTCTACAGTGCTGCCCAAAAGTCTTTGGACATTTTTTTTCCTGTTCTAGCATCACTATCACCCCACAAATCAACGGATTTATGAAGATTTAAGTTATAAAGAAAACACATTTAGGAAATGAAACACATATCATTCTTGGTCATTTATTTACTTACCAAGAAAATGTAATTCAATAATGGATAAATTTGAGTGGCAAAGTTTGGTAACCTTAGGATTAGAGTCTGTTTGGCCCCATTGTGAAGCAGTATTTCAAAGCAACTTGATTAATCGGCTTCTAAATAGTTGAGCCTTTTTTGTTCCAGCAGCTGTGGTCCCTATCATGTCATAGTTCTCAGATTTTCTTGTGGGTAAAATGTGGGTGTTTCAGGTGTCTGTGTTGTGTTGTCATTCCGTGTATAGATGATTCTTGAATACAAACAGGGATGTCCTGATACCACTTTTTTGAAGATTTTTGCTTTCTTACCAATACAAGTCATTAAAGGAGTCATCACCCGGAAATCCAACTTTTTCACGTTAAAACATATGTATTGGAATAGGACCCTTAGTTAAAACGTGTCAGAAAGTCCGGAGAGTGAAAGTGACTTTGTTTTTGAGTGCGGGCTCTCTCTTCTCACCAGAATCGGACACAAGAGCGCGCTCTCCACAGTACGCGATTTGAATTTCTTTCTACGGATGACATGAACTATAGAGGCTGCTAGCTGCTAAGCTAGCCTCTTTAGCACCACCTGAAAGCAGCTGATCACCTGCCGCGGAGTAGTGTTATCACCAGCTTTGTCAGAGAGGAGGACGACGACAAGGAGGAGGATGAGGGGAAGGGGGGGGGGGGTTGCTGTGCTGAGTTGCTTCGGCAGAAATTCAGCAGTTTTCAGTGCTTTGACAGGAGGGACAGCGCTACCAGGGACCAGTGGATTATACTTATCAGTGAGGATGTGCAGTCGGTAAGTGTTGCTGCTTGTGTAACTTATCATCTTTTGCGTAAGAGACCAGTAAACGATGGTAGACAAACGGACAAGCTGCAAATGTACCTACAAAAGCTAACAGTGTTTGGTTAACTTCACATCGCTCCTTATATTCATCAGAGTCCAGCCCTTTTACTCTGCGGATCCTATCAACCATACTGTTATGTTTTTATCCCGTTTTTCTCTGTTGGGACATCATTTCCTTCACTTGGTCTGTCCTGATAAAACTTTGTTTTGACTTTGATGTTTGCCTCGTGAACGTGCTTACAGACAGGTCTAACTCTCGTGCGTATCCTCGCGACAAACAAAAGTTCGGGATAAAAAGAGATTAAAATGAGCTCATAAAATTTTTGTCCCATCCAACTATAATTAAAAATTCATTTGAAGATAATTTAAGAAGGATTGTGTATGTAAAACACTACGTTATGACACTTTTAACTAGAAAAGCACTCAGAGCTCAACTCACTTATTTTTGTGTGTTCTGGATCATAGTATCCGAAATTTTCTTTGAATCTGGATCAACTTTCGAAACATTATAGAACTCATTGAGATACTTCTATATTTTTTTTTACCAAAAAGTTGGGCCATTTGTATGGCGTTGTATGCAAAAATTCCAAAATTTAGCCTATCTCAGAAGAATCCTCCAAAAATTCCTGGATCCAGAAGGTGATCTGGATCTCCACCAAAGTGTAATTGGTCCGTCCTTGGGCTGAGGCAAACAGCTGGTGAAAATTTCAGATCAATCTGTCCAGTACTTTTTCTGTAAAGTTGCTGACAGACAGACAGATAAACCAACACTACCAAAAACATAACCTCCTTGGCGGAGGTAATAAGGGAAAGTGAGAGGTGGTTAGAAGCTTATAAATAGCCTATCTGATGCAATTGCTTTTTGCTGCATTTTAGCAATGCATTGTCATAATTCTACATAGATAAATATATTCCAACTTATTCCAGCTCACCAAAAATATACTTGGAAAGAGCACTAGGCAGAATTAGCAGGAAACTTACCACCGACAAAGTGAGTCCTGAATTGAACTGAGAGGTTAAGAAAATGGATACACCTTGAAATAAATGATTGTAAATAAACTTTATTTCCTCACAACCCCTGTTGCTTGCATCAGATTCCTTTAGAACAGACTGGTATGCTAAATAAGCCCAGAAATGTCCCAAGCTGTATACATGTATGTGGGGGTGCCACAGGTCCAGTGGGGAGAGAGAGAGAAAGAGAGAGAGAGAGACAAGTCCACTCCGACCGCCACTATCACTTTGAAAAGTATCCCGGGGACATGATACGGGTCAAATATATTTAATCTGTCCTCATGGAATGAAAAGTGTCTTCTTATTGAATGTTCGATGTGCAGTAAGTTGCACATGCAGGAAATGCAAAGCCAGTACTGCTCTTATTGAAAATATTTTCGTGCCAGCATGGCGGCGTGAACACAGGGAGTCACGTGACATCCCAAGCTCTATAGTAGGTATTGGGTGCTGTCATGAGCGAGTTCAAGGACAGCAAAATAGGACAGTATCAGAGCGAGTACACTAATTGAAATGCAGCTAAGGGCACTTGTGGTTCGGTTTGATGCAATTGAAATGATTTATTAGTTACCTCCGCCAAGGAGGTAATGTTTTCAGTAGCGTTGGTTAGTTTGTCTGTCTGTCAGCAACTTTACGGAAAAAGTACCGGACGGATTGACCTGAAATTTTTACCAGCCGTGTGCCTCAGCCCAAGGATGAACCAATGACCTTTTGGTGGTGATCTGGATCACCTTCTGGATCAATGAATTTTTTGAGGGGATTCTTTATCATTGCGAGAGCTGCTTGGCAAAGGTCTGCGCTCTTTGAGTGCTTTTTAGTTGCTCTTGCAACTGCTCAGAAACATGGAGTTACTCACAAGCAACTATAGTTGCTTCCCAACCCCCATGTGCTTTATGTATTGTATACAAAGAAAAGCCTGAAATGATTACAACTTATTTGGAGTTAACTTTGTATCCACACTTACAGTGGGTACGGAAAGTACCCACTGTAAGTCTGTTCATAGTTGCTCTCCTGCTGGTTGATCATATTTCTCCAATTCTAGCTTCTCTTCATTGGCTTCCTGTTAAATCCAGGATAGAATTTAAAATTCTTCTTCTCACATATAATGTTCTCCATGACCAAGCTCCGTTATATATTAGAGATCTCATAGTTCCATATATTCCAAGCAGAGCACTTCGCTCTCAGACTGCAGGTCTTCTGGTAGTTCCAAGGGTCTCTAAGAGTAGAATGGGAGGCAGAGCATTTGGCTATCAGGCCCCCCTATTGTGGAACCAGCTACCAATTCAGATTCGGGAGGCAGACACCCTCTCTACCTTTAAGATTAGGCTTAAAACCTTCCTTTTTGATAAGTCTTAAAGTTAGGGATGGATAGCCATCCCTTAGTTAAGCTGCTATACTGTAGGTTTAGACTGCTGAGGGACGTTCATGATGCACTGGGCTCTTCCTTTCCCACTCATCTCTGCTTCTCCATGTAGAAACTTGTGACAGTATTGCATCATAAACTGTGTTCTCCTCTCTCAGCAGGTCTGGCTGGATAAAAGTTGCAGTATCTGTTGGTCTCTCTTTCTGTCTTCTCCACCCCAGCCGGTCGAGGCAGATGGCCGCCCTACCTGAGCCGGGTTCTGCCGGAGGTTTTTCCTCCCTGTTAAAAGGGTGTTTTCCTTCCCACTGTCGCCACCACTCCATGCTTGCTCAGGATGGGGGATTGGACCAGATAAAGTCAAGATTCGATCTTAATCTCATCGTCATCTTATCTCACTAGCATACACCTCCGTTCCGAAACACCGCTGCCCCCCCAGCTCCACAGCTGTACCGGGTCACGTTTACACTCTGCGTAACTATGCCTTGTCTGTGAAATGCGTGAATCTGTCCCACTTGCTCTCCACCCTAGTGATGGGAAGACCGATTCTTTTGGCTGACTCGGTTCTTCTACTCTCGAACAGTAAAAAGAACGAATCTTGAACGAGTCATTTCGTTCATTTTTACAGCAGGTGGTGCTGTAGCCCTGAGTGAGCTCCAAGTCATTGCTCGTATCTGACAACATGACCGAATCACTCAGTTCACTCTGTTGCCCGGCAACGGCGTCACTCGCAGCACACAAACTAAATAACTGGTGCAGTGGAAGCTCACAATATGTGTAGCAGCCGGACTCAAGCCAAGGATGAACCACTCACCTCCTTCCTCCTGGCTCAGCTGCACATAGGACCACACAGTGACAGTGTCAGCTCACGAATCACCTCCTCCCTCCCGGGCTCCGGCTCACAGGTAGTCGCGCGGGCGCGAGTCAGTTGCAACACGCCGCCCCCCCCCCCCCCCCCCCCCCCCCCACACACACACACACACACACACACACACCCCTCCTTTCTCCTTCTCGGCCCTCCGCGCGCTCGAGCTGTCTCAAATACCACAAGCAAATCAAAACGCGTGAAAACCCAGAAAAGCAAATACACGCCTCAGTAAAGTCATTTGTGTTCTGTTTCCTCCCTGATATTATTGTTTACAACAGCGCGACAGTGACCAGCAGCTGTCACATGACAAATGAACAAGGACTCAGGAGTCCGACCCGCCACCGCCAGTGTACTGCTCCCACAGTCTGAGCCGTGAACGAAGACCAATGAACGGTAACCGAGAAGGACGTACTGGTCTGAGCCGTGAACGAAGACCGACATACTGGTTGAACGAGAACGAGAAGGACGTACTGGTCTGAGCCGCGAACGAAGACCGACATACTGGTTGAACGAGAACGAGAAGGACGTACTGGTCTGAGCCGCGAACGAAGACCGACATACTGGTTGAACGAGAACGAGAAGGACGTACTGGTCTGAGCCGTGAACGAAGACCGACATACTGGTTGAACGAGAACGAGAAGGACGTACTGGTTGTTACACAGCATGAGTCGTGAACGAAGAGCAATGAACAATAACCGAGAAGGACGTACTGGTCTGAGCTGTGAACGGAGAACGAGAAAGACCCGTTCAGCCCGAGCTGCTGCTGTCACATGACAGCTGGGAGAAGGGAAGAGTGAATTTAAAACAAATGTAGACAATTAGCAATAACAATTAAAACAAAAGTAAGAAAAGTTTAATGAGATGTTTACGTGGTACATTTATTATGTCCAAAATGTATTATTATTATTATCATCATTATTATCATTACTATTATTATTGATTATCTTATTTTTTTAAATGGCAGAATAAAACACAATCAATGTGTTGATATAAATTAAAACATTTATTAACAAACACACTTTATGTCATCAGATACACAGTCACACTATGCACATCTACAAGCCCACTAATCATTTGTGATTTCATGATTAATGTATATGTCAGATGTGGACAACGGACAAATGAATGAACATAAGATATCAGACATCATTCCTTGTTGGTCTCCTCTCCACAGCCCCGTAACCGCAGCGCAGCTCTCACGTGACAAATGAACGAAAGAAAGATCTGTACTGATCCGTATGAAAGATTATGAACGAACTAAAGTGCTTGCTCCTCCTCACCACACAGCCTGAGCAGCCTGACTGTCACAAAAGAACGATACCTGTGGACCGACACAGTTGGTTGAGTCATGAACTAATCATTTCTGTTTCCTGTCGTCCTGCTGGCTGGCTGAGCTTACAGCTGCTGCCGTGTGGCGAGAGAGCGCAGTGCATGAAAATGAACGAATCGCTCTCTGAGAGGACTCATTACGTCTGAGTCATATAAAAGATTAGTTCATATTGAACGAATCGTTCGTGAACGACACATCACTACTCCACCCCACTTTGTTGGAGGAGATCTCCCATTCACAGAATAAACAAATACCCTTTTTTTTTGTCTCTCTCCCCGCTGAGCCTGAGTGTGGCTGAGCCGGGCGCAAGCCTGCTGCTAGTGATGGGAAGTTCGACTCTTTTCAGAGAGCAGGCTCTTTTGATTCGGCTCCCAAAGAAGAGCCGGCTCTTTCCACTCCCAAATGGCTCTTAATTTAAGATATTCGCAGCCCTGTATTTTACCTTAAAGGAGTGATGACATAACAGTTAATAACTAGTTTATGTTGTTGGCATTACTGCATATGTAAATACTCCAAAGAAAAAAAACGGCATTTTTTACAGCGGAGTATTGTTTTGAAACGCCAGACCTCACTTCCTCAGTAACACAGTTGGGTCTGGTGATGATATGGAGCTTTACCCGGAGACCACGTTGACTTCATTTTGATTGGCTACACCTTATTTCGCTATGACCTTATTTGGAGAATCTAGGTCAAGCTGCGGTCGGAGTTTGCTAAAGGCTAACTGCTAGCAACATGGCTCACTTCAGACAGTGTGAGCTACGTTTATCAGACAAGACAGCATTTAGAAAATAAATAAACTTACAGGTAATGACAAGGTTGTGGTCCCCTCCCTCAGTGTTGCTGCAGAAGTTTTCTTTTAAATCCATTTGTTTGAAAACCCAGACCTGACTGCACAGAAGTTACTACTAGCTCCATACACGAAGCTGAATCAGACAGGGAGGGGAGGGGGGAGCGGACGGTGCATAAACCGTTAGGAGAGAGGGGGGCGCTGTTTACTTGATAGTGTGCTCTTATTGGAGCAATTAAATTACGTAGAATGATGGAACTACGTAGAATGATAGCCTGCTGTCTGATTCAACTGTTTCTGAGCAGAGAGACAAAGCTGACAGACCATAAACAGGAACTTTGATTCTCACTCTGGACATTCACATGGCCTCATCAGTGCACAACAGATCATATTATACACCCCAAACCCCAGAAAAGTGAAATTTGATGTCATGGCACCTTTAATTTTAAAATAAATTAATGGTTTGTGTGTTAAAAACTTTTTTGCATTCAGTATTTTTTTCTAGAAAATTAAACCCCACACATCAGACAGTGCGGCATTATATGTGGTTATAAATATTAAACGAAAAGTTTTAATGGCAATTAATGTGACTTAATGGATCTTTTTTTTTTTTTTTAACCATTTTTGTCCGAATAAGTGAGGACAAAAGAAAACAAACTAACATGTAAAAGAGTTTAAATCATCAACATTTTTTGAACATTTGGGAATTTTGAACTGGGCTGAAGTTGTTTCAACAAATTTCTGCCATAAACAGCAGAAAACATTAATCTGTAAAGTCTGACAGTGTTTCCTTGTGGTAACTGAACATTTTTGTCCATAATTACTTAAGAGGGAGCTAAATTCAACTTCTGTGTGAGGGTTGATCATAAGACTTTATTTTTGGAAACTGAAACAACTGCATTGGCAGACATGGAAATCAGTTTTGGGGGTGGCCGAGAGATTGTGTGTTTGGGTTCGAGCAGCAGCCTTGATTATAATAGAAAATGAAGGCCGATTTGACCAAAACACTGCAGTTACTTTACAGTAAGATTTTAAATTTCATTTATTCCACCTACTAGAACAGAATCTGAATAAAAAACAAAGACATCTGAGGTTTTCAAAACTGTGGGATGTCATTTCAATACAAACAGATTTTCCTGTGCTGAAATAACGCTCAAGCCCTCCTTTCGTGTGACACCCTGCAGCAGAACAGTGTCTTTCATGTTCCTCTTCCTCTAGTGTATCACTTACCGTGTCCTCCAGAGATGCAACAGTTTCTGACCACACTCCATCTGTACTTTGTGTTGTTCCAAGCAGCGCTTTCTCAGTGCCTGATGGGGGAGTATAAACAGAATGTGTGGATGTATCTAATTAAGTCTAACATCCCAGTTTTCATTTTTTCTCACCACACATATTCCCACCTGTGTCCCTCTAACAAGCAGAAATTATTATTCAACAGACTGCAGATCTGCTGAAACAGGTTTGCTGAACCAGATATGGGCAAAATCTCAGCCTGAATAAAAAGGACTCCTCTAGGTCTGATTTTAACACAACGGTGTTTTGAGGCAGCAGGAAACTAGTCACAGAGGGCCTCCAGTCCTTCATAGGTCAGATTAGGGTGAAAATTTACCTGAAAGCTGGATTGATTTCTGCTGAACAAGATCAGCTAATAAAGCCACCTTCTTCTTTATGCCCTCCTAATCTTTATTTATCCCCTGGAAGCTGTGGAGCAGAGCATTCATCACCAGGCAAAAAAGATCTGACCAGTGCTGTTTATGACTTGCTGTATCAGCCGGTCATATCCCTGCTGACTGAGCCGAAGTAGAATCTGTCAGACCACCCTCAAAGATGTATTGATGGGGACACACTCAACTCTATTTAAAGGTTGAATATGGAATACGGACAGAACAGCGACATCACGTGTGTCTAGGTTGTAGTTGCAACGGCAGAAAAACAACTCCAGCCGCTGGGATGCCAGGCTCACTGCCGATACGCAAGTGACCAACAGTCTGCAGCATTTCCAACAAGTAACGCAGAGGAGTTTATAACTGACAGCTAACGTTAGCCATGTTAGCAAACAAGCTAGCTTACCGATCCAGCAGGAAAGTCGCCATTTCAGTGTTTTACTCTGTGGAAAACGTTTATGTGGGTCCATTTAGTGAAGTCTTCACCTAAATTTACTCCAGGTTTTGTTCTTGTCAGGTCACTCCTCCTCAGAAACGGATAATAATATCCCCAGGGCTCTGAAGCAGCTGCTTCACTGGTCGTCTCTACGGTTTTCCCCTGTACAAGCCTGAATATGACCGAAATATTGTTTCCACACAGAAATCGTATTTGGCAACCTGCAATGGCGGCGTGTATTGGCTTATAGACGTAAATAAAATGCCATTATCGAACCCGTAAAAAATTATTTTATAATTATTTTTAGGCTAAATATAATTTTTCTGGGAAATGTTGTACTTTCATTCTGTACACCCCCAAACGACCTGTGGAGGTATTATTTTTGAAAAAATATAGCTTTTAATAAAAATGTTCCATATTCAACCTTTAACCTCATTTCTTGGACACTATGGATGCCTTCATTCATCATGAACACAAACTGAAGCTCTATTGTTACAATGTGTTAATTCATAATAAACACAGTTTCTCTCCCTTCCTGAGTTTAAAGCTTTTCCTTTTCTTTGACAAAAATGTATTCATGAACTGTTCTAACGCAGCAACGCTCCATGCATCTTTAAACTCCTTAACTTTTAAGCTATGTAGGCTTCTTCTTTGGAAGATGATGATGATGTCTTTAATTCAGCCTGATCTCCCAAATCCCTCTTCTTCTACACCTCCCACACACACGTCATAACTCATTTCAGCAACAAAAGGGTTCAATGGCAGTTAATGGCAAATCAAGGCATAACTGACTTTTAAGTGCTTTATATAAAACAGCATGTTCCTAAAAAGAACATACTTGACATATATCCATCTATCTGCCCATCTTATTACCCTCCTCATACTGGCCAGAGTGGCAGGGAACTGCCGTCTATCCCAGCTGATAATGGGCAAATGGCAGTCTGCTGAAGTGCTACCAAGGAGGATGACACTGGAGCAACTGCTGGAAAAAGGAAAAGGCAAAAAGAAGACATGCACATTCCACACAGGATGGCTCTGGTAGTAGTTTAAACCTTTAAAACCTGAGGTCCTCCAATTTGGGGGACCTTGAGATCAGATCGTACAAAAAAGGTTAATTTCGAAAACCTTGGAAACTATCTCCAATAAAATCTCTTTAATCCTGCATTTAATCTTAAAATTTAATCCTGCTCCACTTTATCAGGGTTTGACTTTGCAGACACAATCTTCACATATTGTGCGATGATTTGATGAATGTTTAGAGCATGCAGCTACATTAAAAGCATCCCCAACTTCCATAAACAGGGTTGCCACCGGATGCTGCGTATGTGTGCTACCTTTGCTACTATCAACAGGCCCTGCAACAGACTGGCGACCTGTCCAGGGTGTACCCCGCCTCTCGCCTGGTTTTAGCTGGGATAGGCTCCAGCAACCCCCGCGACCCTGAACTGGATAAGCGGTACAGAAAATGACTGACTGACTATTAATGCATTGTTTTTTTGTTTTTTTTTAACGTTTAGGTCTAAAAAAATCATTTGTGATCATTTTTTAGCTTCATATTGGCTCAGATTTCGCTCAAAGTAAATCAGTAAATCTTTGTAGATCAGTGCTCCGACAGCTTCGTCTACAATTCAACGCTAATTAAGGAGGGCAAAATTCTCTCCCTGCAGCCTTACGCTCTTTGTTCTCAGCAGTTCTTCCTCTTTGCAGCAGCAGCAGCAATAAAAGCCATGTCAAATGATGGGGAAATCAGCTAGAGACTGGCTGCTGCAAATCTCACTCACTTTTATTGCATCATTATCTAAATAATCTCTTGCTCAAATGCAGCAAAGCCAGTCAAAAAAATAATATCAATGTCTTTAAAATGCTTCTTAGCCCCCCCCCCCCCCCCCACACACACACACACACACACCCCACCCCAGCAGCTTTCGAGGATTTTAAGTGGTGCTTTGTACTTAGCCCATGTGTTTTCACTGAGTACTAAATATAAATGTTAGTTTATGAGAAATTTTAGGAACCTTTGAAGCTGGATATTCCACCACCTGTGATAAAATACCAATATTTAAAAGAACTAGAGGCAGAAATTGTGAAAGAATAAACAAGCATGTCCAGTTTTTTAATAGTAATGGGTGATGGAGCGTTAAAAACAAAAAGAACGAACTCACCCACGTCTCTCTCTGTTACCTTGAACAGGCTGTGTGCTACATAATGTACTGTGATTCGGTGGCCGAATTTCCCAAGCTGTTTTCAAATGACGCTGCATCCACGTCACCCGCAGTTTTGATACACGTTGGTGACATACCGGTCACGTGATCAGCAACGACACATGAGAGACAAACGGCCTTTGAGTTTGACAGACATATCATTCAATCAATAAGCACAGGTGGTTCAGGTGGTGGATGCTGCACTGAAATTAAAATGGCTGCAGATGATTAAAATGGCTTTTTACACACACACACACACACACACACACATATATACTGTATAAACAGTATATGTGTAAGGGAAAAATGTATGGAACGCAGGTCATTATGGGGAAATACTGACCGACAGGGCGAATGCAGACCCCGTCGCAAAGCGGAGGTGTCTGAATTCGCCCTGTCGTATAATAAGTAGCTTATTATACGGCTACTTGCAAAAAAAAAAAAAAAAAATTAAAGTCTTCTATTTTTGCGAGGTCAAATAACTTTCTGATGTTTTACGCTCAGATTAAAATAGTTCCCCGCAGTCAGGCCAGTTTGGGGAACTTGTTGCTTCGCAACGTTTGTTAGTTGAGTGACGGTGGCTGGAATTTGTGCTAGCATCGGCTATTCCTTTATGTTAACCTGGACATTTCCTCCTCTGCTGTTCTAATGTTTTACGCTAAGAATGAGATGGTTCCCCACAGTCGGGGCACCTGTATCTTAGCAACATTTGTTAGTTGAGCCATAGCGGCTGGAGTTTGGCCTAACATTTCCTTCTTTGCTGTTAGCTGTATGCGTCTTACCACAGGTCTTCTTTTTTTTTGTCTTTTTCGTTTTGGGGAGGGTGAATCCTTAAACTCAGCCTGGACCCAGTGCTCAAAATCTCCACACTCACGAAAGACGTCCACGTTAATTGGGAAGTGATCCATTTTCGGTCACGAGGTGTCGCTACATGCTCGCTTGCTGTAGTGACTGGACTACTTGCGACGCGGAGGGATATCAGGATCACCGCAAGACCACAGGTTTAAAAAAAGAAAAAAAAATCCGTTGCCATTGACAGCAATCACGGATCGTGCTTCATGAACAGATCGTGCAGCGACAATCCGGGCATTTTTCAACTAGCTATACAGCGTGATGTCATCAGCAGGTACTGGACCCCAAGCTGATCCGGTAACCTGAGCACATCTGATACGTATACTGGTAAGTTTCCCACCTCCTTCATCCTTTATGTTCTGGGTAGCCTTATCAAAAAATAATTTTAGTGTTCCAAAATCTGATCCAGGAGAGAAAATGGTAGGTGTGAACAGATAAGGTGGATCAGACCAGAGTTCATAAATATGCCAACCAGCACCATTAAAACTGCACGAGTGCATTAAATTCTGTTGTTGTTACCTTGTGGCAAATTCCGGTGGAGAAAAGTAAAACTGACCTGAAAGAGTGAAAAAACTTTCAAAATGTGACAATTTATTTTTCATTTTTGAAATTCAACTCATTCATTGAGTCCCTTTTTGGTAGCGGCCAAAAAGGTCTACAGCTCAGATCTGAGCTCTGATGTGAATTATTAAGTGAAATAACCAAGAACCTATGTGCCCACAAGACCCCGCCCCCTCTGCAATGTGGGAGTGGGGGCTCCGCGCCTGGATGTGTGACTAACATATTGTAATTTCTCATGCTCTTTATCAATGTGTCTGATGTTATCACACTGGAGAAAACTTGATGTGAACACAAACAAATTCAGTTCCAGTAGTATGACAATCTAGAGAGGGTTAAGCTTTAGTGCACAGTTAATCGGTCAAAAGGTAGAAATGCATTGCAGGAATCAGTTGTGGGGTAAAAATCAATTTTCAAATCAATCATCGTCTCCTTTTATGTCTTCTTGGTTCTCCTTACCACCTCTCTCCTTCAAGCGAGAGCAAAAAGAGAAGCAAAGATCTCGCTCACAGACCATCTGCTATCAGTTTCACACTCCTCAGTCTCCCAGCCTCTGTCTTTCACCCTTTAATGCTCTCATCTAATATCAGTCAATCTCCTCTCCTCTGTCTGACAGCAGCCATCCATTCTCTGAAGCAGCTTCGTGCACTGCAGAGCAGAACACAGACACATCTGCAGTTTGAAGTAAATGCATCTCATGGCCTTGTTTTGCTTGTGGGTGATCGATTTTTATCCGATGAACCATTGAAAAAACACACTTTATAGCAATGTCCTCAGCTGAACCAGGGTTTGTTAGTCCAATTAAAAGCTTTAATTCAAAGTAAAAAGACATCAGGTCTGCACACAGCTTTTAACAGCAGAGCTTTTGATGGAGTTCACAAGCGATGTTCCCTGTGAGGCTATGTGCTGGCAGACGGCAAGTTTTGATTGTTTTGTCTGTTGTTGCGGTAGTTCTCAGCAGCTGCTACTCAATCTAAATGTGGGAGGACGAAGGAGGGCCCGGGCAGGATTCAATCTCCAGACTCCCGGGTGAGAGTCATGCGTGCTAACCAGTCAGCCAAAGGGACATCCCCTTGGCCAAGTAGCCAGGGAACATGAACACCCGGAGGCATAGTGACAGAACCATCAACTGCCACATTTCTCCCGCCCTTTGCACAAGCACGTCCTCGTGCTCCACATAGGCTGCCACCCATCCAGAATCCATGGAGCCACCCCTAGTGCTACATGGATCCCTACTTGCAAGCGCCAGATTGTGGCAGGACAAAGGAGGGCCCGGGCGGGATTTGATCCCCGGGTGAGAGTCATGCGTGCTAACCAGTCAGCTAACCAGGGGTTGGCTACTTGGTCAACCCCTTGGCCAAGTAGCCAGGGAACATGAACACTCGGAGGCATAGTGACAGAACCGTCAACTGCCACATAAACTTGCACCACCCTTAAAGCCAGCACTCTTTAATTAGAGAAACTTTGACCAGGTGAGTGCTGTTTTTTAATTTAGGACTGTTATTAAACCTTATATCAGGTATACTTGTCTCTTTTAGCCCTGAACAGATGTCAAGAGCAGAATGAAACCACTTCTACCATGATTGTGTTCAACCTCCAGCACAGATCATGAACGACTGAATGAAGGGCTCTCAGCAGCTGTAGTTCAAGTGGATGAGTGGTTGTCCTGAAATCTGAAGATCCTTGCTGAGATCTGTTTCTTCTTTATTTTGCATGTAGAAGTGCCCCAGGGCAAGATACTGAACCCCAGATTGCCTTCCAAAGTGTTCTTCAGCTGCTTTGGATGATCGTGCCTGCTAAATGAATGTAATGTGAGGGATTATGACAAGTATTTTTTATCATACCTTTCTCATCATCTTGTTTCTGGCATCTTTAATTATGTGACTCCTTTTTTATCTGATCAGTCTGACAGGATTTTCCTTTAAACTTTTTGCATAACTGATTTTGAGTGTGTAACCAGGCTCTACTCAGACAGCTGTTGATCCAGATAATGATGCAGCATAGGTCAGAAAGCTGTCTACTCTCACTTCTTGGTTTGGATCCAAGAACCACCCTTATGGTTATGCTTAAAAAAAAACTCTCCTTTACAGGCTCAGGTGACCCTCAACTGATTTTATGCTTACTTAGCTCAAAACAGAAGTTAAAACCTATATCCTCTGCCTTCATCTCTCATTTCCTTTTCTCTTTATACTGTATAGCCCTTTCAGGCTTGCTCTGGAAAGTGGTAATTGTGGGAACTTTGTCTTTCGTACTGTTTGCATTCAGACAATGCCAGTCTCCTAGTCGAACAGTTGCAACATGTGGTTACCAAACAAAGATCATACTATTCTGGTAATAGGGGGTGCTGAATGTTTAATTTTACATCAGATTTATTTTTTTCTTTAAATAATTTGTGTCATAGGCCTATTAGCAAGGTTATTATAGTTAACTGAAACTAACGAAAAAACAAAAACTGAAATTGAAAAAACATTTTCGTTAACTGAAATGAAAATAAAAATGACAGTTTGTAATAAAACGAGAACTAACTGAAACTGTATTGTGTCTTTACAAAAATAACTAAAACTAACAAATTATTGCAAAAACATCCTTAGTTTTTGTCTTTGTAAATTTATTTAATACATAATGTGAAATGTATTTCGATTTAATCTATTTACTTTGCTGAGCTGTTTTCATTCCGAATGACCAGACAAATTTGTATAAATTACAAAAAAAAACCCAAAACTAAAACACGGAAACTAATTCAAAATAAACTAAAACTACACATTTAAAAAAAAACAAACAAAAAAAACTAGCAACTTGCTCAAAAAACTGAATTGAAAAACAAAACTTTTAGTCAAAACTAAATAAAACTGAAACTAATTAAAAATCTAAAACTATTCTAACCTTGCCTATTAGCAGCCTAATTCTGTTACTACTGTACGTGTGGCAGGACGCCATGAGGAGGGCCATGGCAGGTTTGAACCACAGTCTCCCGGTGAGGAAAATGTGCTGAGTTTCTCTGTGACCAAGTAGCCAGAGCATGTGATCGCTTGGAGGCATAGTGACAGGACCCTCAACTGTCACATAACCATTGTTGCTTTTATTCCACTGATTGAATTTTGCCAAGGTGGGACAGTCTGCTGCAAACATAAACACTGCAAACACTCCCGTGTGTAATGCTCCAGATGGATGTACTGGCATTGCTGGAGAATCATGCAAATTGCGTTAAGAAAGAAAGAATTTTGGGCCACAATAATTTCCTGAGCCGTGATGACTGTGGCTGATAATGCCGATTTAGATTCCCCACAGAGCAGCTGTTATCTATGTGCTCAACTGGACCAACCTGCCACAGTCTTGCTGCATCAGCTGCTGACCACAGTGAGCACTGTTGTGAGGCGCCTCGGTCTCTTCAAAGACCAGTGGAGATTTTTGGATGCATCGGGGGAAGACTGCTGTACCATTCCAACAAGTTGTGTAGAAAAATCATGTTCTGCACATCCCCTCCTCCTCTACCCCATCCGAGAGGAAATTTTCCTAGTCGGCCTTATGGTAAACAAAATGAGGAGCGGAAAAAGACGCAAATAATATGCAAATAAGATTATGATTTAATGAGGGAAAAAAAAACAACATGATTTGATGATTTGACAAAAGGCAAGATCTGACGAATCAGATTTGACTATGAAAATTCTTCTTTGGGGACATCCCTAGTTCATATTTCCTGAACCATTTTGTTCAGAACTGTGACCTAGGGATAGTTACAGTAGCACACACAACATCAAAAGGTCTGATGTGTACACATCAAAGATTTTCAAGGCGGACAGGAAGATTTTGAAAACAACAGGAAGTCAATGAAGGGAGTTTGCCATTTATAGTGCAATCCAAGCATCAGTGACCATGCGAATGCTTTTACTCCTTATCATTGCTCAAATACATGATTTAACATTTGTGGTTTACCTGCATCTCGTCGCAGCAGCCCACCATTGCTAATCCCCATTCCTGCTGAATTCAGCGGCAGCCTACAACTTAATCCCACCCTAAGCTGCAGCAAGTTAAATTTACGCAGGGTTCTTTTGTTTATGTTTTTCCAAGAAGAGGTACAGCTTGTTCATCATCATCATCATCACCAACTTTTATTCTGGACACATGGTCCATTTAAAAGAAAAATACAGGACAAACAATACAGACACTTAAATAGACAATATAAAAGGCAGTTTTACCGATGCCTCCACAAGTCAGATTGATACCGTCTTGCACTGCACTTTAGAGTAGTGGCACAATTATTTAATTTTCAGACTTGTGATGTCAACATATAAAAATGTGCACGAGTGCCTGAAGCACCAATATTCCAATACCAATGTTCAATAGCATTTAATAAAAATGGGATAGAGTGACTGGGATAGCCTTTGGAAACCTTGAGTGAGATAGAGCGGAGGGTCTGGTGAGGGGAGAGCTGGGGAGCAGGAAAAGCAGCTGAAATTACTCACCAAAAAATGTGGAAACATTTGGTCAGGTAGACAGCAGTTGTTTAAAAAACAGTGACACATTAGCACCTCAGTCTTTAAATGACAACTAAATTGTTATTGTTAATTCAGTCTTAATAAAGCATTTTTTATGCAAAATATTTGTAACACAAAGTACTTTTTGTGGTGAATAAAAGGAGCAGTAGTAATAATAATAATAATATTATTATTATTATTATTAATAATAATAATAATAATAATAATAACATCTAGGTTGTTGGTGGGCTGATTTTTTTCTTTTCTTTTGCCGTTTCAGAACCAGAAAAGTCCTGCAGACAACACAACAGACTTATCATTGGCACTGATTGACTCAGGATTTTGTAGGATATAATGTGCAAATATTTGTGCATGATTTTTCATAAGAAATCATTCAAACCATCTGTGAAAGCAGCCTGACTTTTGATATTTTCACAGACTTTCAGACTATTTTTATTTTGACAGTTTGCAGGTGACATTGTTTCATGAATGATGCAGGTGTACCTGCCCTTAAAAGTACCTTCGCAGGATTGTCTTCATGGTCTTTTTGATTGCATGAATGATATTAAACATGGATGGATATTAAAACATGGATGGACTTAAACTTTTTAAGGTTAAATGAAAACAAAACTGAAATTGTTCTTTTTGGTCGCCCTGATAAAGTCCAGGTCCTCGCCAGCTTCCTTGGCCCTTTGGCGCCCTACATTCGGACTCAGGCGAGGAATCTGGGTGTGATTGTTGACGGGGCGTTTAAATTAGATAAACAGGTCAGCTCTGTGGTCAAGGCGAGCTTCTTTCAGCTTCGGCTCCTGGCCAAAGTAAAACCTTATCTCCAAAGAGCTGATCTGGAAAAAGTCGTCCATGCATTTGTCACTTCACGTCTGGACTATTGTAACTCCCTGTATGTCGGTATTGGCCAGGCAGAACTAAACCGTCTGCAGCTGGTCCAAAATGCAGCGGCTCATCTCCTTACTGGAGCAAAGAAACGCGAGCACATTACACCAGTGCTTTCCTCCCTTCACTGGCTCCCAGTTAGGTTCAGGATTGATTTTAAGATTCTTTTATTTGTTTATAAGTCTTTGAATGGACTGGCCCCAGAATATTTAGCTGACCTTGTGAAGATGCATCAGCCTCCTGAGGTCAGCTGACCAGTTGGTCCTGGACATCCCTCGATACCACATGAAAACCAGAGGAGATCGAGCCTTTGCAGTTGTGGCTCCCAGGCTGTGGAACACATTGCCTCTCTCTGTGCGGTCTTCCAACAGCCTTTCCATGTTTAAATCACGCCTTAAGACCCACTTGTTCACCCTGGCCTACAGCTGAGTAGAGTCACTGTTTTTATTTTTATATTTTTTAAATTTACTTTTATTGGTTTATTTTTACTGTTTTTATTGTGTTGCATTTACTTTATTCATTGCTGTCTTTTATTCTGTAAAGCACTTTGGTTGGCCACTGGCCTTTTAAAAATGTGCTATATAAATAAACCTGACATTGACATTGACATTGACATGATGACACTCTAGCCTTGCAGATGCAAGAAAACATGGGCCAAGTATGATGCTGCCACCACCATGTTTCACAAATTTGAAAGCAGAGTTTTTCTTTCTCCAAGCATACTGTAACCCCTTTGCATTAAATTGTTTCCAAACAGTATTCTGGCTTGTTCATGTGATATTTAAACAATTCTCGGGTTTGAGTCCCCGACAGGATACTCAGGTGAATCACTGTGGACCCTTGAGCGAGGTCCTTAACCCCCACCAACTGCTCCCCGGGCGCTTTAAATAGCAGCTCACGGCTCTCAGGTTCAACCTTACATGTACTGTATGCAGAGAATGAATTTCCTAATTTGCACTCTATTTGTGATTAATAAAGTATCTTTATTTAGCACACTGCAGTAGTCTATAGTGTGTTACTGCAACCCTGCTGTGAACATCATTGTGGTCCTTTGTCCTCACTTTAGTGGATCTGTGAACATTTACATGGACCAATGTGAGAGAGGCCTTTGATGGCAAAAGCATTGTCCTTGATTCCTTTATTATAGTATTCTCCATTTCCATGACCTTAATCAGCCATGACAGTTTTATACTGTGCATGCTGTTACACCCACGTACACCCCCACTGCCCTTGCAGAGGCAATGCAACGGTCTTTGGGTAATGCATGGGCTTCAGTGCCTTAATTGCTGTAAATGGCTTCAGCTCTGGATAGAATACGTGTCTGCTATGGTTTGCAGGGGGTTAACCTTTTAGCTTCTGCTGCAGCTGACATTGTTCATGTTCATGTGTCTTTGCACAGAATTAAGTTTACTAGTCTTTCATTAAAGCAAATCAGTTTTTTCACCTAAATTCATTTGTCATTTTCTATATTATGATAAGACCTGTGTCACGAGTAATAGTAATGTTACCTCCAGTTAGCCTGAGCAGTTATGTCTCCTTTACATTACATCACAGATGGCCAATAGCACAATGAGGCCAATGTAACATCAATGTCGTTTTACTGTTAGTGTGAGTGTGCTCTTATTTTTCAAAAAGCACTGTCTTTTCCTACTATCACTAAGGTTTTATGAAATGGGACTTGTATTTGTAATGGATCAGATTTACACTGTGCATCTTCAATGTCATTCATGAATTATTAGTATGTTTAAACTGCATGTTTACCACACTTTTAATGACTTCATCTACAGTTGCAAGACAGCAATTTATCATGTTTATTAGAGCTGCTACTTCCACTGTTTTCCTCACTCTTTCATGTCCTCTTGTCATCTCGAGTTTTATGCAATTAAACTATGATTATGTCCTTGCAAACCACAAGAACCAGCAGTTAAAAAGCATAAATATTATATATACATACATACATATATATATATTTACATACACACACACATATATATATATATATATATATATATATATATATATGGATTGAATGTATCCATTTATCTGAAACATTTAAGTGTGACTAACATGCTAAAAAGTAAGAAATTAGGAAGGGGGCAAAAACTTTTTCTCACAGCTGTATGTATATCTATGTATGTACAGTATATATATATATATATATATACACACAGTATATAACAGTATATAACACAGTATATAACAGCAACAACTGCAATCAAGCGTTTGCGATAACTGGCAGTGAGTCTTCTACAGCGCTGAGGAGGAATTTTGTTCCACTCATCTTTGCAGAATTGTTGTAATTCAGCCACATTGGAGGGTTTTCCAGAATGAACCGCCTTTTTAAGGTCATGCCGCAGCATCTCAATGGGATTCAGGTCAGGACTTTGACCAGGCCACTCCAAAGTCTTCATTTTGTTTTTCTTAAGCCATTCAGAGGTGGACTTGCTGGTG
>JALJCO010005057.1:0-162612 GCA_023101725.1 Atherinomorus stipes
AAAAACCCGGCAGTCATCAATATTCAAAACAACCAATTATGTACAAAGTCCTACTTTGCAAACTCATTTGTTACACTTATTTCTCGTTGACATTTTTGCTTATTTGACAAAAACTTGAAGTGTTTGCGTTCTCTATTACACATTTTATTCCTTCAAATTAGTGTTCATAAGACTAATGACTGATAAAACTGCAGTGCATCTGAATTGCAATAGCAAAGCTAAAAGGTCTGTCAGTTGTCAGAGGCAGTCTCATTTGGCATTTAGGAATTGAGTGAGTGTTTAAAGCTGTCAGACAACTTCAAGCAACCCTGTGCAGCTTTTTATCACTTAGAAAATACTTGTAATGTTTTTAGGATTATAATGGTAATTGCAATTTTTGCAATGTGGATGAGCCCAAGTTTAAAGGGACTTGAGGCAAGATTAAGAAACGAAACTCACGACTGCCGTGACTGGCGCTTCAGGTAGCTGCAGCCACGAGCCAAGCCGTCACGGGAGCGTGCACAAACTGAAGCTATAATGTTGTTTACTCACCTCTTTCTCCGTAGTTACACTTTGTAGTGTCTTTCAGTTGATCTGGATCGTTTGCTGACGGCAGAATAATCCATAACAATCGCTTACAGTGTTTGAATTTACCGCGACCGGCTTCGTCCTATATCAAAACAGCGGATGTAGCGTCATGTGACGTCACGTCCGCATGGCAGAGCTGGAAAACTATAATGTTGTTTCCTAAGCTTTTTCTTCATAGTTACACTTTTTAGTGGTCTTTTTTTTTTTTTTTTTTTTACTTGTCCTGTCCAGCATCGAAGCAAGCAGAATGGAAATCTGATTGCTTTATTCTAACAGTTTTGCTTTATCAAGCGGAGCTTTATGAACATAAGGCTCCACTTGATATCATGTTTATTCATTTTATGTCTTTATTTAAACATTTGTCTATTACACCATTCCATTTCATACTGCTGGGCCTGACAAGGGAGAAATAAAAGTTAACAGAGATAATGATAGAAAGTGAAACAGAGAGAGAGGAGTAAGGAAGAGGAAGAGAGAGAGAAGAGAAAACATGAATCCACTTACACAGTTCACTGGTACATCTGTACCGCGATCCCTAAACAACCAAGGTCTCTGTTGGAAAACAAAACAAGCAATCCCCTACAGGAGGACCTGCAGGTGGCTTAAATATCCTCAGATCATACAAACACACGCAGAACTACGCAGAGAAGAGGTACAACCTAGTCAGCGCAATGGGAAGTAGAGAAGAGGTACAACCTAGTCATCGCAATAGAAAACAGTGTCACAGTGTCAACATGCATAATAAAGGGTCTCCGTGGTGATACAGTCATGCAGATGCAGCCTCGTCTCTGCAAGGAGGAGGAAGCCCGCAAAGCTCGCGACCCAGGCCCCCAGCAGCCACCCAGAGGCCCAGATCCCAGCTACCCCCCCCCCAAAGAGCGGACATGCATCCCCCGAAGGGCGGCAAAAGGCGGCCCCAGCCGGAGCCCCCCGCAGTCTGGAGGCCCAGGCCCCAGCAGACCAAGACCAGCAGCTGCCGACCCCACCGGGCCCCGGGCGTCCCCCGGAGCGGAGACAGCGCCGGGCCCAGGGCCCAAGCGCCCAGGAGCAGCCACCCCCCCCCCCGGACCCGGGCGGCCCAACCGAAACCCAGGAGGACCGGACCCCCCAGACGACGCCCCCCCAGGGCAGGCCAGCCCCCACCCCAAAGTCCCTGCCCCATACACCTGACACCAGGGCGCCACCACCTCTACCACCCCCTACCCCGCCACCACGCTCACACACACACTCCCCACACACCTACCCCAACACTAGGGCTGAAAGATATACCGTCACCGCCCCCACATCGAGACACGGGCACCCAAGACATCAATACCGCAAGAGCAACCACATACAAGATACAGATCCCCCCCGCGCCCGCCCCGCACAAAAAGCCCCGGAAGCCACAAACAAAACCGCACCCCCCACCAAAGCGCCCGGCCCCCAACCAACCCAGAAAAACCCGGCAGTCATCAATATTCAAAACAACCAATTATGTACAAAGTCCTACTTTGCAAACTCATTTGTTACACTTATTTCTCGTTGACATTTTTGCTTATTTGACAAAAACTTGAAGTGTTTGCGTTCTCTATTACACATTTTATTCCTTCAAATTAGTGTTCATAAGACTAATGACTGATAAAACTGCAGTGCATCTGAATTGCAATAGCAAAGCTAAAAGGTCTGTCAGTTGTCAGAGGCAGTCTCATTTGGCATTTAGGAATTGAGTGAGTGTTTAAAGCTGTCAGACAACTTCAAGCAACCCTGTGCAGCTTTTTATCACTTAGAAAATACTTGTAATGTTTTTAGGATTATAATGGTAATTGCAATTTTTGCAATGTGGATGAGCCCAAGTTTAAAGGGACTTGAGGCAAGATTAAGAAACGAAACTCACGACTGCCGTGACTGGCGCTTCAGGTAGCTGCAGCCACGAGCCAAGCCGTCACGGGAGCGTGCACAAACTGAAGCTATAATGTTGTTTACTCACCTCTTTCTCCGTAGTTACACTTTGTAGTGTCTTTCAGTTGATCTGGATCGTTTGCTGACGGCAGAATAATCCATAACAATCGCTTACAGTGTTTGAATTTACCGCGACCGGCTTCGTCCTATATCAAAACAGCGGATGTAGCGTCATGTGACGTCACGTCCGCATGGCAGAGCTGGAAAACTATAATGTTGTTTCCTAAGCTTTTTCTTCATAGTTACACTTTTTAGTGTCTTTCAGTTGATCTAGATCGTATTCTGACGGCAGAATAATCCATAACTATCGCTTACAGTGTTTTTATTTAACGTGACCGTCTTTTTCCTGCATCAAAACTGCGGATGTAGGTCATTTGACGTCACGTCCGCAGGGCAGCGCGGGAAATTCGGACACCGAATTGCAGCGCATTTTGCAGCACACAGCCTGTTCAAGGCAACGGAGAGAAACATGGGTGGAAACGTTATTTTTGGTATTTAGCGCTTCATCACCCATTAGTATGAAAAAAGGGAACATTCATGTTCGTTTTTTTGCAAATTCCTGCCTCAAATCCCTTTTAATGAAATGAAATAAAGTAAAAAATTTGTTTATCAATTGTCAAATCAACTCGTCTTAAGTTAAATTTATGTGGCCATTTTTTAGCGAAAGTTATTTTTTTCTTTATTAAAAAAGGAAAAGAACTAAAGTTTGCAAACAAGAGAAAAACATCAAAAAAATAGAGTATACAATATCAGTTAATTAAACAAGAGTTCTTTTAAATGGTTTATATTTTCAGTTTAGTGTCTAAAGTGGAGAATGTCTCTCTCTTGCACTCGAACACATGATTCCACAAGAGAAGAGCCTGAAAGCTTGAAACTCTGCTTCCCTTTTCCAGCCCTGGACATCCTTGAAGCTGCAAGTAAAACTAAACTTTGAGGATGAATTGCTGTTGTTGGCTGGCAAAAATTTTCAACCCCTAATCTTTAGACTTTTTTTTTTCATAATAATTTAAATAAGATAAAACAAGTCTCTGCCTGTCCTTGTGTTTGGTTTCAGTAAAATATTGTCAGAGGAAATCAAAGATAACATCTAAGATGGGGTTGCAATATTTTAGCTCAGATGTGATGAATGCATGGTGCATTTTCTGTTACCTTCAGAGATGATGCTTTGCGTAAGTGGTTTTCAAACTTTCTGAACCATGACAACCCAATATAACAAACATTGGTGTTTGCGACCTCCCCATCCCACCACCCACCACATCCCGTGATGACTCAGTGGTTAATTGTGTGATATATCTAATTTGTCATCCTGTGGCCATCCTCTTAATGTAAAGCTAGGAAACTGCCAGAACCTTCATGAATAAGGAGGATAAAGTAGGTTTTGGTGAATTAAGTTAACAGCTTTGCAAAAAAACACCCTAATGCCAAAACTAAGCTTTTATCACCCAAATAGGGTCAAATTGATATTTTTGATATGGCACCTGTAATCATTTTTTTTCTTGACAGTCAATGATAAAAAAAAAAAAAAAATGTGCATGTAAGAGACCCCAGGGGTCTCATGTACAAAGGGTTCGTACGCACAAAAACGTGGCGTACGATCATTTCCACGGTAAAGTCGAGATGTATCAAAAATGGAGTGACCGTGGAAATGTGCGGTGCTTCACGTCAACTTCATGGCTGGGGTACGAACGTTTCTACAGCTGTGGAGACTTTGGCGACACTTGGAGGTGATGCTGGAAACTGTTATAAGAAATAAATATGAAAATAACCAGTCCCCAGACTGAGTGATGTGATCAGACACATAAACAAACAGCCCTCATAAACAATTAACACCTGCGTCTGTAATTATGAGTGGATGTAAAAGCACAAAGTAGTGCAAAATATAGGCTCCAGCATGGCTGCTTTAGTTGGAAGAAGACAGAAAGGGTGCAATATGCAGAGAGCGTGTATTCAGAGAGAAGATGTACTGATTTAATGATAACTGGATGGTCAGACGCTTTAGGTTCCCAGAGACAATCTCTGTGCGCAGAGCTGAAGCCAGACTTGGGGCGCAACACCCCCAGCTGCGCCTCCATGCGCTCCGGCGAATAAATTCACTTATATGCCGATTTATTTTTTAATGCACTTAATTTGTGATGACATCTGTAGGATGATCTGAGCGAGCACTTATACCAACACAGCGGGGGGGGGGACTCAGCCGGTATGGCAATTTAATAGTAGCAGGTCGGTTACGTCTGCGTCCTGGGGATGAAGAAATCCCAGAGGCTCTGACGCATGAAATGCAGAAGGAATTCCCAAGGCTGCACGTCCTCTCATGGTAATAGATTGTGTCAGCTAATAAATACAGTATTTCCAGTGACATCGGGCTGTGAGGAGGCGACTGTATAAACACACGTTTCCCAAATATATATAAAAAAAAAAAATATATATATGTTTATTTATTTATTTACCTTGAGAAAAACCGGAGTCACCCACGTTAACTCCCACCACCCTGAAATAAGAAAAGCCATCAAAAGCAGCCATCCTGCGATTCACATCCATCTTGATGTCGGACCACTTCTTATTTTGGCTTGTGTGCGCGACTCTGACCCAACATCTTTGACCAGGTCACACACTCTCCCATTCACTTTTCTGTTGGGGTGTGATGCCGGACAACAGCGTGCTTTTGCGCATTTATACTTACACAAGCTGTCTCAAGTTCATTCTCCATAATTTTTTACTTTATTTTATTCACTGTCATGCTCATATTTTGGCTTTTGATGGTGAGAGAGGAGAATTGGTGCAGATCTCATTTAAGTGTCATTTGGATATTTATGTTGGGGGTGTGGACAGGGAGGCATCAGGTACTCCAACATGTGCGCTCAATTCCACGTTGATTGGGATGTAAAAGGAAAAGTACTTGGATCCACGCCTGCGCACAGATTCGTATCTGACAACTTTATTCTTATCTTTGAGTCTCACAGGATCTTGACTCCCTCAATGTCCACAACTTGGGTGGTGCATCCCATAGGCCTAGGGGTCTCCAGTCCATTTTCTGCACATATGCTTCTGCACACTGCGCCGATTACTTGGTAATGCCATTCCATATACTCTTTTCCTGCCAGTATCTTTCATCCTGCTGTTAAATGCTGTATGTACATATTTGGTAAATATAGGTGTCCAAAGTTGGTTGGGGGCTGCTGTCCCACCAGTGTTAATTTCGTTGACAAAAAATTTTCGTCATAGTCTTCGTCAACAACCTATTTTTCTTGATGAAAACTAAACGAAAACTAGACGACAACCAACTCACGGAGATAAAACTATAACGAAAGTTAATGACATTTTCGTAAAAATAAAAATAGGCGAAAATACCTGACAGCAAAGACATCAATAGAACAACTGTTTGTGTTGAAAGGCGGGATTTTATTGAACAAACATCAATGAGAACACAAACTATGCAACGAGGCTGGCCTGCTCACGTTTGGTTACCAGGGAGATGATAAACAGTTCTCATGTCGTGATTAAAGTGATTTTAAAAATGTCAGTCAGTGAGAAAAGCAAGAGCTGACACACGGACACGTTTCACCTATGTAGGAATGACGCGACACAAAACAAGATGTTGTGTAAACGGTGCGGAGTGTTTTACCAGCAGAAACAACCAACCTGAGCCACATCTGCAGACCATCATCCCGAAATCCACAAAAGGTAACCAAGCTGACAATATGTCGTAATTTTGTTGTGCTTTTGCAAAGTTACTTATTTATGAAGGAAGAATGTTCTCATTACTTTGATATGATGATAAAAAAAGACCTGAAACCCCACCTGTTACGAAATGAAGTAGGAGTTCTGAAGAGGAAAGGAAAAAACTCTTTAAATGAACAATGCCTGTTATTAAGGCACCAGACTAACTGTTGTTTTATCTAATGTATTCACATGTGTGTATGTGTGTATACAGTGTCCGAAATTAAAACTCGCCAGGCGCCAAATGCAAGTAGTAAATTTTCTGTTTGGCGAGTAAATCTCAGAGCTGTCCGCCACATGGCGAGTAGATATTTGCTCCAAATAATTCATGTTTTTAAATCTTCATATTGTGGATTTCTTCTTTATGCTGCTCTGGTGTCTGCAGTATGAAAGTCACACACTTAAGCCCCGTTTCCACCAGCGGGTCTGGGTCGGGTCGGGCCGGATCGGTCCACGTTTTTTTGCGTCTCCACAGATAAAAACTGGGACGGGTACCCTTATATCCGACCCGACCCGGCCTACTTTTTTGGCACCCTTCGGTAGGGGTACTGATCGAACCGATCCGGACCAAAGAGGTGGAGCTAACACAAAGCAATCAGCTGATTCATTGAAAAATCCGCCACTTCCTGCGTGACCCAGCGTAAAAACAAAGCCGGGGTGATTCCTTTCTGTTTCTGTCATGTGTGGCGCCGGTGTTTTGGTTAAATGGCGTTACACGGCGATGATGTCACACAATCACATAGCAGCGCTGTCCAGCTAATTCTCCGCCTCCAGAATAAGGGTACAGGTTGCCGTGGGGACACTGCGTGAAATCAACACATCCGTACCCAAACCCACCCGATCCGGCCTGGCCCGGCCCGACCTGACCCAGACCCGCGGGTGGAAACGGGGCTTTACACACTGACGCACACTAACACGCACTCGTGACACGAGAGGACCATCCATTCCGTTACCTCCGTTTACTAATAACTAGTGTTTAGCTCAGGCTGGTTAAGTAGCGCGAACTTGTTGAGAGTGTTAGCAGGAGGCAGCCTTCCAAAGGAAAGCGCCGTGAACGGGAGGATAAACCAGCAGGATGTACCGCCACCCAGAAAGTTCAGAGAGAAGTGATGCTGTGGAGGTGTCGCACGACACCGGCTGCACCATGACAGGGTCCGCTCCATTTACTGCCCGGGCGACTGAATGACGAGTCGGGTGGGCGGAGTTTAGACTAGGATCCGCTCAGAAACCGACAGTGTGCTGTTACACCACCATAGATGACATTGATGTGCGGATTTTACTGAAGTTCAGTAACCATAATAATTAAGAAAACCACAAATTAAAATAACTCCCCAAATAACCCAGGCTGAAATTATGGTCTGTTCAGCTGATCTAAGCAGCAAATTCATGTTCCAATCTGTATATAAATAAAACAACAGTCAGTCTGGCGCCTTAGAATAACAGGCATAGTTCATTTAAAAAGTTTTTTTCTTTCCTCTTCACAACTCCTGCTCCAGCACGGCAAAGAAACTGCATAAAAATTTATTTATTTTTTTTTAAATAAGCAAAATCTGTGTTTGTGCATACGTTATACATTCAAACTTACTCATTTACATTTAACCCCATATTTTAGTCAACTGAATCGACTGTATTTTAGTCGACTAAAACTAATTGATTTAAGATATCGAAATTGTGACTAAAACTAAACAAAATTTCAGTCAAAAGACTATGACGAAAACTAAATCAAAATTTGCGGTCAAAATTAACAGTGTCCCACAGGTCTTGGATGTTTCCTTTTTTAGGACCCCTGAATCAGATTAATGTGTCAATATGGTTGGACAAAACTTGACAAGCTGTTAAGTAGAGCCATTTAATTTCAATCAGGTGTACTGGAGCAGGGAAACCTCTAAAACCTTCAGGACCGCGGCGCTCGGTGACCAGAGCTGGTCACCCCTGCAGGTTTTAGAGCAAAAAGGAAGACGAGGAATGAATTAATAACAGACTAAACATTTGTATACTTTTTTGTAGCTTTGTTCTCTCTCTCTTTCCCACTCTCTCTCTTTTTGACTTTCCAAAGTTTAATTATGGTAACTTAAGACTGGTGGTAGTGACACTGATCTGATTGAGTACAGAATTGATTAGATGTAAAAGTCGAATTGGGCTGGAGTGCTAAAGAGATCTTTGAAGATTTAGATACCCAGATGAGCTGCTATCTTTTGGAAAACTACACAAGTTAGGTTTGCTTGATTAACATGATTCAAAGTAGCAATTAAGCAGTGTTGCTTTAGTCTCCCTTTCTCTCTCTTTCTGCCATGAAAGCTGTCACAATTTTACCATTGACACTGCTATTTGATGTGATTGAGCAAAAGAACAAATGGAAAGTGACATCTCTTCCAAGTGTCATGTACTGTGTATTAAGCAAGCTGAGCAGCATGTTGAGAGTGATTGAGGATGACTAGTGCTGTCTTTGCCCAGCAGCTGTTATGTTATGAAATGGTCGATCCATCTCCCATTCAAACAGATAATATTTCAACACCAGCCAGTGATAGCTATTTCAAATATTTAAACAGAATCTTATATTTTCAAGCTTTCCCAAGGTGTGATTTGATGGCTTTTTCAACAACTGCAGTTATCTCCAATATTCATTAGCGTGCAGGTGATTGATAATCTTCTTGCTTTCTTAACTCTCATCGGGTGCTTCTATTCATATCTCCACTTTGATACAGTTTTTGTTAAAGAAACTAGTGAGAGATAGGATACACTGGATTAGTCCACAGAGCATAACAGTGACAACACAGACACAAACAAATAAATTGCTCTCACTCAACCTTCATTTAGAGCCCCCAATTAGCCTGATTAACATAGTGAAAGTCAAACAACATTCTTGCTGTGATGCCTGTGGCCTGTTACAAAGATGGCACTGTAGCTCTTGTGCAGGGCAGTGCAGAGACCTTTGAAGGGGCAGATGCTCAAAGTTAAAAAGGGGCATATGGATCCAACTGATCTCATTTATATCTTAGTTGAGACGTAACTGAAATCAGGGGCAGAAAATTATGAGATCTCTGTTTATCCCACTTCTCAAGTATTGTTCAAATAGTTTTCTCAGCTCAACCTCCTTTGTCTCACTGATGTCTTTTCTCTGTTTTTAGCTCACCTCTTGCTCCTAAGGAACCCTTAGGAGAAGTAATTCAGAAACAAATGATCACAGAATGATAACATAATGAGAAGCTCAAACTGATCTCAAAATATGAGATTGAGCCACAAATGAGCTGCACATTTTTCCCATGCGAGGATGTAATATGGGTGCTCTGATGGGTACAAGGATACTGTAATCTACTAAATATCTCTAACACCTAATAAAACCACTACACCATATTTTCAAGACTAAGTCACACTTTTATTTACAGTTTGCCTTGAAGTCTGTCTTACAGTCTGGTGCGACTTATAGATCAAATTATATATAATTGAACATGTTTTTAAATTTTACTTTGTACTGACTGACATAAACCAAGAAGTAAACATTATGTCTACAGCCACAAGAGATAACTCTCGGCTTGTCACAATTAGATGCTGCTTCAAGAATGAAAATCCCAAAATAGCCTTGTTTCATTAAGAAGAATTCATTTTGGACATCTGGCTGCTCTGTCTGTGTGGTGGAACAAATCCTCACAAAATATTTTCATCCTTCTTACTGACGATGTTTATGATCATTTAAAAGGTTAAACTTTGGAATCAGAATGACCTGGAAAGTTTTACCGAAGTCACATATGCTAATATGAAAAAATCCAAAAAAGGCTTCGGAGGGCTGGGCGATAAAACAAAAATTTACTCACTCCGAAATTTACGGGAATAACCAACGTCATTTTGCCCATGTTGGTGTAATCAGTGTTTTGATAAAATAAAAAGAAAAGAAAAGTCATTTTTAGTTGTTTATAAGTCGGCAGTGCTCATGTCCGTTTAAGATGCTAAGCTACATGAACTGTCTGCAGTCATGTAACTCCAGCCCATCCAGTCTGTAAAGAGTTATCATCCATTTATCGTTACCAAGGTGAACTGCTCAATATGTCGTGATATTGATTTTAGGCCACATAGCCCAGCCCTACGGCCTTGTTTCTGAGGGAAGAGTTCATTTTGGACATTGTGTTAAGTTCTTGATGCATTAGTAATGCATGACCACAAATTAGTCATCTCATTCCCATGCAATATCTTTCTTTTTTTCCTTCCGATGTAACCAGAGGGGCTCATAGTATTGAGATCGGGAGCTTGGTGAACTTACTTACTGGTATCTTGCTTTTTGGACTCAATGTCTTAAATGCAACTGCCTTCAAAGAAATTTGCATTAGCAGTTTTTTCATTTGTTTTACTTGGGCTGAATAAAACTTGAGTTTTAACTTGATAATTTCATGTAAAATAATTCATTTCTTGTGTTTTTCCCCTAATTTTCAACAATGTAAATGAATCTTTAAATGGAATACAAAGCAAAGCCAGGCAAGTTTATTTGTACCTACCTGTACGTCACATTTCATGTACTGTACAAGACAATTCAAAGTGCTTTATATAAGACATTAAAGGCATCACAGCGGGTGCAATAAAAAAGTGTGTGGTGTATTAGAGTAAAGAATGAAGTTAAACAATGAAAACTGACTGTAATGGAATTTAGCTGCAAATGGATGTGATTGGAAAAACAAATATTTAAAAAATCCAGTCTCTTTACAATGACAGCAGCATAATCAGATCTTGGGGTGTTACAGTATGTTGTGGTAATTAACTACCATGCTGTGACTGTGTTCTGTGTTTTCCTAAGTCTGTTCAGTCTTCTGTGAAGCACCATGGCCTGTGTGTGCCCTCCCAGCAGGTGGCCATGTGTCTTGCCTCTGTTATCTCAGTAGTTATTCATGGCAGCAGGTGCTCTCTCTGACATTTGTGGGGCGGGTCTTCAGCCTTTGTCTTCCAAGCCCTGGGGGAGTGCAGCAACCATGACTTCACTGCACCTGATACCCTGTACTGCATATGCATTGGTCCATTAGTCTTCCACCCTCCCCTTGGTGTCACTGCACCAGTGCAGGACACTTATTATGTAAATGGCTGTAATGATTAGCATGCAGAGGAGCAAAGGAACTCTGTCTCTATTTTAGTATGAAAGAAAGTTCCTGAAACAAAGTTCAACATCAGAGTGCTACATTAATATAATTTCTGCTTTGATGTTTATGCTCCGCACTCCTTAGAGAAAATCTGGGCAGTGAGGGAAGGAAGAAGGAACACAAATGTTATTTGATATATCTTAGCCTATAACACTGCACTTCATGACAAGTCATCTCCAGTGATTTAGAAGTTGCATTAAATCCAAAACAATTACTTTAATCCTCTATGATAAAAAAAAACAAGTTCACAATACTTTAGCATGCACATTTTATTCCCTTTACATGCTAAAAGAAACTAACACGCCTCACCAGCAATAACCATTTTCACACCAATTGCTAAATTCAGATGGTCAGTAATTTACTCAATTAATTTTGTCAACTTGCAAGACAAGCTTAGTCTTATACAAGGTTTAAAAAGTGAAAATGAACTCTTATCATGTGATACTTGAAATTGAGCCATACAAGCCTGCATTGTTTTCTTCAGTAATGGTTCCTGGCTGGGCCACTATGTAGAGTTGCATGTTCTCCCTCTTCTCGTCTGGGCGTTCTCATCTTTTTCATAGCATTCATTTTAGGTTAACTGGTGATATTACGTAGAATGATGACCCCCAGATCTCTCTCAATCTATCTCAGTTTCTTTAAAAATGCTCAGTTCAAATGTGACTGAGTTACTTCATTGACCAACTCCACGGTTTAACCGACAATAATTTGCACATTGTATGCGCAGTGTCAAAGACCAGTGGATATTCTCAAGATGCAGACAACTGGGAAAGCTTGCATAATGAAGCTGAACCTTCAACTCCTACACGCTTTAAATGTAAAATTTTTAGCTGATGAGGGAAATAAATATGCAATCAATTTGCTCATTCACTTGGAAACTATAACGGTTATCATAGCTTTTGAAATTATAACAAACTAAAACTGATTCATTGCCCAGAAGGAAATAAACATTTTCAGTGGAAGTGTAACAATCCCATCATACAAATTCAGACTTTTAAACTAAGTCAGTAACGTGGGCATCATGACAGTCAATGGTGGACAGTCAGGACTAAAAGTAAGGCTATGTTCACACGGAAAAGTGGCATCTGGTCTTTATCTTTTTATCTACGTTTACACGAGCATGGTCATGAAGAAATCCACATGCATACTAGGACGCAGTAGAATTCAATTGGAATTCGATTGGATATTCACACCAGGCCGTTTGGTGGTGCTGTGAAAAAATTCCACCATTTCCGCATGCATGTGTAAAATCTACCTTAGATCCGCTGGGTTTACAAAAAGGTATGTCCCATTTCAGGGTCTGCACCAAAGACTGTAAATAAACACTATCTGCACACTACCAAGTGCACGGACTACATAGGTGATGGAGTGGCCGCGCACGTCGAGGCCGTTTGTTTCTAAAATGAGACGGCCATGTAGTCCGACATTGTTGTTTATCCTGTTTGTGTGACGTCAACCCGCATGCGACGGGAGCATGGCATGAGCAGGTCCACCATCATTTTTGCGTTTTTGATGTGCAGATAAGGATGCAACAACGTCGCATCTTCAGGAATTCCACTTTGGAATGAGTCTTCAGATTTTTGTGTCTTCAACCCAGAATAACGTTGTTGCCGTGTGAACAAAAGGCACTTCCAATGAAATATTTTGTCATTTTTACCCGCAATTGTCCTTGTGTGAACAGCCCCTCAGATTCTGTTTTCTCTGACTCTAATACTTTCAACCACACACCCGATTTAGATTAAATCGATCCAGCGGCTGGTCAACGTCTTCACAATGATCTGTGTTCAGAACGGTGTGTTGGAGCAGGAAACAACTACAACCTGCAGGAGAACCACCCTCCAGGACCAGAGTTTGACACCCCTACCCTAAACAATCACGCAGATTTTTTGTATAAGTGTCACTGTAGAAAATGAAGTTGTTTGAGTTGTTTGAGCTACTTTGGTGAGTGAAACAACACTAACAAATATAATCTACCTAAAGCCCACAGAGAAATAGAAGATGTTAGGAGCATTTATCACCTTCCAAGTTAATGGAACCAAAATTCCAACCACTTTTAATACATCGGCCCAAGTTAACTTGAAAAATATCTGTTTTGAAATGAATGCTGCCCAGAGACACATAGTTTTATTTATCCTCATGTAATGAGTGAAAGATCTCACAAATCTCTGTACAAGAAACGTGTAAGGTGGATTTGACAGTGTGAGTCAGTTATGCTGATGGATTATAAAAGAACTGAGATGAAGACATAATAACTGTGATCAGGTTGTCTCTTTATTGTAGCACCTGTCTATCAGTTTTGGCCTGAAGATTGATTCTTTCCAAAACATTCCTTCAATCAGTCTCTGTGATACCTGTCTGTGGCTGATAAACTAGTGAGACCTAAACTGTAATAGCTTCTGTAACAAGTTTCTAAAGCCAGTGAAGATAGTTTTGTCAGTTTCCTGAATGTGAAAATGATAAAGGAAAAAGCAGGTGAGGAATTCCTTTTCATTCTTAGCTTAACTTTACTTATTTTCCAGACTAACTTATAACCCTTATCGGCTTTCTGGCACATTCTATCCTTCTTATTCCTCCCCTTATCGCCCTCATCTTTTCTGCATCTCACCATTTCTTACGGTTCTGTCTGTTCACCTCCTTCCCGCTGTACCCGTCTTTCCATCCGTGCCAGCTCCTCTGACATCCTGCATTACTCTAGCAGCTATGGCTGCTGCTGCTGGACTGCTTCCCAGTACCGGACATCCTCCAAGGGGAGAGTCCATGTGTCACAGCAGATTAATGCCTTGCTAGCTGACTGAACAACTCCCACTGGTCTGGAACCTTAGTGTACCGTGGCATGGCCCAGATAGAGGTGATGCTATCCCAACTCATTGTCACTCAGGTGGTCCAGCCCCCAAAACTGTGATCCATACATTAAATTTCCTAGTCAGTGTCAAAATGAAGAAGCAGGATGCTGTTGTGCAAAAGACTTTGACAGGTCTGAGTGGTGGAGAGTAGTGAGTGGGAGGTAATCAAGCTAAGTGGCTATTTATGAAGAAAGAAAATGGTGAGGTCACTACTTGTGTGATTTAACTGCAAATGCAATGTAAACATTGTGTCTTTAGGGGATGAATATGAGAAACTTATTTAAGGAAATATATCCAGTTTTTACAGCCCATCTCATTTTTGTGTGCATGCCTGTCTCCCAATATGAGCAATTTGCCCCCATATGTAAAGCTACTCATTTTTTATGTTGACACTAAGTTCAGTGGTAGAAAACAGGAAAAGACGCACAGAAAGAATCATAGATATACATTTACACGATATTGCCAAAAGTATTTGCTCACCTGCCTTGACTCACATATGAGCTTAAAGGGGTTATAGAAGATGTTTCTTTCAACAATTTTTACAATATTCGGTAAAATTGGGTTCACTACCCCATTCGCTATGATTAATTCAAAGCTTTAAATATATAAATATTATTATACATCAGCTGTGAAAGTAATGGGGCTGAAAAACATCATCTCTGCATTCCTTGACATTTTCATTTGTCTACTGGCTCATCAATCACTTTTACCACTGTAGTAAGAACGGATAATAGGCGACACTGATCAATGAGAGTGATGGATTGGCGAAAGTAATGCTGCAACCCGGAAGCTGCGCGCACTCATCTGACATTTACAGCAGGTAGCTAACATCATTCTGCTGGCAGTTAGTGGCGTTCAGACGACATTCCGTTTACTTGCGTTTGTGACATGATACCTGCTGTCTGCTAAACACTGGAGTGGCTCGTGCATGTTGTTCTGTGGCCAGAGGAGGGAGCTGTGAATCTAGCAGGTTGGTCTTGCGCATGTGCATTTTTCAAAAACTCGCTAACCATCTCTGCTTTCTGAAATGCCGAAACATCTTCTATAGTGCCTTTACAGATCTGGGCATGAAAAAGTTCCCCTTTCAGCCGACTGCCAGCCAGTTACCAGCCACTTACCAGCGACTTGTCTGCTATTTCAGTCGCACAGAGAAACACCTGTGTGCCCAGGGGAAACGATTTCAGAGCATAAATGAATGCCCGGAACAAGGATGTTTCTACACGCCAAGTTTGGACACCGTAAATGATGGCGTATTTGCGGGACAAGCCGTTCAGCCAGTGATAGTGCAGTAATGGTGCACTATTAGTGCACCACTTCTGGCAGAAAAAGGAGGAACTTTTTCATGCCCAGATCTGTAAGTGACATCCCATTCCTAATCCATAGGATTCAATAAGATGTTGGTCCACCCTTTGCAGCTAGAACAGCTTCAACTCTTCTGAGAAGGTTATCCACAAGGTTTAGGAGTGTGTTTATGTAAATATTTGACCATTCTTCCAGAAGAACATCAGTGAGGTCACACACTGATGTTGGACGAGAGGGCCTGGCTCCCAGTCTCCGCTCTAATTCATCCCAAAGGTGTTCTGTCAGGTTGAGGTCAGGACTCTGTGCAGCCTAGTCAAGTTCAACCACACCAGACTCTGCATCCATGTCTTTATGGACCTGCTTTGTGCACTGGTGCACAATTGTGTTGGAAGAGGAAGGGGCCAGCTCCAAACTGTTGGGAGCATGGAATTGTCCAAAATGTCTTGGTATGCTGAAGCAATCACAGTTCCTTTCACTGGAACTGAGGGGCCAAGCCCACCTCTTGAAAAACAACCCCACACCATGATCCCCCTCCACCAAACTTTACACTTTGCACAATGCAGTCAGACAAGACGTCCTCCTGGCAACTGCCAAACCCAGACTCGTCCATCAAATTGCCAGATGGAGAAGTACGATTCGTCACTCCAGAGAACGCCTCCACTGCTTTTGAGTCCAGTAGTGGTGTGCTTTACACCACTGCATCTGACGCTTTGCATTGCACTTCGTGATGTATGGCTTGGATGCAGCTGATCGACATGGAAACCCATTCCATGAAGCTCTGCACACTGTTCTTGGGCTGATCTGAAGGCCACATGAAGTTTAGAGATCTGTAGTGACTGACTCTGTAGAAAGTTGGCCACTTCTTCGCACCATCCGCTTCAGGGTCCGCTGACCCTGTTTCATCAGTTTACGTGGAAGTTGGCCAGTTCTTTGCTCCATCCGCTTTAGGGTCCGCTGACCCTGTTTCATCAGTTTGTAGCTGAGTTGCTGTCGTTCCCAAACACTTCCATTTTCTTATAATACAACTGACAGTTGACTGTGGAATATTTAGGAACAAGGATATTTCAGGACTGCATGCCAAGGTGCCTCCTTTTGGAAGTGATTAGTCTTCCATGCCATGGAAGTGATTGGAACACTTGATTCTTATAATTTGGATGGGTGAGCAAATACTTTTGGCAATATAGTGTATATTGATTCATTATCTGTAGGGCAGGACCCACTTGACTGTACCATTCAGTCCCTTAATATTTTAGTTTTTGAAAGACAGAATTTGAACACCTGCATGTCTAAATCACTTGTGAAATTACGACCCCAGCAGAGTCAGCAGCAGAGTTCCTCATTAACTGTAAAGGGAAGTGACATGGAAAACATGAAGATTCTCATATCTAGAAAGCATCGACAATAATAAAATAATAGGGGGTCATCTATAATCGTCTCTCTCCTCAAGATGATGATGTCTTTTCAAACTCAATTACACATTAGTGGGACAATTTCTTCCTTTATCTATCACACTTCATCAACTAGGGCTTGGCTGCATACTCTATCCTCCTCATTAGCAATCACTCCATCACTCACTAATAATAGCCTATCAACAGAGTCTCAATGACCAAAGTTACAGCACGGTAGAATGAAATATTAACTTATGATATTAACCCAGGGTCGTGTTTTAACATTGTGGAATTAGATCAGATTTAGCCAAATACAGTCATAAATCAAAGAGAAAGGGGTCTTTAAAACAGACAGAGTGGGTCAGAGGAAAATTAAGACTCTACTGAAGGCGTGAAGTCATTGAAAATTCTCCAGAAGACCGGGCTTAAGTATAACTGAAAACTTCAATTGGGCTGAGCATAAGAAAAAGACGAAAAAGAGTCATTTAAGGATGGTTTAACACACAGACAGAGTGCAGTGAGAGAAAAAGGGGGAAATAAGCAGGACCCGAGGCAGGTGCCTTGGTTTATGTGGACCACCATTACCATAAATGGATGCTGACTGCCTGCAGTCAGGACCAATACACTATCTATAAGGGTTCATTTCTCTCAAATTTACTTTGCCTCTGGTGTGACGGGTCTGGTCGCAAGTCTTTGCAGCCCTAAATCAGTTGACTTTCACATGGCTCTTCAGGCTTCCCTACCCCAGGCAGAGGTGCATGCAGTGTCACATCACCACCCCTCTTGTCCACTCCCATTACCAGAAAAGATGCCATGGTTATTGGCTGGCTGGAGGTTAAAGACGAAGGTCTTCTGTTTTATATTCATGTCAAAACGGTGGAAAATCGGGCGAATTCGTTCAATAGAACCTCCGCGTGAGAAAGATTTCCTTAGGCTGCAGTAATGATGATTACAAAGTGAGGTGAGAACTATTATCTGTCTCTTACACACTGAAACACAGACATACACACTGATGCACACACGGTAAATCTCCTCGTCTGCCAAGAAAGCACTTAGGCAAGACAGGCATAGGGAATTTTTATACTACTTGATTAGTACTTTGCATATGCACTGTGTTTCATTTTAAAAGGCCAAAACCAAAGTCAGACAGCCAGTTGAGAATCATCCTCCATCATTGTCTCTTCTCACATAAGACACTAATTTGTCCTCAAGGGACTGTACTCTTTAAAGCAACTGATTGTGTGCCCTGGATTTATGTCATAAAATACAGTAAAAACTCGACACCATCGTGTTGCCCAGTTTCTTCGACTGACTCATTATCTCTTTGATGAAGCCATATTTTCTAGCAGAGTGGTCTGATGCTCAATAATGCAAATGAGTACGTTAATCTAAGCTTCCCTTAAACTGGTAGTTAAATTAATGATTTATAGTTTTATAAGAAACAGTAACACTTTGTATGCAAAATAAAACCTTACTGGTTTGATGTGATGTTCTTCTTAATATTTCATATTAAAGAGATCATATATTAAACTGCTGTCTATAATTGGCTTTAGCTCAACAGCAGAGAACTGTCAGGTTTTTTTATGTGTGTTTTCTTTCTTTTTGCTTCTGAAGATCAAACATGATTCTTGAATTTTTTATCTGAGCTCTTTTACATACATTTACAAGGAATTATCTACTACTTGAGCTCACCTTGTACTCCATTACGAGGTCGGGGCCCTGCACCTGCTTCTCCAGGTGTGGAGGAAGACCCTGGTAATGCTCTCTTAATGAGTTGCCATACGGAGCAGGCAGTCCATGCTGCTGCATATTTTACAGTCACGTAAAGGTTGGTCATTATCATCCATCTTATTATATGCTAAGGTTTAGAGAAAATGCCTATTGATAGGCTTTCTTTGTGAGGCAAGACAAAATGTCTAATCTGAAAAAAAGGGTGTTCATCTCTAATGTGAATAATGACTGTGAAGCCACATGGCCTGAGCTCATATGAGGAATTACATGCTGATAAAATGATTGTTTGGTTAATGCCATGGAGAAATTAATAGCTTCATGTGTAACATATTAAAATGTTGCATAAGGGCATGCAGCGAGTTATTTTACTTGAGTTTGAAAACAATATGATTGGCATCAGTTTAGCAGAGTCCACTGAAAATACCTTTTTTTCCCTTTTTTTTTTTTGCTGTTTACTTACTCTGATGTTTTCCATCAGTGTTTTGTAGACTCTAAGAATAGCTATAAACACATTTGCTCTTTGCAACATCTGCTCAGTCTGCCCTTCAAGTCAATCACTCTGGCTTGGTTTAACATACCCTGACCTTAATGTCCTTCAGAGCGCAACTTGTCACTGAACTAAATTTTGCCCAGTTTGAGATATCACAGCTTCACAAGAACTGTGCAGCTATGCTAATCCCAAGCAGAAAATCAAACCATGAATTAATTGTCAAGCACGTCTTGTAGATCAGTCTCCCAGTAATACCAGAGCAACCAATTGGCATCAAAGGCAGCACATCTTTTCATATCAGCCAGCAGCTAAATTGGGAGGATTTTAACCTGTTTTCCCAGTTACAGACTAAGTGTAATGCCAATGTTTACCAGTTATTTTCTTCATCTCCATCCAGCCACTCCAGTCCAGTCTTTTTGGTCCTGAAGCAACATTTCTATGATGATGGCATTATGGCGCTTTCCATTTGTCTCGGGATTCCGAGTGGACGCGAGTTGGTGACATCATTACCAGGTATTTTTCCGTTCCAGTTGCACCAACTCGGGAAAAAAATAGACATCTTCAAAAGAGCCTATATGTGAGCTAGAACAGCTAGAAATGAAGACAGTTCTAGCTAGAAAAATAACATGGACGTTATAACAATATTACCATGACGACAACAGCCAATGCCAGTGTGTGTGTTTAATAAACAACACATATTTAACGCTGCATTTTAAAGAAAAAAAGACCGCCTTGAGATTGTAAAATTCAGTAACAACTCGGTGCTGTTTACACTTGAAACTTATGAACAGAAAATATCTTACATAGAAGTTTAATAAACACAACAATGGTAATGGATGCAGCCATCTTTAAATCTACAATCTTGGAGTCCTCTGCAAATTACGAGCTCGTATCTCAGAAAACGAGTTCCGAGACAACTGGAACATTATTAGTAACTGTGCTGCTCTGGTCTTTTCTCCATGGCGGAGGCGAGGTGAACTCTCTCCACTTTACCCTGCAACAGTGAAGCAGACACGGACTCTGCTAGAGCTAGAAGAGCCGTGTGGTGTTTGTTGAAGAAGCTGGTAGCAAAAAAATTCACTCCTAAACAGTTTCCCACAGCTACGTTCTCTGCTGCAACGTTTCTTCCCTCCCGCTGGCCCCCCACCCTGACTCGCGGGCCTTCCCAGCGCAGCACGTCATCTTTCCTACTTAAAGGAGTGCAGCGCAAATTCCAGTTTTTTTTCCAGAAGCCTGCCCCTCTGGCGACAAGTTGAAATGACACTAATGTCGTGCACACCCATGAACTGCTTTGAGTGCGCTGGTCTTTAACCCATACTAGACTCAGTCTGAGCCCAGAGTTAGAGTCACGATGTCTACTGAAGTAATAAAGTTATAAATCTACAAGTTGTTTACGGTCTGATCGTTGAGTAAACTGACAGATTGTATGCTAACGGTAACGACAGGTTAATGTTGGCTTGTAAATCAAATATCCAAATTCAGATGCTGAGACCATGGATACCTTATGAAATTACTGCATCAACTAAATGTAATAACAAGTGGCCAGAGTATGCTTTCAGGCTCCACCCCTATCCAACAGGACTGAGAGGACTAGAAACCTGAATATTCTCTGTCTTTCTTCCAGTGTGTCCGTTTTACCACTTGGGATAGTCTGTGGAATGCTGCACAGGGAGGAGTTGTTCTTCTGCACAAAGGTACAGTATATGAACTGGTCAACTTCTTCAATGATTTCTACTTTTGCTGTCACTCTTTTCTTTTTTGGCTCTTTTTATTATTTTGTATATCTAAGCATTCATCTTAAGCCCTACTCTGCTTGCATTATTTTTGAGTTGGCCAGTTTTTTCCTGTAGGTGTTTTGATTATTATTATTTTTATTATACTTTGTATTGTTTAAAAAAAAACAAAAACAACCTACAATCATAAATTTCCCCTTTGGGATGAATGACGAATTTTTCATTTCATTTTCATGTCATTTCATGCTTCTACAATTAGAAATCCTCAGTAAAACTTTGGCTGCATGCAGCCCATTGCCAGGCAACATCCAACAATGCTTCTAATTTCTGATGGAATCATCTGAAGTGCGGAGTCCAGTTTGGTATTGCCTAGCAACAGTTCAAAGAAAATTTCAGATGAAAAGCGGAACCTAGGTGTCCTGTGATCTCTGATGTCACTATATCAAGGGGCACGTTCTTTTAAATACCCTCTGCTGTTCTTATCAAGTCAGTACACAGGTGATCGCATCTCGGTATACATCTTGCTACGCATCTTGCTACGCACTTTGCTATGCATCAAGAACTGACAATGGAAAAATTTGGAAAACATCAAGTCAACGGACAACCTCAGATTGTCATAGACATCTCCAGGTGTCTTTTCTATCACCAAACTTTGGAGAAATTCCATCAAATCTCCAATGTGAAGGGAACAGCAACTCTGCATGTTGTTCGGTGTTAAAGATTTTCCCACACTGGAGAAAATGACACCTGAACACAAAAGAGACGAGAGTAAGAAAGACAACGCTGAGGCTATATGTAGGCCTTTTTTGAACTGTGGTGAAATTTCATCTGATACCTGTTCGATTCTTTTGGACTGTCTCATAACCCAGTAAATGACCAGAAGGAACAAGAAATCTGTCATGCAACAGCCTTGCTTTTCTCCAGTAGTCAAGGAGAACCAATCTGTTGTTCCTTCATAGATCGTGGCACACTGGAACCAGTCATTCAAAGTTCGGGCAATTTCAATTAACTTGCATGGAATGCTTTACCTCTACATGATTGTACTTCCTCTGTGTACAGTTTTTCTTTTTGAGGCTTCAAGGTTTTCAAGCCTTTGTCAAAATCAGTTGCAAAGACGTAACAAGTCATATTCCCTTCACAGACTGGTTTAAAGATATTTCATGGAATAAAAGCTTGTTCTGTGCTTTTTCTTGTTCTGAACCCTCCTTTTTACAAGAGGATGTTAAGTCAGATCTACTTTGTGAAAAATGGAAAACAGAGGCACATCCAAAATTGAGGGAAAATTATGATTATTTACAACAATGTCACTCCACCCCAGTTTTCACAGTCCTGCTTTCTTGGCGATCATGCATATGAGTCCTCTCCTCCATTGGCCTGGTACCTTCTCCTTTCTTCTATCTATCCTTTATTCTGTTATTTCGTAGGTGCTTTGTCATTTTGCATGGTGTGGATGGCTTTCTTGATCTCCTGTTTGGTGGGCACCTCTTCATCTCCTTCAGTTTCTCCCTCTCAGATTAATCTGATGGTTATTCAGTATTCAGCATTTCCTGAGACCAAGGGCAAAGCAGCAGAAAATGGGAGACAGAAAGCGCTCTTTGGTAGTAAAACAGCTGGCAGGACGGGATTCACTGAAAAATAGCACACTGAAGAGCGAAGGCTGAGAACGTTTAAAGAAGAAAGAGGAATGAGTAATTAGCAAGATGGAAAGAACACATTCAGGAAATACTGAGTAGAGAAAAGCCATCAGATCTACCTGTCCTTACACCTTGATTCAAATATGTGTCCAATGTGAAAACAAATGTGTTCACTAAATTATTTCCATAACTTTTAGGTGTGAATTTTGCTTTGAGAGAGCTGTGGTATTTCCAGTAACTTTATAGGCATCCTAATCAAAATCACTGCTGCCAGATTTTTCTGGAGAAGATTAAAGTACTTAAACACTTAACTCCATTTTGAAAAAAAAAAAAAAAAGCCATTAAAGTTGTATGCCCTGCTCTCTAAGTGATGTAAAAACTAGACCGTAATGTTTCTGAAGCTTGTGAAGTAGTCGGTTTCCCTAATCTGTTCTCAATCATGTGGCAAACATCTCTTGTTTACATAGTTAATTGATTAAAGTGAATGGAATTTAATGAAAACAATTTGAAAATCACAAAAGGAAAATGTAATTTTGTAGTAGATTTTTGTTGTTTGTTTCTTCTTAAAGCTATGGTCTATGATTTGAAAGTTTGATCATTATTAATAACCTCATTTAGATAGTGGCCATGGTATAGTACAATCCACACAATGTGAAGAGCAAAAAAAAAAGAAAAAAAAAATCTGTACTGAGGTCCTGGTCCAGACCTCGGTGTCCTCAATGGTAGCCATGCAAACAAATTCACAGAGCCGCTCTCCTCTTGTCAGCTCCCACCTCTCTGTGTGTAGGGGGTGCGTCAGTCAGTCACACTGCAGGGCAGGTGGCAGCTGCAGCTGGAGGGAGACGCAACACTACCAATGTTTTTAAGTTGTTATTAGCTGTTTTTAAGAGGGTCCTTTTCCACTCTCATCAGTAGCTAAGTTATGGACAAAAAGCGTATGGTCTCGACTGGTCTCTGGGACAAAAAATCGGCCCGGGCATTTTTGAACCAAGACTGGCCCACCAAGTATCGATGGAAAGACCATGAAGCCTCTGAATGAAAACAAGTTCTTGTACACTGTCTTGTTTGTGTATATACTTGTCTAATGTACTTGTCTAATAAAATTAAATCTAAACCTTTGTCCCACAATCTAAAGGCATGAAGGTTAAACAGGTCTCCCTTGAAAAAGAGGTAGAGTGTCTCAATTGGACTTAGCCTACCTGTATAAATATAAGTTAAATAAAAAAAAACTAATAAAAACAATCCTCTCACTATTGTTACAGTAGCCTACTAAGCGATCTGTAAAGTATGAACAAGGTGACAAAAAGCTACAATATAATCACCAGGCTGCTATAATGGTCAAAATATTGTTTCATAACAAAAACATGAACCAGGTGAAAAAGGTAACCAATATACTCTATTAATCTTTATCAAATCTGACCTTTTTTTCAAGTACAAGTAGGGCAGCCCCCTACCATACACATTCCATATAGTCCTCTATTACAATCTTACTCTAAACAGGCTTGATAAACTGGATGGAGCCTAAAGATACCAGCAACCTTAAAATCAGTGCCCCTGAACTATATGGTTGTTCGTGAACTGGGTAACCTCTCCATCACAGCATGTGATGATAGTTAAATAATTTTCCATAAATGACTGAAATACGACGAAACCGATTCATTTAGTGGACTTGCTAAATATTCTTTCAAGTTCAGCTCTAGCATAACACAATGATGATAATAAAACCTAAGAATAGCTACTGGATCCTTTTTACTACTGAGAATTACCGTTAACAACAGTATTCAGCTCTGCGTGTGCCTGTGATGTAGGCGACACATCGGCGTAGCAGGAGAAATACTCCAGCTGATTTCCACATTCATCTCCCTGGTTCATAAAACACTCCGATATCTGTGTCTGACTTTCAGTCAGCTGACGACGATGCGCGCGCTGTCCGCGCCACCGTGGAAGTGGAGCAAAAGACAAAAAAGCAAAATATAACAGTCGAGTACAAAGGTTATCAACACGACACCCTGAACAGCCTGCTTATAACTACAGTAGGCTTGGCCTACTGACTTTAAAACAGTTAGCAAGCACAACAAAAATGAACTAGACTACACCCAAACTTGATTTATATCAGACCCAGCAATACTTCATCACAACCCACCAAGGTTCGCCGTGGGTCTCCCCTCATCCACCTGCCGGCGACCTCCGCCCTCATCACCTGCGGCTGAAGAGGACGCTCCTCTACAGCCACTAGCAATCATATGTATTATTTTTAATACATTTGGCAGCATCTGCATGAAGAGCTAGTCTCTTTTAATTTCCCCCGTGCAACCTTTCCATGTTTTTCTCTTTGTGTAGTTCTCTCTGTGGCCCAAGAGGGAGGGGGGCATCGGCCCTCAGCTGTAGGCCTAATTGGTCCAGCCCACAATCATTCATGAGGAATGGGCCAATCTACCAGTTTTGTACCAATAGGGATCACGACTTATGCCACTGACTACAAAAGCTAGCATATTTAAAAAAGAAAAAAAAAAGGCCCATGGTGGTCCCAAATCACCATCAGCCCTCCGGGAAAGTGCCTGGTATGCCCGATGGCCAGTCCAGCACTGCTTGTAGGTGTAGGTTTGAAGAACCAGAAAAGCTGTTTTTCATTTTTAACATTTGCACAAAATAAGTCCAAGATCTTATTTTTTTTTGATGGAGCAGCTGAGAAATTGTTGGAATTTTGGTAATGTTGCAGAGAAGGAAACGTTTTTGAAGTCCCTGGAGATTGCAGTAAAACATTAGGATGCTGTGTTTGTGGCCTAGCAACGATGGCCAAGCTGATGATGCCAGAGGCCAAGTACACCAGGTATATAAAACCACTTAATAATGTCTTCAAAAAAGTGAGTACATTTTAAAGATAAAGACCGCATGGTTGGTCCTGTCACGTTGTGGTGCATTCTACAGTGAAGAGTAAAGATGCAGGTCAAAAGTTTAGCCAGCATTTAGCCCTGCTCAAAGAAGCCGATTTAATCCCTGAAACAGACATCTGACCAACCACAAACTCCCCCCACTTCATTTCTCATTCTCACGAGGTCAAAGTATACTTTACCCTCTATATTACCCTTCCTCTGCTCTGACCCTCAACCTTCAGTTCCCTGTATCACTGTTCACTTGTCTGCCTTTCTGACCCTGCTATCTCCTCACACTGCTCATCTCTTCATTTGCACCCTGACCTCATCTTCTTCAGCTAGAGCTCATCTCTGGTGACAGCACCCGATTGACATTAATGATACCACAGAATAGAAAGGTTAATGAAGACCAACTGTTCCCTGCCCAATCCACAACACCATCTGCTCTGCAACACCAACCAATCCAGACTCTCAACCGAGAGAAAAATAACAGTGCAGTGGAAAAATAGATGTTTTTTTTTTTTTTCAAATATACACTCTTCCAAGGTCTATTGGAATACAATACTGCATACCCTTTCTAAAGATGTAGTCTTCTTCTGTTCAAACTTTGAAATTTGTAAACTGAATAAACTGAGAAAAGATCATAATTGGAAAAGACAACTGCATGCATTTGTTGAAAGGACAGCATCAAAAAAATCTAGAGAATTTCTCAGCATATACAGTTTATATATATATATATATATATATATATATATATTGTGTGTGTGTGTGTGTGTGTGTGTGTGTAAAGAGAGAGAGAGAGAGAGAGAGACTTTGTATGAAAGGTGATCCAACAGTAGAAATTATAATTGTGTGCTTTATTATTTCTGTGTGCTCTCTCATCTATTATATAAAGGGAACTGTCAGTTAATAATGACACTGAACAAAGAAACCCTATAACTTTGATGAAATTGTTATAAGCATCTAAGGTTTGTCATATATTTACCAAGTTTATCTCAAGCAGTTTTTACCACTTCAAGCATTTTTCTCCTGCTGTGAAAACAGAGGTTTCAATTTGTGCCAGAAAAGGAGAGCTAATGCAGTAGGATGTGGGCAAATATTTGTCAAAACTCTGTTGCTTAGCTCCCAGCTTACTTAAGCAGTCCAAACAACGAGGCCGGGTGCAAAACTGGCGAGCAAAGAAGTAAGGTTGCAGTAAAATACATAAACAAAGTGATGACAAACATCTAAATATGGAGACTGGAGGGGATTTCAAACTCTCTTTATCTTCACTTTCATTTCTCTCTGTCTTTATCTCCACCGGGATTCTCTGCTTTGATCTCTGAACCTGTAAAATTCACACGCAGAGCCGCTCTTGACAGTAGGAGAAGAGGGAAGTGTTGTGAAAAGGCAAAGTGAGGGGGTGAGTGGAGGATTAGATATGCAGAGCATGGACGTTAAGGGCAGAGGAGGCAGATACAGCTGGAGGCAGCCTATCTGGATATGGGTAGCTTTAGAGCTGCTTCTACACTAAACAACCTTGTTCCAAATGATGAAATGATTGAAATAAATACTTGTAAATGCATCAGGACCAGGTCTACTCCACAGTACATTACAGCTGCAGACATGCTGTTGAAACTTCTCCTTGGTCTGTTGGTGTCAATAAAAATACATAAATAAATTAAAAAAAACAAGGAGTTGAAACGTAATTTCATTGGATGATAATTTCAAGACTCGAGTTGCAAAATATACTGGTTTAGTTGACCTCTTCTGTGGGTTCTCACAGCTAATTGTTGTCCTCTTTTTTTGTTTTGGATGGAGTGTGACTTGTGTTGCATACCAGGATGGGAGTACAAAATTTGACCCTTACCCATTCAGTTGGCACATTGTGTTTTGTTTGGCTGAATAACTAACATTTCTTTAAGTCATGTTAGATGAGGAATAAAAAAATATGGGGATTGGAAAAACGAAAAATGGGGCAATACTGAAAACAATTCCAAGGAACTTGATAAACAGCATAGATTCATACCCTGGATTGGTGCACTACCTCTGCTGAAGCTGAGCTTACACGTTGCGTATCCCCCATAGCACATGAACAGTTTTACACCGGCTCTGAGCAAGATAAACTAATTAACAAACCGGTATTGTGCCAAAGACTGATCCCCTGCAGAATCTGACCCCTTTTCTGTCCCAATTATCAAAATAAACCAATCGTAAAACTTCCAAAAACATTCAGCCATGTGTTCATTTTACTGAGTCACAAAGTGGTAAAACTTCTCAGTTCCTGCAATTCTTTACTCTTAAGTGAAAAAAATAAATAAATAAAAAATCAACATGATGTTACTTTCATATTCTCTATTAGATGAATGGAAATTAACTGGAGACAATAGCAATGAAAATCTGCTCTTTACTTTTGTGGTATCCTACACTCTAATTTCCGTTTATTAGAATAATTTGTTGGTTTTTTTTACAACTTTTTTTCCTATATTTGCTTCTTCTGTGTTGAATCTATCAATCCAAGATCAATGGTTTCAAACTGTCACAAGTCAACAAGTTGGTCTTTTTTTAAAACACAAGATACGTTTGCAGCTTTTAAATAAACAGTTTCAGTTGGCTCAAATAAATATTATAATAATTGCAATTTTTTTAACCGTCGATTGCCTTTAAAGGCAATTAATATATATAAAAAGAGATACTTAAAAAAACATTTACACACAGTTTTTCAAGATTTATGGGAAAGAAGGGTTGTCATGTGGCCTACAGGACTGTCTGAGAAAATGTGAATATTGTGTGAATATTGTGATAAAGTTCTTTATTTTCTGTCATGCAATTAAAAAAAAAAACATGAAATTGTTTTAATATTGCTGATACAGCTTAAGAAAACTCAAATATCCTATCTCAAAATATTAGAATATCATGAATTCTAATTTTCTCAGACAGTCCTGTACATCAGCCACATGACTGTACACGGTAGACCAATCACTCCAAAATTAAGTTTTCTCTTACTTGTAGATTAAAAAAAAAAAAAAAAAAAAAAAGAATTTTATAATAGCTTGTGATTGAAAACCAGCTAATATATGATATTAGTTTATATTAGCTCGACACATTCTGTCATTTCAGCTGGTTTCCTTTTCCGAGGTACACCGTTTAACCAGAAAATCCATTGTTCATGCTGTGCCACAGAATGCCGAAATGATCACTACTGAAAAGCATCATTGCTTGCCTATTCTGCCATGCTTTCATATTGTGTCTTAGCCTTTCTTTCGTATTGCCAGGGGATTAAGTGATGCCTTATATCCCAAGCCAAGGACTTTCTAAAGAAAAAAAAAAACAAAAAAACATTCACAAGCAGAAAAAGCAATCAGCCAAATGCAGTTAGTGCACAAAGAAACGTGAATGCATGTCTCTCTAGACTGTGAAAAGACATTTTAAGACTCAGTGTGCTTGTTAGAGGAATCTACAGCATGGATATTCATTTAGCCAATTTTCCTTGTGTCTGTTTTTATTAATTTTTCATCTTGAATTATTGTTGTGCAGACACAATAAAAAAACTACATCTCTCACAATCCTGTTTAATCTGTTTTTTCCAGTCGCATGACTCCATATATATTTGATTATAACCATTTAGGTAAACGATGCACAGTGGTAACCTCCATGGATAACAACATCCTCTAAAAATCCTAAGTTTCAAGAGACCGTTGCAGTCCATAAATGTTTCTCATGCTGTTTGTTTTATCTGTGAACAATTTCAAAGTCTGAGCTCAGGCAAAAAGGTTTTTGAGCACCCTGAGCTGGGATTTGATGAACTACATTTGCTATCTCTGGAAGCCAGTTAGTTTAATGAAAGGGGATGTTTTGTAGACACTTTTGTCAGATTCACTCATGCTTCCTTGATTCAAGTCCTCTGATGACGCTCATACAATTCATGTAAGTAATAAGTGTGGATCAAATAGATGTGCAACTAGAAAAGGTTCCTTTTCCCCCGTTAGTCTCCATATCCAACGAGAATTTATGTTTATCTCACAGCAGATATTGTTGTTTAAGTAAAACAGTCACTTTGGAAATGTTTGCAATGTTAACTCAAAGCTTTCTTTTGCCTGGTAGCTTTCTTTATACATAGCAGACAAAAGGAAATTCCATGCAAACACAAGTGTACAAAACACTTTTTGATTAACCTAAGTTGAAGCTGACATACTTGATGAGGGAACCTTACCTTTGCTTCATAATCTGAGATGGAGATGATCATTCATGCCTTTATTTCATCACATCTCAATTATTCACTCTAAAAAAAATCTCTCTAAATTTCTCTAAACTAAATCAGCAGAAGAAGTCATGCCGATAGTGTTCATGCACATGTTTAGGCCTATTTTAGATTAATTAGGGAGACGGAGATAGAAACAGTTGTATTCCGGCGACGACCAGCCGCGGCCTTTTCTCCTACAGATGGGGAAGGTTGTGCACATCGTGGCAGCCACTTAAAATGGATCAGTTGTAGGTTTTTATTTCAGCATGTTATCTGTGATCTGAACTTTAAGGATATTTAACACGACTCCACTAAATGAAACTGTTTTATCAAGATTTTAATTTTTTTTAACCATTTTCCTGTTATCAGTGGTTTTTTAATCACCTCATTTAGGTCCTTTTTTTTTAAATTAGTCTGTGATAAAGTTTAGAAATGCAAAGTGACTCCACAGTGTTCAGCTGTCATGATGACTAAATGATATATCTCTGTGATGCTGTTAGGGGGAGGTTACCTGTTACAGAGTTTATGAACACATTCACATCTTTTAAGGTTGTTCATGAAGTCTAAGGCCCAATCGCAATTCTCTTTTAACCCCTTCCCCTTGCCACTTAAAACGAAGCTATAGGGGTGGGGCTGAAAGTCAACCCCTACAAATTGGGGCACCCTTTCAACAACCACATACTGTACATCATCAATGATCCCGCTGGCTTGTGTGTAAGCAGATGTGCGCTGAGCTGTCGGCACAAATCTGGAGAAATCAAGCCGTCTGTGGATTAACGTTAACAAGCAAATTCGATTTGTGCATGACATTCTTGATTGTGTTATATCCCATGAAGGACCTCCATGTAAATAAAGAGCAGCAGCGATGTTGCCAATGTTAATTTGCTAACCTGCAACTCCTTCTGCGGTCTAAAACACCCACACCGCAAACGTCACCTCCATGACTTGATCCACATCCGTTTTTTAATTATTTTTTTTATTTTTTTGGTGCATTTTAAGAGCAAACAGCTACACAGCCTAACTGCAGCAAGCATTCACAGCCAGTTGCAAGTGAGGGAGCACGCGTGGCAGGCGGGGTGGAGAGACAAACGGCCTTAACGGCCTACTCGCACTAAACGGATGCCATCTTGCTGACATAGTGGAAGAGGCAGGACTTTCGAACTGCTTTCAGGGCTAAATAATGGCGGTAAACGAAGCGGTGAACGAAGCGGTGAACAAAGCGGTGAACGAAGCGGTGAACGAAGCGGTGAACAAAGCGGTGAACGAAGCGGTGAACGAAGCGGTGAACGAAGCGGTGGCGACCCCTGCTGCATCGGAGGCAGTATTGTACTGATTTAAGTAGCATTTATGAAATGATTTAAACATAATTAGTAATGTATATTGTGGCATGCTACCAAGCTCTCTGATGGCAGATATGATCTGGTTATGTGTTTGAGGCCGCGGTTTTACCAGCTCAGTAGAGTTAGCTCACGTTAGCGGGCAATGCCAGTCCGTCATTTCCTTTAGTAAGTGCAGTGCTCTGTTTGGGTCAGCATTTAGCGACAATAGTGACCACAGTGGTTTGAGACACGGCTTTAATCTGTTGAGATGGCCGCCAATTTTGTCTCTATTTGTGCGCCTGCCATTTTTGGTAGAAAACAGGTTAAACTTGCTTTTGCTTAGTTGTTTTTGTCTTGTTTGTCTTGTCTTGTTTTGTCTTGATTTTGTGTTGTTTTGTGCCTTATTGTGATTTTTATCTTGAAAGGTGCTGTGCAAGTGAAAAATGTACTTTTTTATTACTTATAAACAGTAGATATTCACGATATTGGAAGAGAAGTGTCAAGCCATGCAGTTGTCACCATTAAATTACAACATGTTTTTTCTGATCTTCTGCACAAACATTTGCCTGCTAGTAGAAATACTGAACAAGCATAAAAGTAAACAAATAAATTGGCATTTGGGGGAAGGGGGGAATAAGTAGAACTGAAACTGATAAATCCAAAAATATAATCTCTCTTCTCAGTGATTAGTGCATGAAAGTACAGGAAAGAGGTTAATAAACTGCCAAGCCTCTTTTAAAACCATCCAGAGATACAAAAAATGTTCAGCTGCTACCATCAGATCCATTAGCATTAAATTGTCTGTGCACTCTCCAAGCTTCTTGCAGCCTTTAATTAATTTTACAACCTTAATGAACTTAAATGGATTTTAGTGAAGTATCTCATGGCTGCCACTGCAAAAGACAAATCCTTGATATTAAGATCTACAGCTTTGTAACTTTGTTGTAGCTTTGTTACCTGCAGAAAAGTGTATCATGCACTGACAGAGAAGATAAAGATTGGCATAGATAAGCCTACACTGGCTTATGTGATTGCCTAAAATTAATGTCAAGAAATCATGAAGTATTATGTTTAGACATAAAAAAACCTGCATCTGATAGCCTGAGGGCACAAGCAAGACTTGGAGTAACTTGCTTTCCCACTTTTAGACAGCCACTGTCAGGTCAGCAGAAATCGGGTATCTGTTGTGTTAAAAAGGCAACAACACACCTGTTAGCAGACACATAACCTCAGTGGTTCATCTTTCTGAGCATTAAGATGCAAAAGTCAAGTTAAATGCAAATCCTTCCTATCTTCTTTAGAGTAAATGAATAAATGAATGAATAGATTTAATTTCTGAACAGTCCTATCATATAAATCATATAGGAAATGATTTTCCTAATTGGTGAGTTTTAAGTAATGAGTTTTAAGTAAAGCCAAATATTTAGATTTTACAGTGTGTAAGTCAGGGCAGATCAGCCAGTAGCAGGTATTAGGATTCAATAGAATATGATACACTTTGTTTACGTTCATTCTCTAGGAGTAGAGGTAAACATCTCTGACTGCAGCTGGCAAAAGAAAGTTTTCACCAATCGCTCAAAGAAAAACTCGCTAGAGGGTCTGAATGCTAGCTAAATATAGTGATAGAGTCTCTTACCAAGCTCCAGCTTTTTCCATTCGTGCATAAGTGCTAATTCCAAGTCCTTACCTTTTAGGAGACTTAGAATTAGCCTCATTTCGTTCTTGCCCTTGCTTCATATGATTGTCCCAAATTCAGCTCTGTTGTTTCTTACTGTATTTTGTAGATTTTATTTGTTGTATGATTGGTGTTTTACTGTGAAACTCATATTGGTTTGTTTTGTTGTTAAAATTCAATATTTTAATCTGCTGTCTTGGCCAGGCTTCCCTTAGAAAAGAGATGTCTCAATCAGATCGACCTGGTTAAATAAAGGCTAAATACAATAAATACAAAATAAAATAAGTGCACATGGTTAACCAAATATTGCATCCTTTAATTTTATGTGCAAAAAATCGCACATGCATGTGGTGTTTATGAATAATGATAAATATCACATTGGATTTGTCTCATCTGAAATCAGTTACAGTATCTAACTAATGTCAACAAATGAATGTACATACACATATTCCCCCCTTTTCTGTTTGTTTAGTTAATCAAGTGTCCATTTAAGTTTCTCTTTTGAAGAATCTGCCTGTGTGACTATGTATGCGTCAAACATCACGATTCCCTGAATCTCACAGTCAGAAATTTTTATATAGAACAGAGATGGAACTTTCAAAAACATGAAAAAACATGACTGTTTTTGCTACTTGGTGAAGAAAGAGTTCAAGTTCATGCAATGAGGCATCAGGAGCATGTAGTGATATTGATCAGACTTCTGAAGACACTTAAAAAAACAGAAGGCATCACACACAATTTCCTTTTGACTATTAGTGCCACCATTTGTATCCCATAAACAGAATTAGGATATGAGCTGTCAGTGTATGCACAATTTAAACAGACATCTGCTATTTTCAGTTTCACAGCATGCATAATGCACAAGTAAACATCCTCAAGTATGACAGATGGCATGTTTGAGATCACTTTCAATAACTGAACTGTGCAAAGGAACTGATTTCTTAAAATCACAGCAACTTGTAATCTACTCTGTTTCACTTTAAAATTAAAGGTACATCTTGTTTGACTGATGTTGCATGAGGTCAACAGTAAAAGACATCACACACACATACACACAAATTAAAATCAGTTCAGCATAAAGATAAAATCACACACTTTACACTATCTGTAATGCAAAGGAGAGTAAAAATCAAACTGAATAATGTCCTGCCACGCTGTACACTTGCCGGGAGGTTAAGCATCCCTGAATAGGAAAAAGGTCTCATTAATGCAAATGTAAATAGAGACAAATGAAGCCAGATGAAGCCAACAGAAAGTTTAAGCAGGCCACAGAGTCTGCTTTGGATGGGTTGAGACTAAACTAATTACTATAACAGTGTAGAAAAATTTCCTATATGCCCCAAGAAATCCTGCATGGTTTTTGCAAGTCATTCAAGAGCATACTGTATATACAGTATTTATTTATATTTGTCAGTTTATTGATTCATTCATTGAATTATTCAGTGATGAATTTATTCATTCCTAGCCTTAATGTTAGTAACAGCAGTTTAATTCATAAGCATTTAGCATTAAGAACATACTTGTAGGACGTCTACAGATGTTGCTGGTGGTTTAATGGAAATACAGGAGCCCTACATAACAACAAAAGTAGCTAGATCTAAAAAAAAAAAAAAGAGGAAAAAGAAAAATCTAGAATATACTATTTTTGGTTTTCTGAAACATTTGGTAAGTTGTGACAAAAATGGGAAAGCACAAGAAAAATGCCAGAAATAGATATTTTATTTACAAGCAATGACCATAAACCCTGTGTGTGTTTTCGGTATGTGGGATTGGCAGAATCAGTGGTATAAATGTGGACGCAGGTCAGTACTGTGAAGTACACAAAGAAGCTGCATGTGGGAGTGAGCAATCCTTAACCCAGGGGTATTTAATTCGGTCCCACTAGGGTGCAGTCCTGCAGGTTTTCGGGGTTCCCCTGCTCCAGCACACCTGACTCAAATTAAATGGATCCAACAACCTATTAAAGCAACCCTTACCGATGTTGCATTCTTACACTATTTTTCTAACAGGGTAAAATGCTATGAATGAGGTAATGGAACTCTAAAATACAAGACAGACCCACCATTAATCAAAATAAAATATTATTCCAATCTCTAAATATTCAATGAAAACTCCAACCAATCCTTGAAGTGGGGTGCACCTCTAGGATTGTCCAACGGACCTGCCTGTCAGACCTTTGCTTCTGCATTGGGGGGTGGAGGGAATGAAGGGGTGTGTCTTAGGAGTGAGGCGGGACTGTTTACATTCAAATAATCTTGCTGTGCTTTCTGAAATGCAAGATCGGTAAAGGTTGCTTTAAGTCCATTAATTTGAGTCAGGTTTTTAAATCTGCAAGGATGCAACCCCTACCAGCCCTGCCTTAGCACATAGCCCAGATGCACCAAGGTTTGGAGCTCAAATGAAAACGCACCTCTGTCTCAGGGTCCAGTAACCAAATAACAAACAAGGCTAAGGCCCCCACTTCCACAGGAAGATGTACTTGTCATGAGAGTTTTTATAGTTGGACCAACAATAAATGCATGAGAGTTCCCCCCTTCCTTCCTTTTTTTTTTTTTTTTTTTTTTTACTGCTTTTGTTCATTTTATTTTGGATGCAACTGTTTCTGAAAGTAGATGTGGGAGCTAGATCCTTCATTCATATTCAGTGTGCTTTGATTTAAGAGTCTTTAAAAGAGAGAGAAAATACCATAGCACGAGCATCTGCCTCAGAAGACGCATAAAATGAAGACTGGGTCACATCTTCACAATGAATCAAAACCATTAGAGACCATTTTAATTTTGAGAATATCAGATGCTCATTTCACAAAGCTGTGCGGTCTGTCAGTCTTTGTGGGGGCCTCCTGGGAACAAGGCCTCTGTTATGGAGAAAAGAGACATATGGGAACATTCGCTTCCAAGCATCCTTATGTGTGCAGTTCTCTCTGTCTCTGCAATGGGTGTCTCGCTTGTCACCAGCGGTATTATACATTAGAAATCAGCTTATGTACTGCAGGTGTGCCTTAATACTCAGCAGATCCTCTGTGTCACACTAGGATTAGAAGTTATTTTGATTAAGCACGCTTTGGGTAACTTGAGAGATAATAGTCTGCAGATGCCCTTTGCTTACTTCTTAAGATCTGAAGTTGAGTGACTTGTGGAACATTAAACACTGCCATATTGCAAGGGCCTTCGGGCAATATTATTTAGAGGTGCAATGAAAATCTAATGGCTTGCCATTGCCTACAATACAGACCTTTGATTGCCTCTGCCTTTCTATAAGCTTCTCATCACATTTCTGTTTACTGCAGTTAAAGGAGAAAATCTCAGGGAGAAGTCGTTTTAAATATTCTAATGATGCTGTATGACACAGAGAGAAACAGAAATTTTTCCCATAATATTTTTTAATAAACATGAATTAAATGAGGGTGGCCATTGCACAAGCAAACATGCATTTTTGAACAAGTCATTATCCCTGTTTCTGCCTTCGTTCTAACTCCATCCTGCCATCCTCCATCTGTCCACACATGTCCTCTGACTTTTTTTTTCCCCTTCTCTCACTTTACTCTTACAACCATCTGCTTTTCAGTAACCCTTAATGTACCACACCCACTCACACACCTACTGCGAGTCCTGTTCCCTCATTATCCTCTATCCTAGTCCTCTTTCCCCAGTCATTTGCTAGATTGCTGTGCCCTCAACTGCCTGAAAAAAACGATCTTGTCATTTTGAGAGTTGTGTTTTCTTTCCTATATACCCAGTAAGTGTGTGTATAAAGGAATTGGCCCTGCAACAGACAAGCGACCTGTCCAGGGTGTACCCTGCCTCTTGCCTGATAATCGACCCTTTGCCAGCCCCACCCCTGAACCGCCACTGACCAGTCATACGTTTGCAATGGTCACTACTGTACGGAGAGGAGAAACTGGCAAACTTTCACTTTCTTTGCAAAATACGAAGGCAGTGCATAGATGGGATTTTTAAGTCTGATGACAGATATCCAGAACCTTTGGGTGATGTATTTTTTGCCTTCTTTAAAGGTAGAGTCCGAAGTTTCCACTCTGAAAATAGACGTTGGACTTGTGAAAGTGAAATCTGTCTCAAACCGCGCCTTTGGGCCTTTACTTGCGTGCCGTGGTGAGTTTAAATGCAACTCCATCTCCCCCTGTCCCTCTTTAGCTTTTTTTTTTGTTCTGGTTGTGACGTTTCTGGGTGGAGATTTCTGTTTATATCGCCAGCCAAAGACAGAGCTAAGGGCATGACACTGTGTGGGAATAAGCTCATGATTGGAGCAGAAGCCAGTCACTGGAACTCTCGAAGGAAGTAAGATCTATTTTATACAGTCTTTGGGTAAGAGCTTGAGATAGTGCACGTTGGAAAACCAGGGTTAATATTGGTTTGCTTTTACCCGCTTCTGAGCTCTGAGAGGCTTGAAGCTGAATAGGCTGAAGAACGAGGCGAGTCTGAGAGGGAGGAGCCCTTAGTTTGAATACTGTTGTTTGCAACAGCAAACACCCCTTGGGCACCCCTGGATTAGATGGTGTGGAATAGGGATTAAATGGTGTGGAAGACCTCACTCACAGCTGAATTAGGCGGAACTTGGAGCTGAGTGCCGGTGCCGACTAGCACAGTTGTTAGCTACAAGACACGAGGAGAATATTAATAAAAAAGTTACTGTTTTAACTCTTCCATAATTCTATAACTACTAAAATGGCCACCAGCTGTCATTTTGACTGCTATATTTAAAATTCAGTAAATTCCCTGTAACAACATCGCTGAAATATTATTAGCTGCAATTGTACAATAGTGTTGTTTGGTAGGCTACAGAAATAAACAAGATCTGAACTTTGATCCGTGCAGCCTAAATATTACATATATAACATGGTTCTCTCTTAGCATTTTGTGAGGATACAGACAGACACTTTTGTTTCTCAGTGCAGTAGCTGCTTTCCTGATCAGATCCAATGTGTGGATCAAACCCACCATGTGGGAACAATATCCCGGTCCACTATAACACAAAAGGGAAAACATCTAGCAACAGGTTAAACCACGTTAGATACTGAAAACTATCTGGAGTCATACGTAGCATGACAGCTTAAAATAGAACAATATGCTGACTTACTCTGCGATACAAGAATGTTGTTCCTTTATATGTTTGTCCTGGACATGAAAGACTCGGCAAATATGAAATCATGAGTCTTTCATGAATCATGAAAGACTCATGATTTCATATTTGCTGAGTCTTTCAGTATGAACTTTGTCAACATTACTCCACCAACAAATGATGATATATTCCTCACATGCATATTGCAGTCCTTTCTGTCTAGTTCCCTCTGATATTTCCTAACTATTACTCCAGAAATTTAATACAATTTCCTTCAGAATACGTTCAACGAAATGACAGGAAATTTGCCAGTCTTAGCAACACTACGGCTCAGCGAAAGGTCAGTTGCAGGTGTAGGCTCCAACGACCCTGCATTGGACTAAGCGGTACAGAGAATAAATGAATAAATAAAGAATTTGAACAAAGGTTGTCTTGAAGTTTTGTCCTGTCTTTTTCATCTCTAACTGAAATTGTTCCAGTGAGGTCTGCCCTGATTAGACTTGGCAGACAGTTCTTTGTGGATGGCCTTTGTCATTAAGGGATTATGGTGTCACTGAGGACATCTTATTACAAGAAGAGTTAGTCTCTCTGAAAATGCTTGCCGTCACTTGGAGGCTTAACTTACTTGGTTTACAAGAGAAGTAATAATTCACTGGTGGAAATCAAGATCCTGTAATTCCAACCTCTCCAGTATCTTAAGCCCACATTTGAAACTGCTGCTGTGTGACAGGCACTCAAGCTGCACCCTGCAGCTACTTGTCTTCTTAGCCTCCTGTTTTGCAACCTGTTGGCCTGCTGCCCATTCTCAAGTTCTTCTCCATGAAGGTTGTCTGAGGTGAATTTCAGTATTAATTAAATTAAGTATAGTTTTGGTCAGTGTTGTAGATGCCAGTATGCTTTTAATTCTATTTATTAAATTAAACATATGTTCATGAAGGCTGTCCTGATTGAGAGTTTTTCCCCATAGCCATTAATCTGATTCACTGAACATGAAGTATAGGCCTCTGTCAATACTTGCATTTTCCTCTTGATCGAGTAAATAAGAAAATAATCAGTTACAATGGAAAATACTCACTTATTGAAGTTCTTATGACGTGATGAATAGATGTTAGTGATGCATGATAACAAAAATTTCCACCGATACTGATGACCGATAATTTTCTGCTTCTCATGGCCGATAACCAATAAGTTCATATTTTAAAACTGAATATAATCATCATATAATCTGCAGTTTGCCTCTGAATGCAGCATGATATTTAAGGTGATATTTAAGAAACTCTGCCTTATCTATAGCAGCAAACAAAAAGTTTGGGCTATTTAAATGTTTTCTTTTTCAAATAATTACACAAAAATGTGATCATATTGTTCCTAGGCATCACGGATAAAAAAAAAAGAAAAAGAAAGCATACTGCGAGTTTGCCACAAACACCACCTGTTATATATTGCTTTGTGTTTTTTTTTTTTTTTTTTTTTTTTTTTAGCTTCTTGGTTAAATCTGGCATATTAAGAAGGCTTTCTTTGTGTTTCAAATGCTTTGGCCCTATCAAATAAATGAATGAAGTGAGAAAAATATCAGCCGAAATTGGATCGATATCGGACCAATGTGGATATTCAGTTTCAAAGCCAATAATACCAATATTGGGCCCATAATATTGTGCATCACTAACACATATGTAATTTATATATTTATTTTTTCTTTAAAAATTGTTGTTCAAAATAAACTATTTATTCATTCATAATTTAAAGCAGCTGCTTACTAACATGTTAAATGGCATTTAAAACATTAACACATGCAATCAAATAACCATTTCACAATTTATTGTGAGACTGACCAGCAATATTGTACATCTTCATTCTCATCATCCCTTGTGTTTAGTATTTATTGTTGTCATTGCAGAGAAGAGAGAATATTGACTCACACTGAATCTCATAGGACCTCAGACTTAAGCTTGAGTGGGCCAAAACTCTGTGAGACACCTGCTGGATTTTCACCTTGAGTCTTGTCAAAGGATAATTCAAGCAGCTGCTTTTCTGTCTTACCCATAAGACCACTTGAGACTGTTGAGGCAGTTGTAACAAAAAGATCACACAAACACCACCAAGCATCAGGGATACAATGAGAAATATGAAGTAAAGTGCAGACTTATTTACAGTAAGCTGTGTGAGAGCTCACTACCTCTTTCACCTCATCCACAGAGAATTTTTCTGTGTGAAGACATGGATCAGCTGGAGTAACATCCTTGCAATAACTCCATCTTTTCATTTATGATTGACATTCCAAATAAGATGTAAGCCAACAATTCTAACTTCCCTTCTTTACTTATGCTGAACAAAACTAACATCACAATGTTGTGACAGCTGCTGCAGTAGCACTATAGTGTGATGCATGTATATGAATTACCACTGGTTTACAGCTTAGTATGACCGTTAATGCAATAATGGATTTTTTTTTTCCATATGATACTTGCAGGGAAAGTTCTTTTTTTTTTCAACCTGGACCTATTTTCTGGCACGAAATATGTTAATTTACTCACCGAGACAGTTTTGGTGTAACTTGAATTCCTTCTTGAGATATTTAGATCCACTCGAGATCCCAGTATGTTCAATAAGTGGTGCGGTCAACCACGCGCAGCCAGTAAATAAGGCATTGTCTGTCACAAACTCCTTATTCTGTTACGAAACATTAGTCGGACCCCCCCTGTGAGCTTGAAGCAGCATGAAGTGGCTTTTTTTGTGGTGATCTGTTCTTATTTACAGACATTTTTACTGCGGCGGCTTTGATGACGTCACTGTTATGGGACACCATATCAATTCGAATTTATTTGAAGTTGGTTCCTGATGTGGCAGTGGTAATACAAGACATTAAACACTGCAAATATACTAAAACCCCTGCAATGTAGCAAAAAGGGATGAAGAAAAGTTGTAACACCCAAGTCTGACATCATTTTGGGACATATTTTTAATGAATTTTCGTACTTTCTGGTTCACCTTTTCGGTTAGATTACATATCACAAGCTCTTGGTAGGTTCATGTTATGAAAGGCCATGTTCAAAATACAAAGTTTTTTTCTTATCTCATGACAACTTCTGTAATACCATTGGACTGTAATTTCATGACTCTTTCCCCTGCACAGATACAATTTACAGTAAGTTTTAGATGATTAGCTTATCAATATTCTTCTGTAGCATGTCCACTATCTAAGCTTCACTAGTGTTTAGGCCGCAAATGTTTAACCGGGTTTGAGCAGAAGGGATGCTAAAAGTCCCAAAATCATGAACCTTCACGCCAGAAGATTTCTTCAAGGCTGCTCCTGCCTAATAATTCATCATGTTATCTCCTGTGAATTGTTGAGGTTAGCTACAGTTATATAGTTAGAATTAAAATAGGTGGTTAAATTCAAAATAATAATAATAATCTAAATGGTTATGAGTGGCTAAATGGCTTAGACAGTTTGAACCCGTTTTGAGATTTCCTTCATGTTATATGAAAGGTAGTCCACATAATACAACAGACTAAGGATGAATGTCAGAGTTTATAAGTATGTATTTTCACATATTTTACATGTTGAACAATTGGGGAAAATGTATAAATAAAGCTGCATTTATTGTTTTTTCTTTATTTTTGTTGAAGGTACCTAACAAAGTGTTCGTATAGGACACCGCTGGGTGGTCAAATAAACATTGCAGACTGATTTTAAGCAAACTCAACAAACTGACAGATCTATTTTTATCAATGTAGAAGGTCATGCAGCTTTATAAAGTGTTTTACTTGAAATAGATTAAAATATTCATATTATCATAAAATGAAGAAAAGCTAAACAAAAAAATACTCTTACTCATGTTGTCACTGTCCACAAACCACAAATGATTCTGCATCACTCTGACTGGCTGACCTCCCCCTTCCTGGGGGACGTTGCCACAGTGCTTAGTCTTCATAATTAGTTTAATTTGATTTAATCCTTGAATTATTGTAGTTTTGTTTTCAAATGCAAAAATCCTGCAAATATCTGCACCAGGTGAACCCGTGGTTTCAGTGTACAGTCAAAACATCTGATTGTTTGTGCATTAAACACTATGGTTTAATTTGTTTTTCTTTATAATAGTAATAATAATACATTTTATTTGAAGCGCCTTTCAAGAAGCCCAAGGTCACTTTACATAACAAATAATAAGCAACATGAGTGAAATAAGAAATTAAAAATAACAGTTAAAACAATAAAAATAGAAAACATTATTATTATTTGAATACTGCATATGTGAAATGTGATCTGTATTCAGTGTGAGTTTACTTTGGGAGCTTGTGTGAATGCTTTTGAAGTCACTTCCAGAGCTTGCTTCTATTCAGTGTTAATGAAGTATGAACACTCTTGTTTCAGCTCATGCATGATCCCCCTTTGTGATGATTGCTTTGTCTGATGTGCCTCTGTATCCTCCAGATGTAGGAAATACGCAGCTCAGAGGAGCAGATCATTTTACAACTCCGCTGTATTTTTGATCCCCGAACTAATAGCATGGTTCAGCTGCTTTACATTAGGAAACAACAGCTGCAGCGACATACCACAGCGATGTGACAGGTGCCACCTTACATTTCCATTTTTATTTTGATAGTCAAAGCCATGCTTATAATCAGTTTATTAGGGTGGTAAAATGTCTTTATTCACTGGGTTGATTGAGCAGAAGGGCCAACTTGTGTTCAATGTCAGCTGTTATTGGAAGCAGCACCATTTCAAGGAAGGGTGCATTCTGGGTTGTGTTGTGCTGTTTATGACTTTAGTCACATAATTGCTGCTGCTGTTTACTAGAAAGGTCCCACTGCACCCCCTTCCTTGTTCCCTGTGTATCAAAGCCATTATAGGAAAAAAATATTTTAGTTTATACTTATTTGTTTGTGTCCTGTGGACTCAATCAGATTAAAATCAGACTCTTTTTCTGCAATTGGCCTCCATTACACCTAATGAGAGCTCTCATATGCAGACTTACATTTATGCATTCAGTCCATTTTAGCTGACTCCCAAAGAGGCCCAACAAACCATCTGCTGTTTAGATAGACTCTGACCTCTATGCCTCTCCAAGTTGGATCACACCACTGGAGTATACTCAGCCACGCAGCCTGCCTGGTTGTTAATCTCTGAGCAGAAGACAAGGAGGTTATCATCACATACTATTTGAAGCGATGGAACCGCTGGCAAATCCCCAACAAAGGCGTTGTTTCACTTTATGCACCCTCTTTCCATCAGTTGTGGGGCACATTATGTGATTAATACATTGTCATTCTGTAGCAGTGTAGCAGTGTTGCTGTCAATACATCTAGGGGTCTTCCAGGCACTCGCTTTAAAAATCAAACTGGAAGGGACTTACTGTAGATGATCATAGTTTTACAATGTTTAAAATTTGTGATTATGATGGGATTCATACCTTTATCTCTCAATTCAACATTATCATGATACTTTGATAAGCCAAAAACAAGGACATAGTGACCATGCCATACAGTATATCAGAGATATAACAGAACCACTATAGCAAACAATGAAAAAAACAGAAAATAAACGGTAGTAAAACCATACATAAAATTAAGACTGTTACTGGTCCTTCCCAAGGACACAGAAGAACAAAAATGCATCATGTAGTATGAGATAATGTGTCAAGTTGTGCAATAAAGGAAAGCCAAACACCGAAAATGATCCGATCCAATTTACGGCACTTTTACTTTGCTGAAAAACACTGACTCATCCACTTCTATTTCTACTGTAGAAAATATAAGCAAATGAACTAAACAAAATGAATATGATGTGGTGCTGTGGCCTATATTTCAGGAACATTGTTATGCATGTGACGAAACGCTGTTTACAATAAAGCATTACCCAACCAAGCATTAACAGCAGAAAATGAAATACACTCTAGAACTGGGGCAAAATGAAGATTCAGAACGGGACGTAAAGCGCTGCACTTAGCAGTTCATGCTTATCGCACAGTTGGAGGCCATGTCGGTCTGAAAACTGAGTGTGTTTAGTTGACATTTCTGTCTGATGTGCAGTTTCCCAACATCACACTTTCTGAATGGAGTTATAAATAGTAGCTGAATGGGAAAGCTTCACTCCTCTTTTTAGAAAGGCTCTCAAGGAAATAATTCCTTTTTGTGACTCGCTAACAATTTGAAATTTATTTAATGAATATAATATAAAGAAATGTTATTGAGACACATTAGGAGAAAAAAAATCCAAATGGTAAGTAATCTGTTGCAAGCAGATGTTGTGTTTATTTGATCCAAATGAAATAACCTCAACAAATGAACTCAAGGAAGGCAGGAAAACCTCATTAAAAATATGCCACCATTTATATCAAGCATGAAATAAAAACCATTAATGAAACTTGTAAGCAAAATTGGTTTGAATTCTTTTTGAATTGATTGTTGTTGTTTCATTTCTTTCAGAGGGGGTTGATTGCAGTCACTGACACATAATTAAACATTTAGCTTTGACTGTACTGAATACTCCCTCAGTGCTAAAATCCCATCTTAAATGTAATCCTGACAGTGACCGTTACAAATAAGTATGTAAGAAAAGTAATTTGCTTTGTTTTTTAAATTCCAGTCAAAAACAGCCGTTCAGTCCAAATGATTTTAAAACATTTGTCTCCAAATAAGCATGTAGCCTAGAGCTGTACTCATCACCTCTTATTTTGCCAGAAAGCATCTGGATCCTGTTTGGTGCCTAAAGAAATGCTCTACTCTGACCTGAATTCTCCTGCTCCTGCAGCGGTGGCTTTAGTGGGCCACATTTGCATTCCTACCATTTTTTTCAACCTCTGATGTAATTAATTTAGAAAATGGGGAGGTGATGTATAAACCACTTAAGGGGAAACGTATGTGTCCCACTAATAAGTCATTAGCACAGAAAGAAAATAAATAAACATTTATTCTGCCTACAAAGGAGTTTTAATGCTAGTTTGTCTGGCAGCATGTTGAAGAATCACAGTTTCTGTAGAGCACCTTGCAAGCTGTTACAGTCACTAGCTAGCTAGCTAGCTAGTTAAGTAGATAGATAGATAGATGGATAGATGGATAGATAGATAGATAGATGTAGCTAGTTAGATAGATAGATAGATAGATAGATAGATAGATAGATAGATAGATAGATAGATAGATAGATAGATAGATAGATAGATAGATAGATAGATAGAGTATACTTTTTTAAAAGTAAGACTATAGGAAGCGCTCTCTTCTAACAGTTACACTGACACAGTCAGTCTTGGTTTAACTCGGACTGTGGATGCGGTCACTGACTGGTTGCAGACATTGTGGTCACAGACACTTTGTGGCTGGGCTGGTCGGACTGGTTGCAGCCAGTCCACCCGAATCGGTGTCTAAAAGTATATATATGGATAGTTATAACCTGGCTGCTTATTTTATAAACCATTATGAAAGATGCAGCAATGTGTATCCATTGTTTCCAAAGCAGCAGCAGCGTTTATCAACCGTTTTGAAAGCGGTCGCAGTCAGTCTGAGTTGTTCTAAACAGTGACAATAGAGGCTGCCCTGTCTTTGCCATTTTATAGATGTACACCGAAGAGCAACTCAATGTAATATCTTCCAAAGGTGTTAAAGTGATGCAGAAATTGTACAGATGAGTAAATACACGTACTCCTAGAAATAAGGTCCGGGTTGAAAAAAAGAAAGTTATCCTTGAAGGAGCTGCTGTTCATCCCGGAGTTCATGTGATTGCTAATGAGAGTAACACTGTTCACCTTGTTAGTGCAATGCTCTGTTAGCTGAACTCTGGCATTCACATGGATGCTGCTTTGACACTTGCCACCCACGTAAACAGTTTTGCATAACAGTCAGCTCTATACACTATATGGTTATGACACTGCATTACAACAGCAGAATCTTAAGAAAGATTGAGTCTTCAAAAAAAAATAAAATGCTTAGGAAGAAAAAATAGACTTTTTTTTTGTATTCTTTGAGTATCAGGTGGAATCTGTATACAGCAAACCTAATGCTCAAACAGGGTCCGGTGGAGGTATTTTAGCATATTGGTACCAGATTGTCAGGACATCCTATAAGATAGCTACTCTTTGTTTATTCTCTGACCAGTCAGAACTCTTGGCAGAATGCGAGAAACTTTGTCTTGAATAAAAGCATCACTTGTTGCTGTTTTTCTTTAAAAAAATAAACAAACAAACAAAAAAAAACATTGTTTTGATTCATACAATTTGGAAAGCTTTAATCTCTTCATTTACTTCCTTCATGTGTCTTTTTTGAGTCTACAAACTGATCTGAACACAAACTTTATCATCTCACTGAGTCAAACTGTGAACCAAACTGAGACAAACGTGGACCACCAGGATTATTAGACTCTGAGGCAGTAGAGTGTAAAACAAGGTGCAGTGTGTGAGGGTGCTTCATACAGCTGTCTCTCTCGCTCCTGCATCAATGCGCATTGACTTTTAACTGTTTACTGAGAATGATTGACTTGCGTGCTTTGTTTGGTTTGGCTATCTGAGGGAAAATGTTTTCCTTGTGTCTCCAGATGCTGCTCGAAAACATACCTGGTTAATGTGCCTGGGCTTTGACTCAGATTCATGGAGCTTATTTGGTTTAATTGTGATCGACAGTTAGACACCTAATGTTAGGCAGCAAAACTACCTAATTCAATATGTTTTAGAGTTTGGACTTGAGAGTAGGGCAAAAACATTCACATACTCTTAAAGCCCCTGGAGAAGATTGACACAATAGTACCCGTAGCGTACCAGAGACTCAGACGGCATACTCAATCTGTGCAATGGAAATGTCCTGTATCTGATTACGTTCTATAGTTATGGTATCTGATGTTGTGAAATGCCCTCTGTCAGTAGTATAACACAAATCCATTTAAAAGGCAATTAATCTGAAAATTCTGCAGGCAAGAAAATAATGTGTCTGTCAACAGCAGCAATCACAGAAAGCATGATGGACTACGAAGGCTTTGCTTCCCAGATATAATAGTTAATTAACCTATAAGCCTGGTTACCATTTACATACTATGCACAAATAGTTTTAAAAGTGGCGATTACACAAACATAGACTCGTGGTTTAGCTAAACACAGACTGTAAAGAAAGTTCATTTTTATTGTAAAAGATGTTTTATTAATGAAGAATGCGGAACACCCCCACACAAACAAAGACCTGCACTTTTACTCATCTACTGCAACAAAAAACTGGCTTTCATCAAACCTTAAAAGCCTTCCCTGAAAAATCCAACTGTGACAGGAGGACATTAAAGGTAGAATTAGTAGTTTTCCCCCTTAAAACACTAGACTTGTGCAAGTGAAATCTGTCTCAATCCAGACCTTTGGACCTCTACATTCGTGTGGCGGTGATTTTGTGTGCGACTGTCTCTCCCCCTGACTGGATTTACTTTTTCACTTCGTTTTGGTGTATTCGGGATGTTTCTGAGCAGAGATTTTCATATTCATCTCCACCAACGACAGAGTTAAAGGCGCAGCGCTCTGTGGGGATAAAGTCATCGACTAGAGCAGACACCAGATTCACTGGATTCTTCCAAGACAAAAAACAAAAAACGGCAGACGCAGTGAAGAAAGGTAAGTTCTCTGCGCGGTGAAAAAAGCTTCAGATAGTGCACGCTTGAAAACCAGGGTAATGGTTTGGCATTCACCCGCTTCTGAGCTTTGAAGGAAAGGCTTGGGGCTGAAGAGCGATGCGGCCATTAGCCCGAGGGGAGGGGCACTCAATTTGGATAGCATTTACAAACACAAATGGAGAAAAACTCTGGATTCTACTTTTTAAAAAGCACAAAACATCAAACAGGCTCTTCAAAACTGAGGTAAACCAAATGGGCCGAACGGGAACTTGTTAGGAGAGACTAGACAACCATCTGACAAGATGCTGGAGTAACACACAAGAGACTGTCCTCAAGGATGAGGGACATACTAATGAAGACAGTAATACACCCATTCCGGACAGAGAGGAAAGTTTTTAAAAGGAGTTAAAAAGTTGCCCAAGTTCAGCTTGGACAACCATCACTAATGAAAGGAGGTGACTTCATGTCCAGCCTTCAAGGTGTGAATATCCAAAAATAGCTCATGATGGCCCGAGATAGCAGTCAGTTAGATTGACAGAGACATAAAACGGGAAATGTCTTTGACTCTAAATAAGTAGCTCAGTCACCTCATATTTACAAATTCATCATAGTCTTTCAGTCAAATTACGAACACATATCACAGCCTTTGTAAAAGGAAACTGCTGTGGCAGGAAGAATCGCTCTCTACTCTGGATTCCACCTGGAGAGCGCTATTAGTGAACACATTCTCCCTGCTGAGCAGCATTCTACAGTAAAGGTGAAAATGGTCCATAATATTTATGGGTTTTGACAGTCTTCCTTTTAGCCACCACCTCTAATGTGTTAACATGAGTGCCCAGTGCAGAGTTTGCCTTCCAGAGTTCCAAAGCATCCTTCCTCTTCATCCTGCAGTCCAGCACGCTACAGCATGAACTGCTGTGCTTTACAACAGTTGAAATATGGTGCTACTACAGATTTGAAGTGATCTTAGTCTTCTCTGGATGTATACTCTTCTTTGATAACAGTGCCAAACAAATGTCCAGATGTAATCTCCTCTGTGTGTCATCGCCTTCTCAACAGTGAGGCAGTAAATGTTAAATGCAGCAAGCAGAAGATGATGCCTACTGATGTCTACAACCAGCTCGCTGGCCTGAACAGCATTAACCACAGGGTTGTTCCCCACACAACGTAACGAAACACCTTACTATCAGTTATATTACTCACAACAGTAGAATCATTACAAGACATTTGGAAATGGAAGATCTTTAAAATAAGAGGACATATAGGGAGGGAAGGCCATCACCCCCGGAAGAGCTCCTGTGTTACAACTGTCCACGATAGTCCTAATATTTCATGTCATACCATCTCATTTGCTATTTTTCAGACAGTCTATGATCCAGAGTTGGACCTCCCAGAACTCCCTCTTGAAAAAATAAGCTGAATTAAGGAAATTAAATAAATAAATGAATGAATTCAAAGGAAAAGTCTCTGTGCTGCTTGTTTATCTGTTGGTAGAGTACTCCTTCTGTGGATGATTGAGTCATACACACCCACTCATCAGGGTCAAAGCAAGAGGTTTTCCAAAGCTCAGAGACAAAACACATCTGGATGGCAGAAGACTTGAGGACTCCAGTCTTCAGGGTGAAAATGGTCTGGTCAGCTTCCCTTTCCTCTGGAGCTCCCCACAGAACTAATCCATGATCCACCTCAGCTGTCCTCTGGACTGGATCAGAGCAGATCTGAGTGCTTTTGTTTTTGGTTAGTGAGTCAGAAGAGGAGGATAAAGGAGGAAGAAGCTGTGAGTGCAGAGTCAAATCAGTTGAAAAGCAGCTATTACTTACCACTAGCTGCTGTTTCCATTCAGTCATTATATAATGATTAAAAGACATGCATTACAAGCAGGGATGCATCGATCCGATCTTCAGATCAGGATCCGGGTCACTGCTCATACGGCAGTTCGGTTTCCACGTTTCACAGGTAAAAATCCTGTGGGTGCCGACATGTCGAAAAAACTGTTAAATATTTTTGGACATGACAAGTTTTATACTGAGAGTATCCACCAATGTGGGAGAGAGGTTTTTTTTTTTTTTCTTGTGTTTATTTTTATCCAATCCGTTGTTTGGAAATGACCTCCATGTTAAAACTCTGATGAAACATTTAATTATTCAGCTGCTTTTGTTGTGAATCTTTCATTTCTATTTTCAGAATTGTACTAAACCATTTTAAAAAGAAAATTTTCTTTTTTTTTTAATACAGTATATCTCCAAACAAGCTAGTGAATTTTTTTTTTCTCAATTTCAGCTCCTTTATTAGGCCATTTATTTTAAATTGAACTTTAAATTCCTAATTGCACTGATTGAACCATTTTAAAGAAGTTTTGTTCCTGTTTATTTTGGCATGTTTTACTGAGGAGGTCGTACTGTTGTTTTTCTACTGAGTTTCAGGATTTTAATATTTTACATTTATTAACTGCACTGACTGAACCAGGGGAAGTTTTGTTATATTTTCACATACAGTAGCTATGAGACCAAGCTTGTGAATCTGCTTTAAGATTGTTAAAGTTTATTTAAGATGCTGTGTGTGTGTGTGTGTGTGCAGTTGTTAAATAAGTAATTCCATACATTTATCTCTTTTTTAAGCTAGGTAAAACATTTTTAAAGCCAATTCTGATGTTGTGTTGCACAAAGGATCCCAGTCTGTTTCCACACAACGAGGTGAGCCTTCAAACAATACCATGCTGTTTTTTTCCCTCCTTTTTCTGTATCAGTATCAGATCGGTATTGGCAGATACCGAAACATCAAATATCGGTATTGGATGGGTGCCCAAAAAAGGCGGATCAGTGCATCCTTAATTACAAACTGATACTTCCTGGAATACGTAGTGAAATTCCAACAAAATTAATCAAAAACGTAAAAGAAAACACTGCTTCTGTAACTGTCCAAGTCCTCTGTCCCTACCCTATCCTAATGATGGTCATGTTATGCATGTATGTGTTTTTTTTCTCTTTGTTTTCCTCTGTAAGGATTGTCATACACTTAAACAATGTGAAGAAGAAAAAGTAATCAGAGCTAAGTTGTGTCTTCTCACATCACAAGTGTCTGAGCAAACAAAACAGCTCTTGAAGATGCTGCAAAAACTACTTCCAGCCACACTCAAGGTCATTACGCACCTGTTCAGAATGTGGGGGTAATGTATATCACAAGGAAAAGTAAAAAGTATATTTATTCTAACTAACAAAAGCCTTGTGTGTGTGTTTCTTCACTCTTTATGGTGTTTATGATGTGAAAAGTGTTGCTTATTTTTGAGAATATACAAGTAGCTACTAATGAAAAGAAAGTTTGTGATTTGTTAAATTAGCTATTTGATTTCTATCATCCAGAAAGATGGCACGGCCACATGTAAAGCTCCAGCATGAAGGATGACATCTAGCTGTGACAAACCACCAGTTAAATGTTGCCATTGAGTTTATATCCTCAAGATCTTTGCCTGTATATTCTCTTTTCATGGACATTTGTAGCAAACTACATCAAGACCCTGGGATTGCACATTCTGCTTCAATACTACTGCCTACACATTTGAAATTTTTCAACCTTTATAGGTACGGGCTATTGATGATGGACAGGAAAACTCCCTTTAACGGGAAGAAACTTGCAGTAGAACCAGAAAGGTCATCTGCCTAAACTGGTTGGAGGGCCCTCAACATGTGCGAATAAACATGTTAAAGGTGTTGTAGAAAATGTTTTCGGCATTTCAGAAAGCGGAGACTGTTAGCAAGTTTTTGAATAACGCGCATGCGCAGGATCAACCTGCTAGGTTCACAGGTCCTCCGGCCACAGAATAACGTGCACGAGCCACTCCGGTGTTTAGCAGACAGCAGGTACAGATTCTCCATCATGTCACTAATGCAAATAAACAGAATGTCATCTGAACGTTGCTAACTGCTAGCAGAATGGTCGTTAGCTACCTGCTGTAAACATCTGACGAGTGCGCGCAGCTTCCGGGACTCAGCATTACTCTCACCAATCAATCACTTTCATTGATCAGTCTCGCTTATTACCCGTTCTTACTATGGTAGTAAAAGTGATTGATGAGCCAGTAGACAAATGAAAAAGTTAAGGAATGCAGAGATGATTGGCAGATGTTTTTTCAGACCCATTACTTTCACAGCTGATGTATAATAATATTTATATATTTAAAGCTTTTAATTAATCAAAGCATATGAGGTAGTGAACCCAATTTTACCGAATATTGCAAAAATTGTTGAAACATCTTCTATAACACCTTTAAGGCAGGTAAAGCTTTCCTCAAACCTTCACGGATGTTGAGACCACACTCTTGATGCTTACAAAAGACAGATCACACAAGATCTCTCTTCTGATTCTGGTAAGGTACACAACAGAGGGCACAGGAAAGATTCAATCCTCAGACTCCCACGTGAGAGCCATGTGCGCCGACCATTAATCCAAAGAGACATCCTTGTGGCCAAGTAGCCAGGGCGCATGATCTGTCGGAGGCATAGTGACATAACCCCACACTGTCACATGATCAAATATGGGTGTGCACTACGGAGCATAGAAATGTTCCGATACCATTGTTTTCCTCCCGAATATGATTCCGATTCTTGTGCTGTGGGTATATTGGCCGATACCAAGTACCAATACCACTATGTTGTAAAAAAAATCATATTCCACCTGCATTACTGTGATATGATAATCACAAGTTAAATTTTTTGTAAAATATGAATGGATACGGCAGATTGAAGCCATTTACTGTTAAATACAGTCTTATACTGGTGGAAGAATCCAGTGTGAAATACTGCCACACACCAACATGATTACTATTAGCTTCTTGTCTAACAGGTCAGGTGATCAGCTCTTCCTCGCCCTCAAACCAACAGGCTGCAGCACAGTGCGACTGTTTTAAGAGCAGCAGTAAATAGATTCCTGTTTTTATGAATTACATAGAAGCAGATGAGTGTTTAAACTCCTGTACTTGCCAATACCAAAACCAGAATTTTGGGCATTAGTATCGGAACAACTCTAACAGAGCACACCCCACACTAACTTATTCTGCAGCAGAGAATCAGGTTCTTCACTGTCAATGTTTCAATTTCACGGAGTCAAACGAGATTCACAAGAGAGACTTCAGTGGAGCATTTTGGGAAAAGTCAGAGGGAATGTGTGCTGTATGCTTTACAGCATGAGTTAGAGGTGAGTAAGAATGACCACAAGCATCTGGAATCTAAAAGCTGTCTGTCATTTTGACAGATTGCTTGTGTTTTTTATGATCAGGTTCTGGAAACGCTTATTACTGGTGCTCCTTTTAAAATCCCAATTTAACCTTTTCTTAATGAGAGAAGCGATTTCAGAATAGGTGTCTTTCTCACAGCTGTGAACACACTGTGGCACACTGTGTGTGTTTGGGTCCTCTCAGAACACCACACACACCACAGGATTTCTAGTTGCAAATATTAAACAATCATTATTTATAACCTTTCTTTCCAAGCAGATCAGACCAGAAAAAAAAAATTACTCTTAACTCATTTCACACCACTGGAAGATCGGACACAATGTCGTTTGCAAACATCTGACAATCAGACTTCTGCTGGCTTTGATTTTTAAGGGGGAGATTGGGACAAAAGTCAGCCTAATTTTTGGGTACCCATTTACATTTGTTGAGATCTGTTGGTTTCCTTGGCTAGACAACTTTATTTTTTGTGTGCGTGTGTGTGTGTTAAATTGACTTCAATCATGGTGAAATGGGCTAATGTGGATTGTAATGAAATAGATATGAATAGATTATAATTTGATTAAAGTAAATTAAATTGGAATCAATTCAAAATGGATTGGATTTGAATATATTTAAAAGAGCCTTGAGATGACTTTTGTCTTGCATTGGCACTAAAAAAAAAAAAAAAACTTAATTACATTAAAATGTATATCAATAAGAGTTCTGTGCCAGATCATTTTGGACATAATGCCACTGGAGTTTTAGTCTTCTTCATTTTTTTTTTTTCTCAGAAGCTCTAACCTTTTTTGCTGGATGCTGAAAAACATATGAAAGTTGCATTTCCATCTTAATAACACTCTTTTAAAATTTTGTACCAACTCTGTTTAGTCAAGCAAGGTACATATTGTGCATTTAGTGTGTAAATTACACCATTAATTGTGTTTATTATGGCATGAACAAGCCCAGTTCAATGGAAAACTTTGCTTCATTACTTGCTAAAGTTCCAAAAAACAATATAAAAATATGCAACCATGTTTACTCTGTATGGTCATCAGCAGAAACATGATGGCATTTTCCACCTTCGACAAAGTCGTCCATCAGATGCAGCATCACATCACAGTAAGGTAATCACAGCTGCAGCTACTAAAAATGAATAATGTGTTTGACTAACTCAAGCTAATGTCATTACTGCAGTGCTGTCTGGCACAGTGACACCCTCCACAAACATGTGCTGTATAGGAGTCCAACGTAGGATTTCTCATAAAACACCACAAAACAGTAACATGTTAACACTAATCTAAGTTAATAAAAAAATATATATATATATATATATATATATATATATATATATATATATATATATATATTATTTGTCTTTCTTTCTTAATCCCACTTCTTTTCCTTCCTAATAGCTTGCAGTCCAGAGTCACAGTCGAAAAATCTCTGTGGCGAGTCAGGGATCTGAAGATCACATTTCCTCTTTCCAAACCCTCATTCACTTTAACTTAAAAAGCAATAAATGTCATCAAATTTAAGAAGCACAAACATTTCTTTAAGGGAGACAGCTTATTTGTATTCTAGACTCCCACAGCGTCTCCTCACGTGTGGCTGAGCTCAACTGAACGAACAAGAGTGAGAAAGGAAGGAGGAGGGAAGCAAAAGGGAGGGAGTGCATGAGAGGGGAAGGATGAATCTAATGCATTGCAGCAGAGAACTGTGACAGAACAGGCATTTATTTGAGCAGAGACTGCTGCTGTAGGAGGAAGGACGCAGCAGCGGCAGCAGGAAGACTCGGCGCTGCTCTATCACTCAGTGCCTCCACCACAGCTGGAGACAAGGTGGACACGAAGAGGCGGAGGCATGAGGGATGCACACTGGAAGCACAACACCTCTCCAATGAAACCACTAATATGATTGCTGGAATACTGTTTTGTGTTTTCTAGGCTCTGCCTTGCAGTTTACTTTTCCTCCTGATAGTCTTCCACGCTTTCCTGTGGCGTGATTTGAAGGGATATTCATGCCAACAGAAAGCATGGCTTGAATAAGAATCAGTGCTGGTCTCCTTACAGGTCAGACGTTAGTGCCATCAGAAGACTCAAGAGGCATCCTGCTGCACATTAAACCACTCTCTTAAGTACTCCTTGATCATGTGATCAACCATGTTTTACACCACTCTGCATCTCTTCGGATGGAAAGAAGTCTGTGGGATTACTGCATATGGGAAGTTGCACTCCAAATAGGCCTCGGCCCTTCTATTTTTTCTCTCTTCTGGTGCAGCTGCATTTTCTGGTCAAAGACAAGACAGAAGAGCAAAACCATCTTTGCTTCAAGAGTTTCCTGTTGCTTCAGTGTCACAGTTGGGCGGTATTATGCGTTGAAGTTGCCCTGGGATACACTTTACCACTCTCTGGTGAGTAAAACAAGTTTTGAACTTTAATAGAAAACATGCTATTTTGTTTTTGAATTGCTCTTTTTGGTTAATAACAGACACCTGTTGCCCTCTATTGCTTGTTTCTGCAAACTTAAAAACTTCCATTGGGTTATATCTGACCCACTATGGGTTCAAAAGGGACCAACTAATTTCTGGATTACTTTGACCCAGAAGTTGCGTTATATTACTAAAACGTTGGGTTATTTTAGCCCAGAAGTTAGGTCGAGTATTCAACAAAGAAGTCAAAAGCAACAACCAAAATATCTGGGTTGAAATAACCCAGAAATTAGTTGGTCCATTTTTAACCCAGTAGTTTGACCCAGGGTTTTTTAGTGTGTGTCAACAAGACCTTCAGATATCAGTACAAAATTGTGTAGATGCGCTACGAAAGCTGAGCATTTGTCTCACAAGGGTTATCACTTTGTAGCCCAGCCAAGAGGAACTGATGCATCTAATTTCCATCTATGTGAAACTGGCAGATTTATTGTGTGGTCAGGCTTCTAAAGTTAACTTTTTCCAATTTCTGCTAAGCTATGCTTTTCTCATGCAAGAGTAATCATACTACCTGCTAACAGTGGTGAGAGTTGCCAGGTGTGGACATCAGCATATTTAATTAGTTTGCTTCAGAGAGCTTGTGTTGAACAGTGATGTCCCAGTCTGTGCTTGAAACAGCACTTCAGCTTGTCCATCAAATTTCTCTGCTGTTTGTGGCTTCATGTATAGTTAAAATACCAGGCCTGTGCATGGTCAAATTATAGAAGCAGATCATTTTGGAACAGATAAAAGCATCCCCAAGGTTATACACCACTTTAAATATTAATGTAATCTGCGTTAATGTTGGCAATGAAGTGTGAATTCTCATTTATTGCTGCAGTTATGAAATATACCAGAGCTTTGCCCTTCCAGAGATTAACATTGTCTATTCTGGAAAAATATTAATCTTTTCTTTCTCATTAATTACATAAAGTAATAATGTGGTTTTTATCCAAGCAACTTCACTTGCCAATCTCATGTTCCTGCTATAACAGCTATAATTGCACATTACTGTAATTGTAAAGTACTAAACAGGTCAAATGCACTGTATGCGTGTGGCCTTTTTCCTCTGGAACTGAAGTACTGTTGATGTTTGTCTTCCGTTTACATCAGTTGCACTCCTCTGTTACCCACAGGCCTGTTGAGATAAGAGGGAGCATGGCACACACATTTAGATGATGCCATTGTCTTTGTATGCAATCAAAGCCTCTGAGATGTTGGACAAGTGCTGTTCCTCTGAAAGAGCCAGTGTGCACAACCCTTGTTGCCACTTTTGATTCTCAACACAGTGAGGTGATGATGGAGGGTGTGTAATTGCTGCTGATTAAGATATCCGACACATTTTCATCCATGCATAATGAAATTGCAAACATCAAACAAGTCACAGCAAACATACCTCATTTAAATCAGCTGATAAAGACCTGATATCCACATAGGAAAGCAAGAATGATTAATTCACTCTTGATTAATTTATAAAAATGTATGTCACATCACATTGTGTTACGCATCATGTCTGCCTGAACTAAATTCATCGATGACTTGCAGTGTGGCCCAATACTGCAATCAACACGTGCTGTTGCTTCTTTCGCACTTAAAAACCAGACTGTCTCCATCTGCATACGTTCCCCATATTATGTCAAAAGTATTCTAAAATATTTGCACAATATTGGTTCTGTTTTCTTCTTGACAAACAGAAACTGCTCCAAACGAGCAGCTCTATGGGGAACTAAGCATGCCAGCACTGAACAATAGACTGTCAGCCATTCTTTTGAAGCTTAATCCAGCACAAATCCCACACCAAAAACATTAGTCTCAGTAGCAAGCATATGTGCCATATATTATTGAACAAGGAAAACAATAGGAACAGCATCAAAAACAAGTGAGAAAAGGAAGTACACTAGTGATACACAACTGACTTTTACCTAAATTTTCTCTTGTGTACTCGTGTTACAACTACAACCCACAGACTTGACACATTTTCACAGTTAGAGATGTTGTTGTTGTCAAGCTTTAATCTTAAGATTTGATACAACTGATGAATAAATGTGATATTAGATGGGGTAATATTTGATAAATGTTCTAGTCATAATTTAATAATTTATAGCTAAATAATTGATAACATATTCATTAAAACAACAACAAAACTTTTACAACATTGCAGTTTCCCTCTGGGATTAATAAAGTATTTTTTCTTTCTGTTTATCTATTTAAAGAAGCTGAAGATTTTCCCTGTGATTTTCAAACCAAGAAAGGATGCTGTTTGCTCATTTGAACATTTCAGTATTGATGAATACATCATGTTTTTGTTTTATTAATTTTATGATACTTTAAGATGAATATCTTTCTTTTCCAGGAACAGCATTTGTTTACCTCTGAAACGGATGTGTAAGAAGTCACTTTACAAAGTTTTTAATATGCATTTGGATGAGCTGCGGGATTCATTTAGAAAGTTTCCTCTCAGAAATGACTTGTGAATTTTCTGTAGTTGATTTCAGTGTTTATCTCTGCTCTACATTCCCTCCTGTTGGATGGAAATGTGACAGGCATCACAGCCTGTACAGACTCAAGGAACATAAAGTGAAAAAGGATGTTGTATACACATACACTGCTCATGTTGTCCTCCTATACAGTACTAGTTGGGATCAGGTATACAGAATGATAAAAAATACATCTAATATATGACTTTCACAGGACCCAGTAACATTTTACACAACGGGCCAGTCAACTGTCAACACCTCATAAGAGTCTGCTGGGGATGCAGCACAAAGAATGATTGCATGCTTTGATGAAAAAATTGAGTTTTTCAAAGATATCCAGGGATGATGCACTGTGTAAATTAGCAGGCAGTTTATTCTCCTGCAACTCTAAGAACAAGATCTCCATAGTGTCATATTTGGGTTTAAGGAATGAAGGGCAGGTCATTGTCAGAAGGCCTGAGTATCCACAAAGATCCTGGGAGGGAAAAGCCAGACTAAGGTGTCGAAAAGCATAGAGGCATCTGGAGATGAGAAGGATTTTTTAAACATCATCAGCAACCAGGAGGTGAATAAAGAGAATAGATAATTAAAAATATGCCTTCTGGGGTGATGTTCAGCTCAACTGGTTGAGCAGCTGCCCCACATGCAGAGGCCGCTGGTCCTCAGTGCAGCTGGCCCAGGTTTGATTCTCAGCTTTGGATCCTTTGCTGCATGTCATCCCCCACCCTCCCTCTGTCCCTATCAGTCCACAGTCAGATAAAGGCCATTATCTATCTCTCTCTCTCTCTCTCTCTCTCTCTATATATATATATATATATATATATATATATATATATATATATATATATATATAGAGTTGGTGCTGATCGATCAGCAACTGATCGGATCAGGCCGATATGATTTAAAAAATGATCAATCGGGAAATCCAATCAAAGGTTAAAATCGCTGATCCAATCGCATTATACATACAGTAGGCCACATGCTTGTGTTTTTTATGTGGTCATTCTCCTGCTGGAACTCTGGTCCATCATAGCGTGGGCAGGTTGCAGGTTGCAGTGTGTAGCTGCTCTTGACTCATTAAAGCCTGCGCTGATTGGTTGTAGAGCCACAACAGCGGCAAAAGTTGAACATTCCTCAACTTTCTGAGGCAAAGGTACGCGACAAAAGAAAGTTGAGGAATGTTCAACTTTTGCCGTCGTTCACGTAGACATGCACATGTGCATGTCTACGTGAATGACGGCAGAATTTCACATGCATGAATGTCGCCTGTCGTTTGGCTGGAGAGAGCAAGCGATTTTCGCGTCGTCGCGTACGACGTGGCCTCCCGTGTGTCAAGCCATTAACATGTCAGCGATATGGATGTTCTTTAAAATATATTTTACATACCTCACACACGCCAGCTGGAGTGCATGCAAGCGTTTAGTGACTCCTCATATCTCTTGGCATATTTTTTCCACAGTGCAACTGCTGCTATGAAGGAATATTGAAGTTACTGTTATGCAATAAATAAGTGCAGTCTAGTAGCATTTTTGTAGTTTATTTAAAAAGGGGACAATGCAATTACAAGGTTAACATAAAGCAGGGGTGTCTAGGTCCGGTCCTCAAGGGTCACAATCCTGCAGGTTTTCCATGTCTCCCTGCTCCAACAAACACCTGACTCAAATTAATGAGTCATTGTGCAGTGCTTCATAGGCTGTTAGATTAATTTAATTTTAGTCAGCTGTGCTAGAGCAAGGAGGCATGGAAACCGGTAGGACAGCGGCCCTCGAGGACCGACTTTGGACACCCCTGACATAAAGACTATAAGCCTTTGCATGAGTGGATGAATTAATAGGGGGAAAAAAAGAGCAAAATGATATAAATATCAATAATATTGTTCCACATGATCGATTGTTTCTGACCGGTAATCGGATCGGTGAGGCTTTAGGTGATCGGTCAAAAAAAAACCTGATTGGACCTTCTCTAATATCCTGTATATGTATGTGTGTTTGCGTATACAGTATATATACTGTATATACATATGCACATATATATATATATATGTATTGTTATTTTACAATGGAAGGCCAAATGGCTCTGTCAGGTCAAAAGGTCTGAAAATAACAGATCTTAAAGCCTGCATTGTCTTTGCTCAACTGATTTATTGATTTATACATTTGCCACCTAACTCACTGCTCTTCTGCATAATGTTTGAAAACGTTAAGGCTGATATGCTTTTCTGTGTGGCCTAATCCTGTCATTAAATTAGACATTTGCCTTTAGTGGACTTATTTAATTGTATTAGAATTAAAGAGAACTAATATTTAAAGAAATACAGTGAACAGAAAAATGTTCATTTATCGTTAAGTAGTCTCTGAAATTTCATCCCATGATGATGATTGCCCCAAGCTACCCTACTACTGTGATAAATATGCAATGCATCATGGGATTCAGTTTGATTCACACAGAAAACCTTCTGCACAATGACCAAATTGCTAATTTGAAACTAAAGTAAATGAAGCATGTTCTGAATCTTAACATTCTAGTTGGACAGGTCCTCTCTATGCTAATGAATAAAGGTCTTCTTCCTGAGCATCCTTTGTACCTGCTGCCATCTGGAGTAGACATGTGAGAGCGTGGGCATGTCTGCACAGGTCAGGTCAGCTCTAATTAGTATTTCATCATAATTATAGTGAGACTGCAGACTGACAGCTCCATTTATATGGCTGCAATGCAGCAGTCACTGAGTGAATGAAAATACCACCCTATCATTGTGGGAGGTATCACATAATGCTGCTTAAGGCAGGATGAGATGTAGACAGCCTGTAAGAGATGGTTTCACATTGCAGCTGCAAATGCAAACATACTGTGAAAAGGACCCAATTAAAAAAGAAAGAAAATGCCACACTACTAACATGTAAATTATAGAGCCTGAATGTGTATGCATCAATTTGAAAGAAGTACATAAAGTATCCTGACATTCTCAAACCTGTATTTTCCTTCATCTTTGAACAGTAGCATGCTGCAGGTTTGATGCTTATGAGAAATTAAATAAGAATAAGTGGAAAAAAAGGAAAAAAGAAATTGAACATGTATTGCATCTTATGAATAAAGGAACAACAATCAGCTTACTTGACCAGCGTGTTAAGACAACTATAAGCCACTTTAGTTGTTCTTTTTTCTCATCAAAGCTATTGATGAAATTTTAAAACACATCTGATTTAACATGTGGAAATATCAGTATTTATTGTGATTTTAGGAATGATTTTTGAAATAATGCCAAATGCCTCAGTTAATAAAAACAGTGTCAACTGACTCTTTTAGTTGAATGAGATAAATGAGATGTTAATACAAGTGCTTCACCTATAGGCTGTGCATTTTTTAGCCACTTATAAATGTGTCAAGTAATGACAAAGCAGCGAGTTCGTGCAATGTTTATAGAAAATGTGACAAGCGTATGTGGCTATCCAATTTTGGTAACTAGAGTTAAGTACAATTCTGGCACTGAGTGCCGCAATCCTGATGAGGGAATGAATACATTGTTAGTGGGAGGAATACATTAGCAGCAGATGAAGTTTGGACTGGCTTTCATAATGTCCAATCACATTAACTCTTCTCACCCACCATAAAAACAGCTGACAGTTTCATAATGAGGAAGCTGCATTCTTGACCAGCATCTAGCCGAAGGATATTCCATATTCCAGGAAGCGAAAACAACTGAAGGACAAACACCATCAGTTGCTGGGAACAAGTGAATCATTTTGGCAATACTTTGAAGTTCTAGTCACATTTTACTTTTCGAATCTAGTTCATAGTTTGGGATAAAACTTTTCCATCAAGAGAAATCTGTTGGAAAGACGCTAAATTTAGTGCACAAGAGTTGAATTTAAAACATTGTTTATCAGAGATGTCAAATATTATTGACTGATATCTGCACACGTGATATCAGAAAATTCGAGTTTTTTTTTTTTTTTGACCGATATTTTTACTAATGGAATCTCGCGACATCACATTGTTCCGTGACAAAAAATTTGTGATATCTTGCTCTATCAGTATTAGTCCAGTATGTAGAAAAGTTATTGTTATTCTGGAAGAACTTAAAATCCTTTTAGTCATGTGACTATGGTGCAGCTGCTGCTGCTACAGACTGACTTGCTTCGAAGCTGCTTATAATATGTCTGGTTTTAAGTTGTTGGTTAAGTAACCAAGTTGTCAGAAACATTCAAATTAGCCACATGTTGGCTAATACCTGCTAGTATCTGCGATATGGCAGCCAGATGTCCAGAATGAACTCTGGTTGACTTAAGATTATTTGGGATCTTTGCTCTTGAACAGAATGTGCTGTTGTTGAATCTCTCAAAATATGAGCGATACAACCTCACAGCTGTCTGGATAGATCAATATCTGTTAATATCAGATAGGTGAGTGCCATCATCAGCACCTCATGATTCAATTCAATTTCATTTTGGGGTGTTACGATTCAGTTATGAAACAATTACCACATATTCATGATTATTATGAGAATGGAGGCATTATTTTTATTCTTCATGTTTTCCTGTGACTCAGTGGCCAGTCCATAGTTTTATAATCCATTTGGTTTCCATTTTCAAAAAAAGAAAAAAAAAAAAAGATATATATATATATATATAAAAAACATTGGTGGGTTTTCAAGAAAAATATCACTTGCCTTTAAAAATAATGAAGACTTTTTTTTAACCACAATCATTATTTTTACAATTGTATGTCCCAGTAGCTGTAATACAATGAGGTTGCTAAGCTCATTTATGCTGAGCTAATACAACAGCTAGCTTACCAGCTTTCACTCATCATTTGTATCCGTTAGAAATCGACCCCGGCTGAATGGTTGCGCTGTTAACATCAGTTAACAGTAGGGATGTATACCGAGTACCAGTACCGTTTGGTACCGGTTCCTAATATTAATGATACCGGGTATAAGATTCTGGGCAAATTATGCTGTTGTTGATACTTTTTTTAACACTTAGACATCACGTAATCACAGTGATACAGTAAGACAGACACACTTCCCTGATTCTCACGGCTGTCCTTCATCTACATCCAGACTACTTTAGCTTCCTCACCACTGGATCCTTCAATATGTTGTAATGTCTTTATTGTTTACTGTAAATTACTTTATAGTATCAACAAGAGTACCAATAAATATCAGTATTGATAAGAAGTATCGATATTGGTATCAGTAAAATAATAACAATATACATCTCAACAATAATATAAATATTCCTATTTCACTGGAAGTTCTGCATGTGCAACTTCTACGTTACTACCACACTTTGCAGCTGTATTTCAGTCATTTAATTAATATAAGATGAATACATTTTTGGACATTTATTAATCAAAATTGATTCAACATGTATGACATCGCGATGCATCGATTTCGTAGTGAATCAGCCCACCCTTAATATTGGATATCGAACATAAGAGTTGGACAAAAGTAGCTCAAAGTAGAGCCGCTGCTCCTCCGTATAGAGAGGAGCCAGATGAGGTGGCTCGGGCATCTGGTCAGGATGCCTCCTGGACGCCTCCCTGGTGAGGTATTCCAGGCACGTCCCACCGGGACCAGACTCCGGGGGAGACCCAGGACACGCTGGAGGGATTACGTCTCCCGGCTGGCCTGGGAACGCCTCGGGATCCCCCCAGATGAGCTGGCGGCTGTGGCCGGGGTGAGGGAAGTCTGGGCTTCCCTGCTTAGGCAGCTGCCCCCGCGACCCGATCCCGGATAAGCGGAAGAAGACGGTACGGTACGGAGTTGGACAATATCAGTCTATCGGGTATCGGTAAAAAAAAAAAAAAAGCCAATATATAACATCCCTATTGTTTAGTGAATAGATTCAGATGAAATGGTGATATGATTGATGGAAGAGAATATGATAGCTCCCCCCTGCCAGTCTGGTGGGGGATGATCAGAGATAAGAGGTGGCAGATACTTTAATGCATCTCCTCTGGGGAAAGAGGTGGGAATTGGGAGGAGACAAGAGGCACAAAAATATGGAGGATAAAGTACAGGGGTCTCATTTATAAAACTGTGCGCAGGATCTATACTAAAAGTGTACGTGTGCCAAAAACCCAAAGTTTGCTTACGCCGAAAAATATTCAGATTTATAAAACCGGGCGTACGCAAAAATCTAAGCAATTCCCCCTTTATAAATCACACTCTCCTTGGAAGTTTGCGCAGGTGAATTTGGCTCATATCCCGCCCCCTACATGCCCACTTTCTACCATGAAGGGTCAATGCAAAGCATCTCATGGATATTTTTTGCATATAAATAAGCTGATCTGAGGCATTTAAACTTGATCGTGGCGACTGAGAAGACGAGAAAACGCAGTTTCATGGAGAATGAAGTGGAGGAGCTTTTTGGTGAGGTGAAACGTTGAAAGAACGTTATATTTGGACTTTACAGTGGAACCGAATCGCAGATAAACAGAAGTGACAGCACGTTGCTGCAGCGGTGAATGAACACAACGGCTGCTGCACACCGGAGCGCGTTGTGGTCAAAAACTGCGCACTGGGATTAAACGGATTCGGCGAGTCGGTCGAGTCCAGTTTAACACACAGATCCAGGAGTTCCCGAACTTTCTGAGCAACGACCCCCCCAGATACCAGACGTTGTTGTTTTTGACCCCCGCAACAGCTGAGCTTTTTGTTGTGCGACATTTCAGATCATCCTGCAGCATCTACATGTGAGGCTGGAAAACTGTCAGAATCTTTATGAATTAGGGGGATAATGGGGGGTTTAGTGGATTATTAATGAAATGAAATGAAAAATACTTTATTATTCCCAGAAGGGAAATTCAATGTTTGTAATACTGTTTTTTTTGTTTTTTTTTTTTTACAATATAACATCTATCTAACAAAACAATAATATAAAAAGTACAAGTGCAACAATAATCATACATATGTACACAACTGTAAAAAAAACATGATAATAAAAAAAACAGCTGACCAAGATATGAGAAAGGGCTTTTGCAAGATATTGCTAAATTGCAATTTTTATTATGAGTTAGGCTCTAATTTATTTATTAGAAAATGAAAGCGTTTATATTCCTACAGATTAATCTCCCTGCATTAACAGGTTTATTTTGACAACCCTAAAAATTCTAAATGTATTTAGTTTACAGCGATTACAATCGTCTGGCGACCCTCTGAAATGATCTAAGAATCCCCAGTTCGGGAAGGTTGCTCAGGGGAATCTATCGGCATCAGTCAGTAATCATGTAGGGAATATTCGTGGTTTCTAAAAACTCTCTCCATCTTTATCCTCTTCTTTCCACGATCTTCCAGCAGTGCAGCGCGTTCGTTGTGAATCATTATGTACGAGTGTCACCGTTTCCTCAGTAATTACAATCAGCCTCCACACCTTGTTACAGGTAACCTACCAATAACTGTCATCCTATACCTAATTGAAGCTGCAGCCTACTGCAGCTCTCTTAAATGAGGCTGATGGATCGTACAGCTCAATGCAGGAACAGACGGGGGTTATGATGGTCTCCAGTCTGATATGATGGTTAAATGCATGATCGTGGCTTCAGCTCATCATCTTACCAGCGGCCCACCAGTTTCCTGTCTCCAAATGTTCGTGCGCAAGGTTCAGAGTTTGCGAACAGGTGCGCACATTTTCCCGTCAGGTTTGTTTTTATAAATCTGAAACTTTTCGTGGAAAATTACTTACGCCATTTTCAGGCCCTGTTTTGTGCGTAAGCAAGCTTTATAAATGAGGCCCCTGAACAGTAGAGAGTTTTACTAAATGGGATCAGACTGATCGGCTCCAAAGGTTACCAGCGAGAAAACTTCAGAATGTTTTACAAAGTTTAAAAATCAAACGAAGAAAAATAAAGTTTAGCAGGATGAAAAAAGAAAACACAATCACCTGAGAATAAAGGCAGACATAAGAAAGTGACACAAAAGCTTTGTTAAATTAAATGTGTTTCGATTTCTTGGTTATTCAGCTTTTGCACTCATTTAAGATGTCAATTGTTCAAAAAATTTGATGAATAAAGTGCATGTAGGTTTTATAAGCATGCATTTGTAAATACTGTATATGAACACTAAATTCTATTAGAGTAAACGAAAAGATGTTAAACCTACAAACACTTCTAATACATACTTCAATAGATATTTCCATCATAGCGTCTCTAATGTACAGTATATCCTTTAGGAAGACACTTTCACACAACTTATTACCTTCTAGCTGAGAGCAAAACAAAAGAATATATATGTACCAAAACAAAATCAATCTCCCAGTGTACAGCAAATGCTGATTATATTCTATCACTGCTTGATGAGATAACAAATGAACCGTAGCCAAATTGGATGAAGTGGTGTCATGCCATTGCAGCATTTCTAAAACCTCTGGCAGTCTGTCATCTCTTGGCTTTTGGCACAGCTACAGTGAAGAACTGGAGCCAGCTCTCTCATCTGCAATGCTAAAAATGGCAAAGTATGTTTCACTGAAACAGATTAAATAATATATATATTCTTTAATTGCGAAAAAAACCTCCCCATACTAAAACAGATTGGCATTCTTGTAGCGTACACATGGAAAAAAAAAAAAAAAAAAACTAAATGTGTGTTAATCTTTTGTAAAGAAATACACACAGATGTTAATTAAATGCACACGCATGATGATATAATGTTAAAAATGTTTCTGACAGTTTTATTTGTAAATGAATGTTGTGATATCAGTCCCAATGCAGCAGAACGTCACAAACATTGCCAGCTTGTCTTGCATTAGGGTCAGACTCCCAGCCAACAGCCACATGTAAGTACTGTAAGATATTGTAATGAGGCTTAGAAAGTCATTCATTTCTCAGTAGAGGACTGCTAACAGCTTGAAACATATGGAGGGAAAATCACAAACTAGTGTTGCTGGCAATTCAGTGGTGATTATTAAGGAACACCTGTTTGGCTGGCTGGCAAGGCGACTCAGGGTCCTGCTGAATAGCAGCAGGCTAATGAAGGTCTTCTCAGCTTAATTGTTTGGGCTATAAATAGTGACGGAGAGAGGGATAGAGTGCAGCACCACTTTAATCCATTTTTTTTTTCACCATACATCCAGTCAATGAGCTATTAGAGGTTTGTTGTTGTGGGTTATGAAGAGAGCAGAGGAGGCTCTCATGTAATTGCCCACATTAGCAATTACGAAACAGTCATTAACAGCAAACTGTAGGACGAAACTTCATCACGTCCATAGTTGTGAGCAAAATAATCTCCTGTTAACATCTTTGCTGTTAGGTACCGTCTTATAAACCTGTATTTAATTATGAAGGTGAACAGCAGTTTTTAGACTGAGGCCGAATCGAAGTAAAGGTCTTTCTCATCAGCAATTTAAATTATGGTAAAAATTCTTCTTTCCCTGGCCTACACCTCCAGTTTGCATTGCTTTTGCTCTGAGAGAGGCACATTTGAGATCAAATTAAATGCAGAAGCCATTGCTAACTGCAGTATTAACACAATCATATCTCTAAATGAGTTCTTGACAGAAGAACTTGATTAAAATAAAGCAGAACTGACTTTCTGTTAGATCGTGTTTGAAGCATTGCCTCTGCGGGGTATCCCCTGCTGTTCAGGGGTCACCTTCACACATGTTCAAATGAAACATAGCTGGCAGTGTTTCCCAGATCAACCCGTTTTTGGGAACAACTTTTATGAACCTTTAAGCTTTACAACAGACATAAAAAGCATTTGAAATGATATGAGGATTAAGGATATTGTACAGAAAAATGAGTTCATTATCGATCCTTTAATGTGAGTCGAAGCCAAGGGGCAAACTGCGGAAAAAGTGTGAAGCCTGGGAGTTAATTTAAGTAATTGAGGCTGCATCTGCATGACTGTATCACCACGGAGCACCCTTTATATGCATGTTGACACTGTGACACTGCTTCCCATTGCGATGACTAGGTTTTACCTCTTCTCTACTTCCCATAGCGCTGACTAGGTTGTACCTCTTCTCTGCATAGTTCTGCGTGTGTTTGTATGATCTGAGGATATTTAAGCCACCTGCAGGTCCTCCTGTAGGGGATTGCTTGTTCTGTTTTCCAACAGAGACCTTGGAATGTTGTTTAGGGATTGCTGTACAGATGTACCAGTGAACCGTGTAAGTGGATTCATGTTTTCTCTCCTCTCTCTCTTCCTCTTCCTTACTCCTTTCTCTCTGTTTCACTTTCTATCATTACCTCTGTTAACTTTCATTTCTCCCTTGTCAGGCCCAGCAGTATGATATGGAATGGTGTAATAGACAAATGTTTAAATAAAGAAATAAAATGAATAAACAGGATATCAAGTGGAGCCTTATGTTCATAAAGCTCCGCTTGGTAAAGCAAAACTGTTCAACAGAATAAAGCAATCAGATTTCCATTCTGCTTGCTTCGATGCTGGACAGGACAAGTAAAAAAGAAAAAAAAAAAAAATTACGTAATTGTAGTTCTTTCTTCCGCCACTAGGGGCTGGCTCCAAAACAGAGTAAATCCCCATAAACCTCATGTTGAATAGAGGTTTACAGCCCGGTTTTACAGCCCGGTTCAAAAAGTCATTTTAGGTTAAGTAGGTCAAGTTTACCTTCATGTCAACTGTGAGGGGGGGGTTGTAAGTCATCTGTTTATATGGTATTTAATCTTGAAATGACACATAATTAGGGGGCGAGTCATTTTGATTGACAGGCGGCAGACCAGGTGCCGATTTTAGCCATGGAGGCTAATAGTTAGCTCCCTGCTTGCTCCCAGGAAGGCCTCAGCCTGTAGTCGCACAACGGCAGTTTCAGCTGGTCAACAGCAAGTTTGGGCGTGCCTTACCATTAGACCGCCTATCTTCGTCCGTTCCTGTTCACTTCGGATTAGCTCGATTAGCATAAGCTTGGCTGTCAATCATTTGCCCCACGGCTTGGAGCAGCCCTGCTTTTGCCCAGTTTAGTATTTTTCAGGAGTGATGACACACGACACGGCAAGATGGTGACGGTGGGAAACGCCCAACTGGCTTCACTTTCCTCTCTTCAGAAGTGACCGGTTATTACGTCCATTTTTTCTTTTCACAGTCTTTGGTATAAGCACTAAGATTAAAGAGCAGTAAGATATGTGACATAATAATAATGCACAAATAAAAACCCTAAACATTATAGTCTCATCATAGTCTATATCTACTGGCGTCAGGGTGGTCAGCCTCAGAGTTTGTGTTAATTCTGGTATGGTAAATCAGTTATTCTTATATTTAATTCATGAATTTCTGTTTATATATCCTGAGAGAATAAATAATAATCACTCTAACTCAAGTATAAAATAAAAAAAGGGAAAAAAAAAAAAGGTCTGTCCATGGGAGCCTGATAAGCCAAACTAAGCTAATGTCACCTTGCCTGTGCTTGAACTGAAAAATGAGGAAGCCAGCGTGACCCACAGCATCAGAGGCAAACATGATTATAATAATATATGCACAGTCTGCGCTTGCTTGGACTGAGACCAATTGCCTCCGGATTCACCAAGAACCTAAACTAGTGTCACACATTACTGAGCAAACCACTCTTCTGATCAGAGGCCACGCTGGTGTCATACACACTCAAAAAGGAGCAGAGCCTTCGCAATAAGCGTTATGTTAAATACTATTTTTGCATTTTCAAACCATAATTGAAATGGTTCTGTAGCCAGAAAAGGTTGATTGGTGGTCATGGTGATTATGCATTTCTTAGTTGAACACTTGTTTGCCTGGAAACTGATTTATTCAGGGAGATCTGAATGTGCAAAAGACCTCTGATGCCTGGTGAAAAGGTATGTCAAAGTATGCTTCAAGTTAAATGACAACTTGCTTATACAGGCTGTATCTTATGTGATGATGTGATAGCTGCATCAACAGCCTCATGAATATGGTAACCTGAAACATAAAATCTCATACACAGAACACACTTATATTTTGTTTTTGGTACATAAAAGATTTAATTTACAGAATAATATGCTATTGATTTTGGTTTGGCATTAGTTTATTTACATAGTGATGCAACACTGTACAGAACATTAGAACAAGTGTGCTGGGGTTTGCCTGTGTTTGCTTGCTCTGTGGGCTGATCAGTGGCACTCTAAATCCCTCTTTTCTTTTATTTTGTGAGTTACTTTGACCTCTTTTACAAGCCTATTTTCCCTTTTATTTTTGTATGTACACATTTTTTATAACATTTGAGTTGAAAAGAAGAAGAAAAAAAAAACTTTATGGACTTTAACCTGTGCCTGCCTGGCCCTTACTGGTCAGCCCATTACAGGTAGAAATGAAGTTGCCGTACATCAACCAACAGATGAGCAACTTTTCTTCACTTTCAGTAATTCTTGATGCAGGACCACCTCAGGGGAGGAGGGCGATATCTTAATCAAAAGGTTCAGCTCATTGACTAAGTTCAGTTTGTTTAAAAACAAACAAACAAATAAAACAAACAAAAAAACAACAAAAAAACGATTTTCTAGTGGACTATAGGAGTAGAAAACAACCAAATGTAAAACTACCTGTTTTTTGTGTTTTGAAGGAAAAACTAAAATCAAATTCTTTTTAATTCTGATAAAAACATGAGAAACTTGGCGTTTTTTGTTTGTTTGTTTGTTTGTTTTTTGCATAAACTATTTAAAGCAAATGTTCTTTGTCATCAGAGGTGTCAAAAATTGGGTAGAAGTAGAAAGTAGAAACCCTGTCTGTCAGTTTTTCCAACCAATCACTGAACCAGCTGGGTTTAACCCTCCTGTTGTCCTCGGGTCAAAATGACCCGTCACTGTGTTGAAAACTTACAAAAAATCCCCTAAACAATATTTTTTCAACTTGAAATTTCATGACTTTTTCTAGATTGACCCAAACATTAGAAAACGTGAACTGTTGCCTTTATTCACACTTTCATGTAAGCTGTACAAAAAAAGGTACAAAGATGTCCTTCGGGTCAAAATGACCCGTCAGTCAAATTCAGTTGAAATCAAAGTCACAGAGTTAGTTTCACGCCACAGAATGCGAGAATGTTTTAGTTTAGTCTCAGATCAATCAGTGAGGACAAGAAGCCAACCATCATCCTTGACTATAACTGCAACAAAGGAGGTGTGGACAACCTGGATAAGGTGATTGGAACCTACAGCTGCAGAAGGATGATGGCCCGCTGGCCCCGGTCATCTTCCACAACATCATTGATGTTTCCTCCTACAATGCATTTGAAATTTGGAGAGAGATCATGTCTAGTAAGCGAACAAGAGGAGGGTGTTCCTGGAGCAGCTCGGAAAGGCGCTTGTAACCCCGCTTATTGAAAGAAGGAAGCATGTCCCCCGCACAGAAGCCTTTGCAGCAGTTGTGAAAGCTATTCAGAGTGCCACATCTCCTGACCGACCTAAAGGAGCCAGCTGTCACAGCCGCTGCCCACACTGGTGCAAGCAAGACGAAGAGGTTAGGGCTGGGCGATATATCGATATGAAAAATATATCAATATATATTCAAATGAGATATGGAATTGGACCATATCGCCCATATCGAGATATGGAGTTCAATGTGTGTTTTTGTCTTTTTATATAAATGCTGACCTTACTAGGGTTTGTTACATTTAATTCTGTGTAATGTTCCTTACTTGCATCTGCGAGTATTATTACATACAGTATTATACAGTATTTCTGTTTACATTTGATCATTCTTTGAACAGCTGAGCATTATTTCATCCGGTCTGGTTAAATTAAACTACTTGTAATGTCATATTTGGCTCTGACTGTAACAAAATATTTGATCTCACCTTGCGATAAAAATATTGAGATATATATCGTATATCGATATTCAACCTAAATATATCGAGATATGACTTTTGGTCCATATCGCCCAGCCCTAGAAGAGGTGTCAGTTTTGCCCAACAAAGAAGGTGTAAGAAATTTATCTGCAAAGGCTGTGCACTTGTATATTGCCCTACATGTGCTGTTGAATGAAATGTTTGTTGTTTGGTTCACATGTTCACATTTTTGTACTGTACTATACATATTCTTACATTGTTCACTGGCAAAAAAAACAAACAAAAAAAAACTGACTCATTGGGATGAATGAAAAATGCATTAAAAACTCCTTTTTGCACATTTCTGTTATAGAAATGCTATACAATATTACTTACCACCTATACAGGAAACAATAATACAACTGACAATGGTAGTGGTGTCTTCAATAAAATACAGTTTTCTGCCAGATGACGAGGAAAAACACAAGTATTCACACAATTTGTGGTGAATGTTAAGTTGTTTCTTCAAGCAATATAATATTTTGTGTTTAAAATTAAATTAAACTGCTTATATTGGGGGTTTAATGACGACGGGTCATTTTGACCCGGAGGACATAGGGTGTATACAGAAAATGAGGACAACAGGAGGGTTAATTAGCTCCTCTCCCAGGTAGATGAGCTTGTTAGTGAAAACAGCAGTTCTAAATATACTGGCAGATCCAAAAACATGGCAGGATTTGTACTTGAAAACTACTTTTACTTCTACTTTTGACACCTCTGTTTGTCATACAGTTATGCAATTCAAGGCATTCAACTTTCAGTGATAACAACATAGATTTAAATCAAATCTACTCAAATCACTTTTACTTGTCTAATGCCGATTCACAATAAAATCCAATCCAATTTTTTCCAGTTACATTATAATTCCAATCATAACATATTTTTTGCACGATCCACATTAGTCCAATTTATAACTGTTTAGATGATCAAATTCAAGAAAAGCATGTATTCATTCAATCAACAGATTGTGTTGAATATTCCTTTTTCAAAATCAGTCCTTAAACCTGAGTATGAGCAGTGACTGAAACATTTGAAATTTAGCTTAAATTAGATTAAATTAAATTAAATTATTTCTCCCTTTTCCCTAAATGTTTCCTTTATATGATTTAACATTGTTCGTAACCTCCTATTAGATGAAAAGAAATTGACTTTCAGCAGACTTTATGACAGTTCTGGCATAAATGATCACTTCTCACATGGCGCCCTCATTGAAAAGAAACGCTATTGATCCTACAGTAAATCATCTATGAAAACTTCTGAGCTCAAAATTTCTGCAATTTTTCAAAAGATATTTGGGAAACCAGTGAAACTACTGAATGATGCACTGTAAAGAAATCAAAGAACAGTTGAATGCGAACCAAACAAATACTCTCTGATGTCTACTATAATATGAAGCATACATTAAATCAGCATGAGCTGTAAAGACAGGAGCAATTCATGCCATGTTGCTGAATGCAGTGCCGTGTTGGCTCTGACCCTGAACATTCTACAACAATCTTTTTACTCAAGCTTTTGATGCTGTATTGTATTATGCATGCACTTAAAACATGCATGGCTGTGCGAAGCCACTTTACATTTCCTTTGATGTTTCCTTCTCTTTTACGAGCTCTTGAAGCCAGTGGATTATCATCACACAGATATGAGGCATGCACATACTTAACTATGTTAATATACAACATCACACTTTCAAAATAGATTGTATTTTACAAAACACACGCACGCTGAATAGTGAAGGGCCAGATTCACCATTAGTATAATGTAAGGGGGCTGATGTATCTGCAGGAAATACCAAAGACTGTCAGACAATTTTGGTACACACAAGAAAATGGATTTAAGAAAGAAAAGAAAAGTTCAAAGGAAAGCAACAATAAGGGGGGAAATGACTACACTTTTTAACAGCAGCAGGCAGCATGTTCTTTGTCTTGATTTTTGTTTTTTTGTTTTTTCCAAAACCATATACGTACTGTATGTATGGGTATGGGTGTGTGTGCACTTTGACTGTTGCCATGTAGAATAAAGGACTTGCTGATAGGTAGTCAGGATAGGAGTTAGATTTAAAAATGGCTCCTGCCTCCTCTTAAAGCAGTCCTGTCAAATGCAAGACTTTGCAAAAGTAACAAAGAATGGGAATCTAAATATCTCCTGTCTGTGTGTGTGTGAGTGGGGGGGGGGGGGGGGGGGGGGGGGGAGTACAGTAAATATGGCAAATTGCAGTGTGCCATGGGGTATTTCCTGTCACCAGTGAAAAGAACACGTTGTTCAAACTCAAAATGTCTCAGAAAGCTGAAAATGTGATGCATAAAAACACTTAAAGGAGCTGTATCATGCTTTTCAAATGTTCCAAAAGTCAAATACAGGCATTTATAAGCTAGATATGTTCCCATCGTTACTATAGAAACTAATTTGGTGTTAAATATTATTTTTTCGATGCATCTAATATCCAACACGGAAGTAAGATGGCTGACTGTCCTGAACCGCGGAGCTCTCGACCAATTGCAGCATGTTTTACGCCCATTTCATGACGTCGCCCCAGAAGAGACACTTATTCTGAAGGGTCACAGAATTGTCTGTAGCACCGGCACCGGCAGCTCTCATGTGGATGTTAGTAGTAAATATTGATGGATAATTACTCCGATCGACGGGATAAAACAGACCAGCCTATTATGGAGCTGTATGCGCTCGACCCAGAGTCTGATATGGAGTTTGAAGTATACGCAGTACCACAGAAGTACCACAGAGACCCCTGACAAGCAAGTAATTTAGCGAACAAATCATAGGCTAACAGTTAGCGCTGAGCTAAGCAGCACTCACATGGATCTTGTAAACATTGATGGATAATCGGACTCCGATCAACGGGATCAAACGGAGGAGCCAGTTATGGAGCTGTATGCGCTCGACCCAGAGTCTGATATGGAGTTTGAAGTACACGCAGTACCACAGAAGTACCACAGAGACCCCTGACAAGTAAGTAAATTAGCGAACAAATCATAGGCTAACAGTTAGCATTGAGCTGAGAGATGTGTTGACTCACCAGTGTTGTTGTCTGTCCATGCGCGTTTTTATAGTAGGAACTGCGTCATGTTTCAGAAGTAATCCCAGAGAAAAAAACACTTTACTGCCCGAGATTCAGGAAGTTGTCAGGAGTGAAGTTCACAGACAAAGTTGAGTTTTTTTTTTCCCTGCTCCTGAAGTTATAATCCAACCACTTCTGGCAAGTCGATTCATCCAGTACAACAAATAAACTCCCACACTGAACATAACCACGCTGAACGTAACTGCATTTTCCCCAACTTGCTGTCCTATAGAGCTTAAAAAAAAGAAAAAAAAAGGAAGAAAATTACCAAAACGTCTGTTAGCTGATGGCTGCTTGTCTCTGAGGAAATCTTCCTGCAGGTGTTAGTTTCTTCCTCAGAGAGTGTGTATAGGATTCTCTGAGTTTCTGTTCAACAGAGGGCGTCTTGCTACGATACTGAGCGTGCGCATTTGGACTTTCGTGATTGGTGCCACGTTCATACGTAACGGGGTGGGGGTCAGCCGTTTGCAGGGAGGTAGCGCTTGGTTTAAATATTCATGTAGATTACTCAAATATGCATGAATGAAGAAAAATAACGATTTAAATCATTTCTTGATGAGGAAATAACACACTGACATGCTGAAAAGCTCTTAAAAGTCCATTTTTCATGATAGGGCTCCTTCAAGCACATGATTTCTGAAAATTACAGTCCTACTTATCCAAAAAAAACAAAAAAACTTTTTATAAGGCAGTTGTATTTTGTGTTCGTTTTTGTTTCTTTCTCATTTAGTTTATTATTCTTTCTTTAGAATAATAACTTCGGGTGTTATAATTGTTGAATATTTACCTGTACTCCCTGTTACATGTGGGATGTGGTCAAAAATATAGCTGGTCATACTTTTGAGACCCTTTCACAAAACTGTTGAGAAGAAATCACTTGAAATCACTGTAATGCAATGAAATTTTAACCCCAAAATGTATACTATGCACAAATAGCATTAAGTAAATTAAAACGGAATGTGGTAAATGCTTGTTTGGATTATAGATGGTAATATAAGAAAAACAATGCTCCATTGTTGGGGGTCTCTGCATTAAGTCCTTTTTTTAGAACTGTGGGGTGCAGTTTGCATGTGCCTTTGTGTACAGTATACATTCAATTGAATTCTGCCTCTGTAAAGAATTTATTCTTTTCTCAGTATACACGTTTCATTTAGGAACAGAAACAAAAACAGCAGAAGAGGAGAGGAGCATGCACTGTACATTTCTGCAAAAGCCTTGACTAATTAAGCTTTAATCTGCACCCATTTTCACAATAAATGTAGAGCCAAGCTTCCACCAGGAAATCCCAGGGGTTTCGCTCCTCAGCCAAAGATGTGTTGTCTCATGACAAACATAGAAACTGAGCCTATAAAGGAACAACTCTTGTTTATTTTTTATTATTTTTAATTCACATTGCTTATCTAGCTATGTGGCCTCTATCATTCTTGAAAATAATGGATAACCAGATGTTTATGTGGGTTTCATGTGGGTACTTAAGTGTTGTAACATTAAAGGTGATACTGTAACTACAAGTTAAATTCTTCCCTACCAATAGGTGGCACACAAATATTTGCTAACTCAATTAGCATTAGCAATGTCACTAAACCAGCTAACCATTTATTAGCATTAGCAAATTTTTAACTTAAATTTCCCGGAGAAAAGTGGCAACATCCGTGGGGCTTTTGAGCTATTTCACCCGCATCCTGCTTAATTTTTTGTCCTCCTGAATTTGAGAAATGTCACAAAAGGAACATGGTATGTCTACACATAGCAATCAAGCTAGCAACTCCAGAGCTAACAGCGAAGAAACCCCAATGTTGGCATGGTAAAAAGTAAAAATATTTATTTTTTTGACCCATCAAAATTGATAAAACAATTATTTATATGCTACAAAAATTTGGGGGTTAAAATAATAGGCCATTTTTATTCTGCACCCCTGTTGTGGATGTTTTTTATGTTTTGATGAAAAAGTTGCACCTTTTTAATAGCAAAGGAAGGATATATATACACACTCTCCTGAACTGTGTATGTAAATATTCTTGTACAATGCTCATGCGGGTGCATGATCCTGCTTCTTTAAAATGCCAGATTAAAGAATGACTGTGTTATTCTCTAACTTTTAGAAGAAGTACTCTTTTAGTACTGTTGGCAAGATAAATTAAATGGTTTCATCATTTTATCCATACACATAGTGCCTCAGTTTTGTCTACCTAGATAAAAGTTCAGAAACTGTTTTACGGAGTGAAGTAAATTTGTCTTGTTTAAAAGATAAAACTAAAAAATCTAATGATGATGATGACCTTATGAATAGTAGATGCTTTCAGCCCTTGGGTCAACATGGTTGTGTTTAAAGTGCTCTCTAAATAAATTGGATTGGATTGAATGCAAGATAAAATTATTTTTATTTATTCAATAATATTTTTTCATCACGCTCTTTGCAGTTTACAATCATCCACATGCACTTTCTCTATCTTTCTAAATCTTTTCTTAAGTATGGGTTGACATTTGGAGGCCTTAAAAGTAAATCAGTACAGGCATTAAAGAGATCACCCGCTGCTCGTTCGCTCTGCACAACTGCCTTTAGTCCACCATATAGTCCAAGAGTGATTCTGACATCCGGCTGTATGTGTCATTGGCTGTGGAAAAGACCGCAAGGCCAAGTGATGAAGGGTTGCTTTAAGTCTGGCTGGCAAGCTCACGTCCCATCTACGATATCAAGTCTTTTTCTTTTAGCTGAGATAGAACTCTATAACATTATGACCCATGACTAGTTTTCACCTAATCCTCTGACAACCCAAATAGAATGATGTGTCAGAGAAACACCGTTTTACTTCTTTGCCTCCCTTTATGAAAATAGCAGCAGTCACATCAGAGCAAAAGACACTCTGACAGCAGGTGTTACGCTCACCTGGTCGCAAAGCGATGTCAGAGGTTCAGTGATGCCTCATGAATACATCTGATGATTAACATGAAAAACATTAACAGCACATGTCTAACTTCACTGCAGTATTATGCAAAGTACACACAATATGTTTGCTCCTCATGGACACAGGGGCAAGCCCCACGTAGACCATCACAGGTCACAGAGCGTTGCATGTTAAATCCAGGTGTCTGATACCATCCCCAGGTAATGTTATGTGCTCCTTAAGAAGAAAGAAACTGACAAACGTAACAATTACAGTAACAATTTTTAGTACCACCCCCCCATGACCACACACACTTCCATCAGCACACTCCCCTCACTACCCACACACACAAAGATTATGATAATCAATACAGAAAATAAACAAAAACGCATACAGATGCACATAAATAAACCATGAGTAAATAATTTGCAGTAGTTGGATGAAGACTTATACTGTATCACTTTCCCACTGGCCAAAAACCCGTTTAAACCCGCGAACAATTGGCTTTTAGTGGCATTGGGAAAGGCTCACTGACAGACGTCAAACAACTCGGCAAGCGTGGTGGGTTAAAATCACCTTCAAAGGGCTCGGCTCCGATCGGCATGCAGTGGGAACACTAGACCCGGGCTGAGCCGCAAATTTACGTGATGACGTTGGGCAGTAAGTACTTACGCTGTGACATTGCACCAGTTGTGTGTCATGTAACGTACCAAAACAATTGTCCTTCGGCCACAAATTCACATCGCATGCGTTCCCTGTGCGCACAAAAATCACCAGCTGATTTTTATCCATTTTGAGGATGGATAAAAGAGCAACAAGAAAACACATTGACTGTGGTGGCCTTTCTTGCTCTCCATTGTTTACTTTCCTGATTTCTGTTGTACAGATGACATCATCAATGCAAACTCAGTGTGATGGCTTCACTGGACAGGTAATGGTGGGGACTGAGGCCACACACCTTGCCAGTGGAAGATCAGACCAGGCTTTTTTGGGTCTATGGGAAAGGAGCGCAAGGCCCGCTACCCACCAGACACGAACAGAACAGATTTTTGCGCTTTCAAATTCTGTATCCCATTGGGCACCTAGAAGCTCTGTACTATGAAGTCCTCCTGTCACCCATGTTTAGCCAACGCCCCCTTGTTTACCTCATGCATGTGCTTAGATGTATTGACAACCCGATCCCTCTTGTTTCTCATGTGCGGCATGCACCTGGAATGAAACCCATCCCGTCCCCCACCCTCTTGTTTCTCTTGTGTGTGTGTGTGTGTTCCTCCTCACACATCGCTGCACAAGCCAGTTCGTGCACTGCACGCTCTGCACTTTGGGACTGGTGGAAAAGAATTAAGCTGTTGAGATGGCCGCCAAATTTTTTTCTTGAAAATTTGACTTGATTTGTGCGCCTGCTGCTCCAGGTGGAAAACAGGGGTAACGCCGATAATTTCAGTGGGAAAGCGGCAATAATGCCAGTATAACAACAAATGACAACAAATTTTACTTTTCTGGGCTTTGGGGGGTATAATATGATCTTTTGTGCACCGATGAGGCCATGTGAATGTTAAGAGCTGGTATCAAAGTCCCTGTTCATGAACAGTCAGCTTTATGCCATTGTTAAAAAAAAAACGGTTGAATCAGACATCAGTTTACCATTCTATTTAATTGATACTCTCCAATTAGAGCACACTATCAAGAGAAGAGCCGCCTCCAGCTATCCTTCCACCATCTGCTCTGCCCCCCTCCCCTCCACTCATCCCCCCCAACCCCCAGCTGATACAACTGTGTGAGTCAAGCTAGTCTGACTGCTTAACATGGGTGAATTCAGGTCTGGGTTTTCAAACGAATGGATTTAAAAAACACTTCCGCAGCAACACTGAATGAGGTGACCACAACGTTGTCATTATCTGTAAGTTAATTTATTTTTCAAATACTGTCTTGTCTGGTAAACATTGTTCACTGTCTGAAGTGCCCATGATGCTAACAAATAACCTTTAGCAAACTCTGACCACTAGTTACCGGCAGGTTCACCTAGTTTCCCTAAATAAAGTTATAGCTAAATAAGGTTGTAGCTAATCAAAAATTAAGTGAACTTGGTCTTTGGGCAGATCATTTCCATACCCAACCCTATAACTGCAGAGGGTAATCTGGCGTGGCAGTCCCCCCCCCCCGAAAAAAGTCATGTTATGAAGGTGGCGACACATGCCAAAATTTGGCATGGACGTCGCTATACGTACATAAGGGAGCATAAATGGGCCTTCAGATTCTGTTTGTGATGCTTGCTGTCAAGCTCACATGGCACCCAACCTGGATTTTTCTCCCAATAGGTGATGAGCCCACACAGAGAAGGCATCCTGTGGCTTCTTCAGGCTGAGATTCAAACATAAGGCACCATGAACCCCCACAGGCCCATGGCTGGCTCCAGGGGAGTGCCCCAATTTCCATTTTGTAGGATAAGTGATTTATTTATTTGTTTATTTTTCTGTCTCACGCCTTCCCATCAAGGTTTTTGAGATGATTTCATCATCTGATTAGGTTTCATCGTGGTTGGCTTACTTTCGAGGTTTGATTGGCATATTCAACTGGGAGGAGAGGCCAAAGGCAGACCCACAACAGGTGAGGGGATTTTACATCCCTTCTGGCCAGAAAATGCCTCAAGATGGCTCAAGAAGAGTTAGAGAGTGTTGCTGAGGAAAGGGATGTTGCCTCCATGACCCAGCCTTGAATAGAAGAAGAGAAAAAAAACAGACGGATGGAAAACAGTACAATAAGTGTCTTAAAGTGGGAAATTGAGCTTTTCAAGCTTTAAGAATCGTCAGCAGATATGTGTCAGGGAGCAGGGAACCATCCTGGCAAGCAAGATAAATGCCCACTTTGGTCAAAAAAGCTAAGGTCCCCCCATATTGCAATGTAATTGATTAGTGTTATTTTACTATCCTTTATTATTCTATTAATGTAGCAGTTTTAATTAAACCCAATATTTATTATAACTAAATATGTCTTCCTGGCAATTGCTTCATGTTTTTATTTATTAACTGTCTCTCACCCTTTGTTCTGAAAAAAAACAACGAGACTGCAGTACTGACATGTCGTGTGTCCTTTGGCAAAAACAGCTGAGCCATAAAGCTGCTCTGTGTGCGGTACTGTTCATTAATGTGCCTGACTTAAGTGCTATGGAAGTTCCCCATTAATAGCATTCACATCACATAAAACACACATTGCCCACAGCAAATTTAATTTTGAATGAAAACAAAATGGGGCACATACGGAAAAGAGGATGTCATACATTTTGTATTTAACTTTGGCAAGCTAAAATCTATGCTCATTAAGTTTGCCCTTTTTCCAAAAACTGCTAGAAAAAGCACAAAGCATGTAAAATAAGTTAGAGAACATGCCAGAGTATGGACAGCAGTGTGGCGGTGTCTTTCAAGCATGCATAATATATAAGTACTATTTATTCAGGCTTTTTTTTTTTTTTTTTTTTTTAGGATGTTTGATTTTGGGGGAGGGGTGTTCCTTTTTAATTTTTGCAGAAGACTTTAAGGCCTGAATTCAAATTTTCTCTACAGCTGAGAAGTGTGGGTTTTCCTTATCACGCACAAAGTATTTCAAGGACTTTTCATTTGCCAAAGCAGAGCAGGATTTTTGATGTATGTGCATTCTTCTGCACATGAGCGAAGACAAAGTCAGCACAGACTGCAGAGATTTTGGCTTTTCTCTCCACACTTTAGCTGACACAGAGATGGTTACATCAAAAATGCTAACTGTGATTTAATGCTTTTATGTAGATTATGTTAAATATGTGCCTTAGGCTTAAAAACAAGTTAAACTAGAACGGTCCCCTACCAAGACCAAAGCCCTTATTTTTTTTTTTTTTCTATAAAAAAGGCAGGGTGAGGGGATTTACATCATAAATTTACCTTTAAGTTTTTGTGATGAATTTCTAACAGACATTTAAGACAGAAAACCAAGTATATCCACACTTCCAATAAGGTACAACTTCTCATATCAACAAAATAATTCCTGAAAAACTCAGTGTGTGTTAACACATTTGCAGAACCATGTCAGGTGACCAACAATCAGACAGCACACAGCTGTGTATGTAAAAGAATATTAAATATTGATGTGGACATTATTTTTTAATGGTTTGACTAAGGTTATGCAGCAACTGACCTGATCATACATTTTAATTTACTCAACAGTCCATCTGACTGCTTCACCATTTCAAAGAAGGGAAGATGCTCCTAACTTGTCCTTTTATGGGAACAGTAAAGTTTAAAAGGAAATAAATCTATGCTCATCCCAGATCAATTCTTAGGAATTAAAGGTTACAATTAAACTCCAGACACAGTGTGAACAGTGCACCATTCTGCATCTATAAATTTGCACTGAACTTATGTGTTCCTCCTTATAAGACAGTAAAATTAGTGCTGCATCCAGTCAGCTATGTTTGAAGGTGAGCTATGCAGCCAAGTTGTACTTGTAGCCTAGCTAAATATTTTTACATGATGAATAAAAAAAAAAAAAAAAATTCTTTGATTGAGAGTTGCTCACTAATCCAAAATGACAAAATACCAAAAACACAATTTTTAGCTCTTTCACTGCTTTAAGTGAAGTAAAAGTAGATATTTACAGGTTATACTGGAAATATAGCACAATTGCAGCAAGCATGTGGTTTACTTAAGAAGGTATTACATCATTCAATTATTTTTAATATTACTGCACTGTAATATTACTATTCATGATAATAATTCCACACAATTTGTAGTTTACTTTGATCATGTTAATGCTAATGGATATTGACTATTTTTTTAAACTGCTATGTCTAAAGCTAGTATATGAAATTAATTATCACCTGTGGGAACTTTGTTTTTTTATTATTTTCTAGCAACTTGTCAATCTTGTACGAGGCCAAAATATAAAATAACAGTCATTATTTTTTCATCATTAGAGGCAGCACATTGCTGGTGGCAGGAATGCCCTCCTCCGTTGTTCTTTGTTGTAGTGGAGTTGAAGAAGCCTCTGACTGAACACACTTACATTATTTTGCGTAGAGGGTGTGAAGTGGTGTCTGTTAAGGCCAGCTAATGGATGCGTTTACACAGCCAACTGTACCCAGTAGGTGGTGTAACGGCCGGATAGTGATTGGCACCTTAGTAAGGCAATTGCATGATGTCAGAGCGAGACAAAACCTTCAAAGTAACACAAAGTGCAACACAAACAAAGGACAAGAATGGCAGACATCCATTGGTTTGTGTTTTCTCTTCTTGGCATGTGGCTGTTTATTATGAGAAGTCAGATCTGTTCCTCTATACATGGAGCTGTTCCAGCTTTGTTTTTAATGTCAGGTCACGCGGAAAGTTGACATTTTTTTAACCAGTGAACAGATTGCAGTGTGTCAAGCCCCACCTTTTTGGGTCGGATTGGTTATGATGCATTCAGACCGAACACACCAGGCACGTCAGTGGTATCTGGTTTACATGCAAAGTCTATATGAATTCAAAGGGCACCGAGCCTTCTACCAGTGCACTGTAGGTGTCTGGCACTGCGGGCTTCGAGCTTTTAAACTTGTTTTAATGTTCTCACTGTGAGATTCAGTTTCTGTTTTACTTCTGTTCAGCGCTTTGTTATCGGTAGCTGCTGTGTTTAAAGCGCTATACAAATAAAGTTGACTTGACTTGACTTGACTTAAACATCTGACATGCGTAATGCACATCCAAGATGGTGGATGTGAAGGTTTGAAAATCTGAACTCTTGCAGCTCGAGCGTCAAGCAATCACAGTGGCTCAGTTTTGTGAGAGACCCATCTTCTGACAGGAAATACCAAGAAGAACCCAGGGAATCTCTTCAATCTTTTCACACTTAGCTTCGCTTGCTGTCCCGATGCGTGACAGCAGGTCATCAAACTGTGCCCGGATCAGACAAAAGTAGTGTTGAAAGCACCCTTAATCACACGCAGCTCCTGGCGTAAATGGTAGAACTGACCAAACTCAGAATACTTCTGAACAATCTGGTGAATCCAGACACATCACAGAGATGCCCAATGATGTCGTCCTCTGGCCTTGTGAAGCAAATAAGCCACTTCTTCAACTTCATCCGCCATTGTACAAAGACACAGGCAAAGGAAAACAACCTGGTCCACCACCACGCTATAGATGCTCTAGATATGTGTCTCTGGATGTCAAGCATCTAATTTAATGTGGACAGTATCCAATTTTGGGCGTCAAGCACTTTTTTGAAGCCAAAATGGATTTGGACTAAATGCACCGTTCTACTGAGATTCCAATGGGTGGGTCCCAAAAAAGGTAGGGGCATTTGTGTAAAGGTAGGGGATGGATATTCTGGCACCCTTTCTGTGTTTTTTACTGTGGAAACAGTAAAAAATTCAGAACAACCCATTCTGGCACGGATCCGCAGATGGAGGCAGGGCTCCAGGGCACCACCAGGATTTTGTATTGTTTCATGACGCTAAGGATTGAAATTTAATCATATTGTTTTATCGTTAAAGATTTGATGAATGCACCAAAAAGAACATCCGTGCTGCATAAAGAACAGTCTCCATGATAGTAATCGAATGTCTGACACTGGTGGAAAGCTTATATTCACTGTTTAAATGTTATATGGAAAAAGCCTTTTGCTTTTCGTTTGTTTGTGTTTTTAACTTCTTTGTCTTTACTCCATCCTATTTTGTGCTATGATCTTTGTGAAAAACGGAGGGGGGTAGGGTGGCTGTGGAATAAGAGTGGTGGGGGACATTTTCACAGCTGGTCCAGACTGACATGAGCAGTGGACCAGTGGGTGATGTTTGGGGAATGCAACAGCAATATCCAGCTGAACGAAATGTCAGCAACAGGCAGCAACACAACACTCCCACATATCTGTCCTGATCCCAGAAGGCATTGTAATAGGGCTGCGACATTTAGAAAAAAAAAAAAAAGAAAAGAAAAGAAAAGGGGAAAGAATGGTGGGAAGTATCGAGCAACAAAGATGTACTTGCTTGATTTAATGTGGTAACGATACTCACACTGGTCGCCATGCAATATGATGACATTTTTATTCCTGATGTTATGTACTAGTTCTTAATTAAAAAGAAAGACAAGTTTCTGCCTGGTTTATGTTATTCATGGAGGGTTTTTCTTCCTCTGTTTGCCTGTAATAAGACAAAAGCACCATCAAAAATAAAGAAAATTCGCATGACAGTGATGAATGACTTGCTGAAATGCATGAGCAACTCACTGCTCTACAGAATGTGTGTGTGTGTATCATAAAGAGACTGATCATGTGGCATCCAATGCACTTCTAAGAGACAAACCTAACTGGAGATAAATGTTGCCAGTATAACAATCCAAGAGAATATTTCTTTTAGTTTAGGAAAAATATCTTTAAGCCACTGATTGTGTCCCTACTGTAGGGTTTTGGCCTACTGGGGGAAAAATGGATAATGAATAAACTATTCAGTTTTAATATGACTGAACTTGGGTTTATTTAGAATTGAGCAAATGTTTAAATATGTTTCAAATAATAAAGAAGCAGAAACAGGCGATATGTGAATAGAACCTGCAGTCATCATCAGTGGCTTTGCTTTTCCTGCCATTGTAATTGATGGCAGGCAGAATGTCTCCAAGGCCTCATGCACCCATGTGTGACAGAATGAGAGAAACAGTGTTGTCTGTGAGAAAATATTTCTGTTTATCAGTCAGCACAGCTAGCCACAATAAAAGCTTTCTGTTACATACTGTACGTAAATGGCACACTGCAATGCCTCCTTGGCTCTGATTGCTTTCTCCTGCACTGTCCCCTGTTGTCCCTTTTGACTGAGGGACTTGACAGATAGATCACAGAGATGCACAATCATTGCATGGTAGGAACTCGGATGGAGTGCACCCATTATTCTAAAGCAAAGCTGTCTGGCGGGGCAAGGCCTGTGAGCCACATGGTGCCATGATAGATGGGGACCATTAATCAAGGCAGGACGGGGCCCTGAGATTGATGTGCAGAAATTCAAATGCTCAAGCAGCATTTGGAAGATTAAGGCTGCATGGGCAAGGAAAGGAGGCTACCTTTCTTTTGTAGAAAAACAGGTGTGGCTAGGGAGTGAATGCCTCATAGAGGCATAATATATGTGTATTATAGAGGCAGAATCTAATTAATCACTGAAAAATTAATAAAATTACCAACAGACTGAAAGTAAACAAGAGTTATTCAGCATTCATGAGTATTTTTCTTCAGAAATATTTGGGCCTGATTGTATTCCAAACATGTCAGATACGATCAGTTTTTCAAAGGGCCTGTATTACATTACAATGAAATGAATAGTCTATACACACTTAAAAATGTTGGGGTAAAACCAACCCAATATGGGTTATTTTTTTAACCCAACACTGGTTAAATATTGGACAGAACACATGCTATGCTATTTTGACCCAACAAGTTGGGTTGGTTTTTCAACCCATTTGGGTTGTTCATATGACCCAGTGGTAACACTTTACAATAAGGGTCCCTTAATCAACATTAGTTAGTGCATTATTAAGCATTAATTAACTGCTTAATAATACATGAACAACTTTTATTAACTATTACTTTGCATTAGTTAGCATATTGGTTAATGCGTTAGTTAGAGGTTAATAAATGCTTACTTCCCAACCTTACTTAATGCATTATTAAGCATTGATAAAAGTTTAATTATACAATAAATTGCCATTATGTATGCATTACTCAGCATTAATAACCGTTTTAGTTGGAATGTTAGTAAGCCCTTAATAATGTCATTAGTAATGGTTTAGCAGTGGTGTTTATTTGGAGTGAATAAGCATTAAGTAACAGCTAACTAATGCATTGACAAAGCCTTCGCTTTATATTGTATGTTATCTGGATGGGCATCAATAAGCCATTTATTAATATCCTAGGTAATCATTTACTAATGCTGTGCTGTGTATATTATCAGGTACCCCTTACTTCATGTTAAGTAAGGAAGGGCGTCTTTGGGTCCATATTGGGGGGTCAAATTCTTTGCCTGTTTATTTAGTTAATTTAATCATATGCATTTGTAAAACAAGTCAGGGTAATTTGGTGTCTGTATAAGAGATACAGTATATTGTGATACTTTTCTTTTTTCCTTTTGGATAAATAGTAAACTTAGTTATTTACTTTTCACCGCTATAATCAGCCCCATTACAGGACAGTGAACAGAGATTTATTATACATACTGCTGGCCAATGTAGTTTCTTACTTTTATGCAATTAAAACTTGAATTGTAAAATCTGTGAAACTTTCCTATGAAGTCAAACACATCAAAGACATCCATGCAGAAGAGCATTAAACAGCTTCTAGAACAAATATGTTACTGTGAGTTTTGCATTCTATTTTTAACATTTATTAAATATATAAATATGATGCAAGGTTCCATGATTAGTTCTCACTGAGACCAAATTATGTTCATGTTGTGAAGTAAAATAATAAAAAAGTAATGACAATAATCATGTCTTTTGGACGTGTAAGAATGACGGCCAGTGACCCCCTTTGTGCTGAAAAAGACACATGGTAACGTGGCATAAATGCACTGTAGCTACAATAATCTAATATTAATTAATACATTTAATTTCAAAACAGCTCAGAATGCATGAACAACCTTAAAGTGCAGTGTTCATGCACCTGTAACAGGTAACCTCCCCATTACTGACACATGATATAATAACTAATTAATTATTATAATTAAACTAAATAATCATGTGACAGCTGAACGCTGTGAAGTCACGTCGCATTTCTAAAGTTCATACAGAAGTAAATCACGCGCATCCCAGATAGTGAGGACTGGTGCTGGATCAAAGTGAAATATAGGAAACGTCACAGCATTAAAAAAACAAACAAATAAACAAGCAAACAACAACTTTGGGAGCTTTTTGCTCTGCATTTTAACTTCAGCATGGATCATGTCTGATCCAGTTTACATCCATGAGCACGCGACCAGGAGAGGAAGGCGATCAAAACGGTGAAACTTGCACTTCGAAGTTGTGCTTCGTTCGGAGACAGCTGGGAAATAACAGTCTTAGCATCAGCCTAACGGGGATAACTACCATGTGGGCTTTGTTAGAAAGTCAATAATGAAATCAATATTCCAAAAAAAACTTTGGGGGCTTCAGTTCTTCTAAAATACACCTGACCACATCCTGGTCTCTGGTAGAGAGTAGCCTAACTTGTGTGTGTCTGCTTTTAAGCGGTTACTGTGTTTTCCGACGTGCGCTCAGTCCGCGCGCTGATGGAGTGCACAGATGAAGCGCACATGTGCGTGTATTTACCTCTCATGTGCGTGTATTTACCTCTCATGTGCGTGTATTTACCTCTCATGTGCGTGTATTTACCTCTCTTTGGCCAATCAGTTCTTTTTTATTAAGGTTGATGTCGATCATCAATGAATCATGTCGTCTGTCCACCTTTTCTTCTTTTCATTACTGTTGGTCTTCTGTTTCCCTCCATCCATCAAACACAGCAATAAGATAGAAAGCGGCTGGTATGGGTAATACCAAATACACGGCGGGGGAAGAGGGAGGGGGTGCATTACAGTACCAGATGATTAAAGGTGCTGTTGTTTTGCTAGAAAATATTGTAGCTAATAAAAAGAATTAACAATATGTTCATAAAAGATCAGTAATGTTATTATTAAATCCGAGTTGTGTTATTTTTTAGGGGGTTATATCACCTGGCTCTGATTATTGGGGGGTCAAAACCCCCTATCCCCCGTGGAAATTACGCCATTGAAGTAAGGTATTAATTCACATTAGAAGCCTGACCTGATGGCCCTTAATCATGTGAGTGTCTCATAAGCATGACTTAACCATAGTTAACCATTACTGAATGTTATTTGGACCCTTATTGTAAAGTGTAAACATTTATCCCTTTGGTAACACTATATTTATGCTTAACAGTCTAATAAGCATTACTTAACCATAGTAAACCATTACTGAATGTTACTTGGACCCTTATTGTAAAGTGTAAACATTTATCCCTTTGGTAACACTATATTTATTCTTAACAGCCTAATAAGCATTACTTAACCATAGTTAACCATTACTGAATGTTATTTGGACCCTTATTGTAAAGTGTAAACATTTATCCCTCTGGTAACACTATATTTATGCTTAACAGTCTAATAAGCATTACTTAACCATAGTTAACTATTACTGAATGTTATTTGGACCCTTATTGTAAAGTGTAAACATACATCCCTTTGTTAACACTTTATAAATGCATAGCATAAATGCACAGCCTAATAAGCATTACTTAACCATAGTTAGGGGTGTTTTCTGGACCTGGGAACATTGGGGGTTGAACACACCCCAATTCCTTGGAAAGGAATCTGGGGAAACCTACACAGTAAAAATGCCCGTCTATTTAAGCTTTCTTCAGCATTGTGGCACCTTGTTTAAAGCCAAATACTGCAAGACATACTTCAAAATGTATTTACTTTCGGGCTTAAACTTGACAATGTGAACAAGATCTCTAAAATCAGTATTAATATTAAGAAAGACTTGACTAATAAAATTTGTCATTAAATAACATTTATTTTAGTAACAATTATTATTAAGTTGAGTTAAAAAGTAGGCTAACAATTATTTTCAACAAGAACAAAAGTTAGTTGTGGGTCATATTGCATGGTGGACATCTGTCTTCTGTTCTTTCTCCTCGCCATCCTCCGCTCACTCCCTCCACCTTCTGCTGGCAGAGAAACAATGAAATGTGCATTAATGACACCATCAGAAATGTCAAGAGACAGGACAGGTTACTCGGCAACAATCACACTGATTGAACTGTACATCATAATAACTGCAATCATGAATTTCAGCAGTCTTTACACTCATAACAAAAGTAAAACTTAATTTAATCAGTGGTTTAGTCTACTTTATTCTAGTGGTACTCTGACATCCATCTCTCCTGGCCTCCAACACCCCGTCCTGGAGCAAAATCTGTCCAACAGCACCCTCCTAGCAGCAAAAGTGGATTTTCTCGTGGATATACCAGCATGTCAGGTAGACTACACCACCAGATTTAATGCAAATTGTCTATAACAAAAAAGGGCAAAGCTAACGGGTTAGCTAACCATGCTGTCCTCATGTGACATGTGACTGTATGTGAGGCTAGACCAGGGCGAGACAGCCAGCGAACCAAAGCAAAAGAGAAGGGGGGGGGGGGGGGGGGAATAAGGCTTGATTTTCTTGATCTCACTGAACATGTTTTTGTGTATTTTTATCTTTTCACTGTAATAGCTTTTTCAATCTAAACATATAAACTAGAGAAGAACAAAATACAAGCTAGTACATCCTAACCACATTAGTTGGTCAGCCTAGCTTAACCATGTGTATATCACATCGTTCTTTATATTTCAATAAACCAAACTAATTAACACACATACACAAGTGTTTTCTAACACATTAATACTTACGAAGACGAAAGATTCACACATTTAGCGTCAACTTCAGCTGATTTTTTTTTTTTCTCCCGAAAGTTCGTTCACAGTAAGCTACCGAAGAACATACATCAAAGATTGTTTCTGTGGTGAGAGCGCTCACTCGCTCGCGTATCTGAACGTGAGCGGGAGTTTCACAGAAGCGGACAATCATCTGTGTTTAACTGGTTGACAGTCCTTGTAGGATGAAGCGAGTGAGCGCTCTCACCGTTGGCTGAATTCTCACCAACACAGTCTTCGTTCTTTTTTCTACTGTGAAGGAGCTGAAACATCAGCTCATGTACAAGCTAAATGTGCCTTTGCATGCGTGTGCCTTGGGAAACTAACATCTTTGTAAGTATTAATGTTAGAAAACACTTGTGTATGTGTGTTAATTAGTTTGGTTGGTTGAAATATGAAGAACAATGTGATATACACATGGTTACGCTAGGCTAAAAAACTAATGTGGTTGGCATGTACTAGCTCGTAGTTTGTTCTTCTATAGTTTATATATGTTTAAGTTACAAAAAACTATCATTGAAAAGATAAAAATACACAAAAAGATGTTCAGTGAGATCAAGAAAATCAAGCCTTAGTTCCCCCCCCCCACCCTTCTCTTTTGCTTTGGTTCGCTGGCTGTCTCGCCCTGGTCTAGCCTCACATACAGTCACATGTCACATGAGGACAGCATGGTTAGCTAACCCGTTAGCTTTGCCCTTTTCTGTTATAGACAATTTGCATTAAATCTGGTGGTGTAGTCTATGCTGGTATATCCACGAGAAAAGCCACTTTTGCTGCTAGGAGGGTGCTGTTGGACAGATTTTGCTCCAGGACGGGGTGTTGGAGGCCAGGAGAGATGGAAGTCAGAGTACCACTAGAATAAACTAGACTAAACCACTGATTAAATTAAGTTTTACTTTTGTTATGAGTGTAAAGACTGCTGAAATTCATGATTGCAGTTATTATGATGTACAGTTCAATCAGTGTGATTGTTGCCGAGTAACCTGTCCCGTCTCTTGACATTTCTGATGGTGTCATTAATGCACATTTCATTGTTTCTCTGCCAGCAGAAGGTGGAGGGAGTGAGCGGAGGATGGAGAGGAGAGAGAACAGAAGACAGATGTCCACCATGCAATATGACCCACAACTAACTTTTGTTCTTGTTGAAAATAATTGTTAGCCTACTTTTTAACTCAACTTAATAATAATTGTTACTAAAATAAATGTTATTTAATGACAAATTTTATTAGTCAAGTCTTTCTTAATATTAATACTGATTTTAGAGATCTTGTTTACATTGTCAAGTTTAAGCTTGAAAGTAAATACATTTTGAAGTATGTCTTGCAGTATTTGGCTTTAAACAAGGTGCCACAATGCTGAAGAAAGCTTAAATAGACGGGCATTTTTACTGTGTAGGTTTCCCCAGATTCCTTTCCAAGGAATTGGGGGTGTGTTCAACCCCCAATGTTCCCAGGTCCAGAAAACACCCCTAACTATGGTTAAGTAATGCTTATTAGGCTGTGCATTTATGCTATGCATTTATAAAGTGTTACCAAAGGGATAAATGTTTACACTTTACAATAAGGGTCCAAATAACATTCAGTAATAGTTAACTATGGTTAAGTAATGCTTATTAGACTGTTAAGCATAAATATAGTGTTACCAGAGGGATAAATGTTTACACTTTACAATAAGGGTCCAAATAACATTCAGTAATGGTTAACTATGGTTAAGTCATGCTTATTAGACTGTTAAACATAAATATAGTGTTACCAAAGGGATAAATGTTTACACTTTACAATAAGGGTCCAAATAACATTCAGTAATGGTTAACTATGGTTAAGTCATGCTTATGAGACACTCACATGATTAAGGGCCATCAGGTCAGGCTTCTAATGTGAATTAATACCTTACTTTACATGAAGTAAGGGGTACCAGATAATATACACAGCACAGTATTAGTAAATGATTACCTAGGATATTAATAAATGGCTTATTGATGCCCATCCAGATAACATACAATATAAAGCGAAGGCTTTGTCAATGCATTAGTTAGCTGTTACTTAATGCTTATTCACTCCAAATAAACACCACTGCTAAACCATTACTAAAGACATTATTAAGGCCTTACTAACATTCCAACTAAAATGGTTATTAATGCTGAGTAATGCATACATAATGGTAATTTATTATATAAATCAAACTTATCAATGCTTAATAATGCATTAAGGAGTTTGGGAAGTAAGCATTTATTAACTGCTAATTAACACATTAACCAATATGCTAACTAATGCAAAGTAATAGTTAATAAAAGTTGTTCATGTATTATTAAGCAGTTTATTAATGCTTAATTATGCACTAACTAACGTTAATTAAGGGACCCTTATTGTAAAGTGTTACCGACCCAGTTATAGGCTCAATTTGACTATACAGCTGGGTTCTTTCTAATAATAATAATAATAATAATAATAATAATAATAATAATATTGAGTCGGGCCATCGAGAGACTTGCCCATCTAGTGTCCAGGCACCTAGCAACTGTGGGGGTCGAATGAGTGGGGGTAACCTGGGGGTAGCATTACTGTTGGTCGCGCATGCGCGAACATCAACCCAACATGTTGGGTAGTCCGAAATAACTCAACACAGTATAATGGAAATTACAACCCAACAGCTAATAACTCAACTGCCAACGACAATAACCCAGCAAATCTGGTTCTTAGATTAACCAACTTAATGAAAACAACCCAATTAAACTAACCAATTGTTTCAACTCAGCTGTTAGGTTGAAAAAAAATCATCCAACAATTCTTTGTGTTTCGCAAACAGCCAATGTAGAAATCTGCTGGAACCGAGGTCGATCCGGTTATGCAATACCACTTCAAGACACGATAGTGAAGTCAAGTCAAGTCAAGTCAAATTTATTTATAGAGCACATTTAAAAACAACCTCAGTTGACCAAAGTGCTGTACAGAATAAAAGAATAAATCAGAAATAAAAGCAGAATAAAAAACACAATCACATAAAGAGATAAAACCAAAAATACCCCCAAAAAAATATATATATGAATATAGATAGATGTGACACTCTTAAACTGGTTAGAAAGCCAGCGAAAACAAATGAGTTTTCAGCAGTGATTTGAAATGATCAATGGATTGTGCAGATCTGATGGTTAGGGGGAGGCTGTTCCAAAGCCGAGGAGCGGCAACAGAAAAAGCCCGATCACCTCTTCCTTTTAGCCTGCTTCTGGGGACTGTCAAGAGCATCTGGTTTGTTGACCTCAGTGCTCTGACTGGGCTGTAAGTTGTCAGAAGTTCCACGAGGTAGGGAGGTGCAGAACCGTTAAGACTCTTAAAAACAAGTAACAAAATCTTAAACTGAACCCTAAACTGCACTGGCAACCAGTGTAAAGAAGCGAGCACCGGAGTAATATGCTCACGGCGTTTAGACCCTGTCAGGAGGCGAGCAGCTGCATTCTGCACAGTCTGCAAGTGCTGAAGAAGAGACTGCTCTACTCCAAAATAAAGAGAATTACAGTGAAGGTGAATTCGATCGACAAGTTTCATAGAGATTTCTGGTTTACTTCCACAGTCGATCAATTTCTGCTAAGCGCTTCTGGCCAAGTAAGATCAGCCTTCATTTACAATGAATACTTCACTTCTCTAAAATGGTAACATTATGATTTATTTCTTAAAAAAGAATGTGTTTATGTGTGTAGTTCAATTTGCGTGTGTCCTCAGTGTAAATTACCCTGTAACCACGTCATCAGCAGAAACCAGCAGCTATGGTGGCTCCAAGTGGCAACCTCAGGTGGCCAACTATGAGACCAATGCGGAAATCTCGAAAAGTGCAAAAAAAAAGTTGTAGTTCTTTCCTCATCCACTAGGGGCTGGCTGCAAAACAAAGCAAATCCCCATAAACTCCCATGTTAAAAAGGCCAACTTTATAGCTGAAATAAACATCGTTACAGCCTGGTTCAAAAGATCATTTTAGGGTTAACAGGTCAAGTTTACCTTCATGACAGCTGTGAGGGGAGGTAAATTTGTTATAACTCATCAGTTTAGATGCTATTTAATCTTGAAATTATCCAGTCCAATTACGGGTGTGTTCTTTTGATTGACAGGCGGCAGACCAGATGTCAACCTGCTGGCTGTTGCTTTACCCCTCGTTTGCTCTCGGTAAGGTCTCAGTCTGTTGCAGAGTAGTAAAAAGGTGTTTTTTAGCAGCGAACAGCAAGACCAAACATGCCTTACCTCTAGCCCGCCACATAGAAGGCTAATCTTCGTTAGCATTTAGCCTGGAGAACATTGCCTGTCAATCATTTGCCCCAAGACCGCTCTTTGCTCATTTTTAGTATTTTCTGGGAGTGACGACACAAGCGACATGGCAAGATGGCCACGGTGGGAAACGCCCAACTGGCTTCACTGTAAAGTGTCTTTATATGCTCATGGCTTCCCACTCTTGAAAAAGGAGGACTTGACTAGGCCTTTGGATTTCACTCACTTTTTTATTTCAACCATTGAAAGCTACAGCCTTACCAAAGTTTGCTGGCAATAAATGAGATTACTATAGATGGAGAAATGTTTAGAAATGTATGCCTACAATGTTTAAAATGTATGTCTAAACTGTTTGTACAGTATATGCTTGTAGGTTTTTCATCTCTTTGTTTCACCTGCTCACTGGTTGAAATAAAAAAAGTGAGTGAAATCCTGAGGCCTAGTCAAGTCCTCCTTTTTCAAGTGTGGGAAGTCACAAGGATATAAAGACACTTGACATTCACTTTCAGCTCTTCAAATGTGACCGAATACTACATCCATTCTTTTTTATAGTCTTTGGGCGGCTTCCATGGTTCTGGCTGTGAAACTTGTCAGAAGCAAGATCTCTAAACTAAAAATGGAGGACATTTTTTTTCTCCAATAGTTAATGCATTATTGGAATATCTAAATAAACTGTAAATTTTTAACCCGTCTTTTATCCACCACTCAGCACCAAGAAGAATTATAGTGGCATGATAGTGCAACTTGTAAAGACATGTGATGGTCAGGAAGTAATTGACCAGGACTTGAAATTGATGTGTTGGAAGCAATAAAAATGAGATTGGACTCACAGGACAAACTAGGAGGACCAAATTGGGAATTTTTAAAGTATGCAGTGGTTAATATTAACCAAAGTAACCCAGTGATGGGACGGTAAGTGAGGGGTGTCTCATGTGGTGGTCAAATTCCACTGAAGAGCTAATAAAGAACAAAATGTTAAAAGCAGATAAGGTACACAAGGTGTAAGAACCCACAGCTAATTGTGGTTTGCCACTTATGAGACTGCAGGAATGTGTTTATCATGAAATATTGACCATTAAAAACAGGAATTTTCTTTAAAATTGCACTTTACTATACGTCACTGGAAATCTAAAAAGTGAAACAAATCAGTTTACATTGCAAATGTATTCTTTTCAAGAAATCCAAACTTAAGAGAAATAACTTTATATCTCCTTCATTGCATCAGATAAAGTGTTATCTGTTTTTTTTATTAGATATCTCAAAACATAAAAGCGTTGACAAGAAAACAATCTTTTCAGCTTATTTATTTCTACAGTTCCAGATTTAAAGTTTTAAAGTGAGTGCAGTTTTTGTAACTCTGCAAATGAAAACAGAAGCAGCCGAGCTTTGCAGCAAAATATCCAAAACATGAATTTCACGACTGCCCAGTGTTTTTTTGTTTGTTTTTTTTTTATTGTTGATATCAGTGAACTATGTTTGTTTTTTTTTTCTTACATCACAATTACCATGTACAAAAGGGTATTTTTAAATACAAAAACTCTACTAAGAGAAGGCAATTAAATCATATCTCTTTGCCAGAAGCAACATGTTTATCCTCAGTTTGCTTAGGGTTATGCACATGCAAAATTAAAGTGACCTTCAGTTGTTTTCTCCCAGAGATAGAGTGTGTAAGCTACTAAAACATGAAAGGATGGCAATGCATTGTATTTTACTGGCTGCAACCACAGTTCTGATTAGCATGACTGAGATTATACAGCTTGTTCATCCTCTTTGACTGAACAGCAGACTCGTTGGTAATCATGGGGGTAAGGGAGCAGAGGGGGACATGCGTCTTCTATTCTGGAAAAACAAAACAACAAAATATCCTTTTCCTATATAGAATTGTAAACATAACTGTTATTTCATAAACATGAATAAAGTGTATCTAAAGACCCACAACGTAACTGTTCGGCATGCACATTTCTTGAGCTGTCACTGCTCATCTGCATGCATCCGGAGGTTGAGAAATGGTACTATGTAACTTTTTTCATCCGGGTGCAGCGTGACGTTGCAACCGACTGATTGTGGACCGCTTAACATGTTAGCAAACAGATATAAACACTTTGGGTGTTTTGAACGCGCACCATGACGGATTCAGCAAAGAAACACAAGAAAACATTACCAGAGAAAGAGAGGAAAAGAAAGAGAGGAAGGGACAGAAGAAGAGTTAAGATAAGACTGTCTTTTACTGGCTGGAGTGAGCTCACAGTACAAGTAGGATGCAAGATGGATGCCAGTTTAGCCGTAGATAAGGGGTGTGTCACTAAAGAAATTGCATTAATTTCTGTACTGCATCTTTAAAGTACTTAGGCTTTATGTAGAACTTTACGTTATAAAAGTTGGTGGTGCCCTCATCTTATTTCTCATGGTGGTTTAGTCTTTTCTAAACTTCTGTTTTGTACAGAACATGATAATATATTCATTGTTTTGTCTAATACGACCTTATTTAGATTAGTTTTATTAGAAAATACTGTTAACATGCTAGCGTCATATTCAAATTAAGGACCTACTGTATATCAGACTCACATGTCACCCATGTTACCAACAGACCACAGTTTGTGAGGTTGAAAGGTTGTGTGTCTGAGATGGTGATCCATGACACAGATGCTGCAAAAGTTAAACCAGAAAGTTGTTTTCAACCCACATCTCGTTGGCTTAATCTGTGTCTCAGTTGCAAAACATCAGTAATTGCAAACTGACATTGCCACAAGTGCAAGCTGCATTTGGTTCTACTTGAAAATGAAATAGTAATGATGATGCATGCACTCACTGCACAAAGCAACAAAATTAAGCTTTAACAAAAGTGTCTCAAAGCTCCTGCTTAATGGCAAATTAAACTACTTCCCTCATTAATTGTTAGCAGGAGTAAACCTACAATATTGTGGCCTGGATATGGGTCATAACTTACAAATGCAGATGAAATTCCCTTAAATCAAATGCCATAGCTCTCCTTGTACCAATGCCAGGGTGGCACTTAAGTTATGGCATTAGGGAGAAGCAGCAGTTCAGTCCAGTGTGGGTAGCATCTTCTGTTGGAGGAAATTCTTTAGTTGTAACTTGTGGTTTGCTCTCCATGAATATCTGAGAATTCTTTCACTTAAGTTAAAACATTTATACACCGGGACAAAATAAAAATAAATGCAAGCATCACCTCGATGACAACACACTCTTGCATTGCATTCACTAACATGCAGTGTGCTTTTGAGTGCTCTACTTATCACATGTTGTAGAGCTGGTTAGACAGCTCTCTGCTTTTTCTTCAGGCAAAATGAGTCATAGAGAAAAAAAAATACCTACAGCCTTTTACTGCAAATGTTGTACTGCAATTGTAGAAATCCAAAGATGTTCTTCTTTTTTTTTTCTTTAGTTTTTGTCATTTCCATCTGCTGGACTATTTTCAGCCCTTGATTATATAAGACATGAGGTGTTGCTGTAGGATTAAGCCCTGGTCTCATGGACAGATTTGTCAGGATCTATTTAATTAGAAATAAGGGAGGATACAAATACTTAACAATTGCCTTTTCTGATAAGAAGAAGAGAAGTTAGTGACAGTAAAATCAAGGGCAAGTGAAAATATTGATTGATTTGTTGATAAATACTTTACTAATCCCACAGGGGGAAATCCAGGTGTCAGACAGTAGCACACAGGATAAAAACCATAAAGAACAATGACAGTGTAAATAAATAATAAATAACCTTCGAAAAGAAAGAAAAAAAGGATGAGTAGGTATAATCCCCATTTATATTAATAGTGAGCATTATAATATCTGATTGCAGCAAGACTGGAGGATCACCTTGTGATCTGGGAATCGGGACCCCCATGTGGGCCACATGATAATTTCAGGGGGTCGCCAGATGGGAAAAAAGGTAGAGCCTACATTTGTCAAATAAATTTGGAATTTGTGGGACTATCAATATTAACACATTCTTGCAAAGAGATTGATCTGTGAAATTGACACATTAATTTCTTAATTATTGCATGAATAACAACGTTATTACAAAAACTATGTTAAAAATCTGAATTTGGCACTAACGAAGCTGATTTTGGCCATGTAGGTGCCTTGACACAGCAGTGAACCAAATCCACCAGAAAATATTTATCCTCCTTATTTGTGAAGTTTCTGATAGTTTTAGAGCCTTACATGTAGTATTTTTTTTTTTAGACAAGATCGCGCATTCTCTTTTTTTTTCTTTCTTTTAGATCAATATCCAACCCCTCCTGTGTTTGTCCAGGTTTGTCTAGAGCTCTTGCACTCTTAGCACAATGTAAACAGTGAATTTCTTCTTCTACGCTTGCATTATCTGCAGAGAGAACGCCGAGGCTTCCGTAGTTTCGTGACCGCGCATGTGCGCGCTTTATGAAAGTAAACAATACTCCTTTTTAGGCTCTAAAAATATAGTAAATGACGTCGTTTCGAGTAAATTCTGGACGCTACCCACTCAGGACACTTGGATTACATGGGACGAGCAGTATGGAGGAATATTGACAATTTCCTGTGGACTTTTATGGACCTTTTTGGCTCGGACCCTGGTGAACTCTATTGGGGGGAAACGAGAAGTCGTCCTGATCTCCGGCTGCATTTGACATATTAAAAAAATGGTCCTCTTGCTCACCATGAAGGTAAGTGGAAAATAAAGTTAAATCATTCTGAGGGTGAACTATTCCTTTAATGAAGTGTTTTTCATTTCATTCACATACTGAGGTCGGCCTGTCAGGAAGCCATCAGTTTGACAGTTTGCTGGCCACCAGCCCCCGGATCTGCTGTAGCGGTGGCCAGCAAAATTTGCGCAAAATTCAGCCCAATGATTTGTCACCTTGGAAAAAAAATGGGAGGGGTATTGAACCATGCAGTCAGTGCGTAACGGACCCTACAACTCTGACTAAAAAGAAATTTGCTCAGCTGGTAACATTACAGCTACATTTTCAGCATTGCAGTTTGTTTTCAACATTAACGTAATAACGATCACTGTTTGCAATAACAGCACCTTCTAGTTTGTTTTTTCCCTGTTCCATAATACATCACGTATTGTATAATTCATTATAATATGACATAACTTCCAGTAGTTTGAACAGCAAAACAATGCATCCCATTAGGTAGAAAGCAGACAGCAACAGACCATGACTGATACATTCTAGTTTGTGCCACGGATCACCACTGTGCTATCACTCATTTACTGCCCTGTTGGTTACTATCTGAAATTAGAAGAACCTGACCCACCTCCATTTCATAAAGCTGCTCATTAAAACTATTTCCAGCTGAGAGTATGCTATTATAAACTAATTAATTAAACACAGGCTCTCATGCAAGGCTACAACCTGTTATGAGAATATACTTTTGTCAAACAAGCTCAATATATCTGTCATACCTGTTGTTCTTCTCCAAGTACTGACTGATATTTTTAGGTGAAAAAGATTGGGATATTTTCACTGCAATTTCAGTTTGTTATCTGTGATACAATGACAAGTATCTGCATCTAGATAAAGCAGAAATGCGCTTCAGGAGACATAAGCTGTGATTCTCATATGGGCATCCAGCTATAGCAAGAAGTAATACAGTAGAGGCAATAAAGAACAAGATAACTAGGAGGGACAGCTTGAATATGATTCAGAACTACACCGGGCCTTGTCCAAGCAAAAAGCAGTCAGCTGGCTTTGACAAAATGAAATACATCAAGAAAGCCATGAAAAAAAATCCAACTTTATCATTTTTATATTGTTCCCATGACAAGAAAGACCTTCAGCAACTCTAAACCCATCCACAGAAGCATCATCCCTGGCTTTCTTTCCCTCAGGGAAGACTTAAGCCATTAGACAAGAGGGAGGAAGAAGGAAAGATACAGACAGCTATATACGTAGAGGAAGAGGTTATAAAGTGAAAGCAGTCGGCACTTCTGATGAATATTTCCAAAGGGAAAGTGCAAGTAGAGGTACAAAGATCCATCTCTCACAAAAACAAGCCTGAGGGGATGTGGGATAGTTACAGCTCACCTCATTTTTATTTTTAGCTTTTGTTCATTGAATTAACCACTTTAATCTTTAACATAAGAAACAAACAAGGTGCTTAGTAGCTAATCTGGTGTAATGACGCATCATAAGCATGACGCTATTTAACTCAGAGCTACTATATGCACCCAACTATGTCTGTTTCAGTGCCAAAACAACTGGTCAGTTATATGTAAATCAAACAACGAACATGTTGATGTTGGTTAGCTATCACCGGTTCATTCATTTGGATCTGGTAGGATCATAAAAACTTAGCTCTCATATATTTGGAGTAGCATATCTGTATTATGTAGTATATTGCAACGAATACTATTCAATCATCTACAGATTTATAAATTTTACCTCTGGATTTCCATGCATCCAGTGTGTTGACAACTGTGGTGCAAAAGTTGTCAATGATAAAATGAATACTCGAGTTTATATTTGGCTAAAGTCAAAAGTGACTAATCAGATGTGCATGTGTGCTCAGTCACTAAGGAGAATGCAAACGTTACCCTGCAGAAGTGCTTGCACACCTGGCTTGCATTTCTCTAGAAAACAATCAGTAATTTTTCATATAAGGAAAAAAAATCAAACTTGAGCGAAGTTATTTAGCCAAACAATATGAAATAATAATGCTAATACCGACAAGTAAAAGGTGAAAACAATTAGACTCTTTTCATCCCGGCAACCCTCTCTTAAGATGTGCTAAGTGACTCAAATAAGCTAAATAGTTTATTTACAATAATTCGATTTTTTTTAAGGTTAATTAAATTAATATTTTACATAAATTTTGAAGAAATTTGCCCACAATGACTTCATATGAAGAAAGCATTGTGGAGCAAAGTGGGATACAGTATTGTATCCCAGGATACTTCAACAAGTAGATTGAGGCAGTTTAGGCTCAAACCAACAAGTTTCTGATTGAAAGTCCTTACTCTTGAGTTGCAGCTGCATCTAAGAAACTGCCACCCATGGATTGGAGCAGGGGGAGCTTGGCTCTCCTGAGACGCAGAGGAGCTCCCTTTAAGACATACAGCTAATACTCTGTGGGGCTACTCAAAAAATTATCCACTTCCAGGATACACTATTTTTCCATAAGGTTCCTGATGCTTTTTATACAGATACGAGCATGAAGAAGTTCCTCCTTTTTCTGCCAGAAGTGGTGCAGTCATAGTGCACCATTACTGCACTATCACTGGCTGAACGATTTGTCCCAGGAATACGTCATCACGCACGGTGTCCAAACTTGGTGTGTGGAAACGTCCTCGGAGCATTCATTTATGCTCTGAAATTGTTTCCCCTGTGCACACGTGTTTCTCTGTGCGATTAAATTAGCAGACATGTCGCTGGTAAGTGGCTGGCAGTTGGCTGAAAGGGGAACTTTTTCATGCCCAGATCTGTATAAACTGGGATGCATCAGTATCACATATTCCAAACCAAGTACAAGTATATACATTTAAGAAGGCCTACTTGCTCAAGTATGTCTGAAACTCAGATATTTTAAATTTCACTAGTAGTAATGTGGCAAGAAATGCAACAGAGGGCCCGGGCGGGATTTGATCCCCAGACTACCAGGTGAAAGTGATGCGTGATAACCTGTCAGCCAAAGGGATATCCCCGTGTCCAAATAGCCAGGGCGCATGATCTATCGGAGGCACAGTGACAGGACCCCACACTGTCACACTAGCATAAGTTTGTTTCTGGATAAGATGATAAATATTCTACATTTAAAGTTTGAAAACTGCCAGACACTCCATAAATATTAAGGATGAAGTGAGTTTTTGTGGATTGTGGATGTGTAACAAGGCACCAATGCTCAAAATCAACATCTCTCACAGTTAAGCTGAATTCATATTTTTAAATAGCACCAGTAATAACCTTGTTTCTGGACACAGCAGGAGGAAAACTTAAAGGCATAGTCTGAAGTCCACCCCCCCCCCCCCCCCCCCCCTTGAAAATAAACGTTAGACTTGAGCAAGTGAAATCCGTCTCAACCTGCGCCTTTGGGCCTCTACTCGTGTGCTGTGGTGTGTTTGAATGCAACTCTCTCTCCCCTTGCCTGTAATTCGCTCTTTCGTATTGTTTTGGTGTGTTCGGGACGTTTCTGGGTGAAAATTTCTGTTTATATCGCCAGCCAATGACAGAGCTAAAAGCATGACGCTGTGTGGGAATAAGCTCCTGATTGGAGCAGAAGCCAGTCACTCGAACTCTCGAAGGAAAAAAAAAAGAAAGAAAGAAAAAAAAAGACGGATGCACCGAAGGAAGGGTTGGAGCTTTAGATAGTGCACGTTGGAAAACCAGGGTTAATATCGGTTTGGCTTTTACCCGCTTCTGAGCTCTGAAGGAGTCGTTGAAGCTGAATAGGCTGAAGAACAAGGTGGCCATTAGCCTGAGAGGGAGGAGCCCTCAGTTTGAATACTGTTTGCAAACAGAAACGGCGGGGGCATTTCGGACTCCACCTTTAAATCAAAGACTAAAAAATGATCAGAAACTTCATAAACAAGGGTAATAAAGTGGGTTTTGGTGGATCTGGTTCACCACTACATGCACCTATATGCTCAAAACACCTTCATGCTAAAAATCAGCTTCTCTGGCTGAAATATAACCAGATGTGAATGTTTTTTTTTTTTTTTTTATGGCATGAGTTGTATTTTAGTTGTTTGTATGTTATTTTTCTGATATGATCAGCTGCATTTGGGAGTAGCAGAATGTTTTTGGCAATAACTATATTTTTGACTGCGCTACTGTGTACTAATATATAACATTTGCACGTGCAAAGAAAGGCACCTTGCTATGGCAGCCCTTTATGCAAGTCTTATGGATTACTATTCATTTTTAATGCAACATTGGAGTCAAAAAGTTAATCTTTAGCACATAAAGAAAAATGCACAAGATGTATTTTTATCTTTTTATTTAACCTTTATTTATCCAGAAAAAGTCCCATTGAGAATAAAAACCTCTTTTACAAGGGAGTCCTGGCCAAGAGGCAGCAATGTACTTTCTGTCTGAATCATATGGGAACAGTCCAGCATCAAAGAAATCAAGATATCAAAGAAATATATAACACCAACCTCAGGAAACGCCTTAAATGTTATCCTGTAAGAAACTAACATTAATCTTGTTTAAAATTATATTAGAAATCTGACTGACCAATGGCTCAGATACTATTAAAATAAGTTGTTTGATTTAATTAAAGCTTTAATCAATATCTTCTCTCTCCCAGTTTACGTAAAGCACTATGCTAAAAAGCAGTATCAAGACTTAGGATGCATCATTTGCAGAAAACCTGCTTCTTTTTGTTGTTGATTTCTTCAGTGAGAAAAGCAGTTGTGTATACAACAAAAGATCCAGATTGTGCTGCATTTCCTGGGAGTCGCCTTTCAATGGATGTAAAACCAAACACAATCGTTTATAACTAGTTTAACGTGTACAATCAGAAAACTGCTGTACATCCTTGCAGCAGCTTATTTAGGTGGCTAGTGGATATTACATGAAAGAAACTAGTCACATGTGAGCTGTCACTGACAAAAGGCTAAAGGGAGTTTATATTTTCACAAGCATACGTTTCACATGCCAACCCAATTTTGAAAGAAAGCATTAATGATTTGATCACCACTGCTGTGTAGTCTGAAAAATAGCAGCAGCCATCTGTGAAAATCTGATAATCTATGTTTTCAGCTAAACGTTTCATTAAACTGGATAGTTGGGATTCTCGCCTACGGAAATTACAGACAATATCTGTTCAATAAATTTCAATGTGTATTACTGTGAGGCTTTGCAAGTGAAGTGCCCTTATTTTTTTTATTGTTGATAGATATTAGCAATAGTTCTAATGTGGAATGCTCCTAGCTTTCCAATGGTATGTAAGATGTGCCCTTGTTTGTGTATACAGCCGTTGTATTAATAGTTGTATTCCAGCCGAAACATGTTCCGGTACCTCCGACGTTGGATCCGTAAAACAAGTGCCTCAAACTGGGGGCACTTGTTTTATTACATCAGCTGTCCCAGGGTGAAATGCAAACAGAAATTGATGGGGAGACTTCTGTTTTCTTGGCAGGAAAGTGAGGAAAACAAACATACTGTACCCCAACAGCAATGGAGCGGCTCAGAGGAACATGGCTACCAGAACAAAAAACATAGCAGCAGCTTTGAGGAGCAAATTTTTCGGTGAGTGAAAAATTTACTTTATGTGGCTGGATCATTGACAAGATGGCTGCTGCCGAGTCCAAAAAAATTCCACAAGTGTGAATATTTTCTACATGAAATTTAAAATGTATGAAAACCGTCGTATTGTCTAGTTTACCACTATTTAAATGTTTAATGGTAATTTTTTTTTTTGTAAAATGCACATGAAAAAATCACGAGCACTACGTTGAAGCTTCAGTAACGCTACCAGGCTGAAACCAGTAGGCAGCCATGATAATCTACAGTGATAGTGTGATCAATAAAAACTTCAGCAACATTGTTGCTTGTCTTCAGTTGCATAAAGGGCATCATTGGATACAACAAGCGGGAATATCATGCACAAATCGGACTTGCTGTAACGTTAACAATAGCTTAGTAGCGTTAACCCACAGCTGTAGACGGCTGGATTTCCTGAGATTTTCGGGGACAGCTCAGCGCGCATCTGCTTACATACAAGCCGACAATGATCACTGATGACCTATGTAATTGTTGAGGGTGTGTCTCAATTTGTAGGTGCTGATTTTCAACACCTACAACCTACCCCTTGTTGCTCCATTTTAAGTGGAACGGCCAAGGAGAGGGGTTAAAAAATAGAAATGAGATTGGGCCTAAAACTGCCATTTGGATGAATACGCAGCATTTTGGCATCACATTTAGAGCATTACACCTTACTTTAGCACTGGTAGTTGTCGACAAAAGCCTGGTAAAGTTGTCAGAAGATGTGGAAAGCACATTTTTACAAGTGTAGCAGTGCACTTACAGTAATTGAACCTGATGAGAACAAGTTTTACATAATCTGCCTCATCTGCATACTATACAAGCCTTGATAATATATTTTGTCACAGTTGTGCAAATACTGTGTCAGGAGAGTACACTCATGAAATTGTAGATGCTGCAATTTACGATAGTCATTTCACTTTTATGATCTATCTGTGCTATTTTCAAATGCACTGGACCTCTTCTAAGGAGGACAGCCTCTCTGTGTGAAATTGGGCCACTGTTCATCAGGCCTTACTCTGACCCTGTTGTGCTCTCTCAGCAATATCCAGTTAGTCCACTACTTCTCTTTGTTTCATCATTTTGAGCCTGTATCTGTAGAAAGTAAACAAAGCAGTATTGTAATGAGAAATGGCAAGCAGAGAGATAAGCAAGGGATGAGACCTCAGAGACTGTAACCTCCTTGCTCCCTCTTTCTCTGTCTATTCCTGTGTGAAAGTGAGAACATGTGGACTGCCAAAGGGAGAGGTACCAAAAATTGCTTCTGTTGAATTCAGTTCTACGCCTTTATTGCTTCCTGTAATTGCTTCTCCGAGAGGTAACTGGTCTTCTCTTGTCCTGTTTTTTACACCACTGAAGATACAAAAGATGGAGCAAACTGCACCAGAGTCAGGAATCCTATTTGAAAGTCAATGATGAAAGTACACCAATTTATTTTATGGTCACAAGTACATGCAAAATTAGATTAATAAATGTTCTCCAGACATACAAGGTTTTCTTCAAATCACCATCATGCTTAATACAGCAACGATCGGTTTCAGTGCTCCTTAAACTTTTTATTTATACACAGGAGAAAAGATTGGATAGTTTATTGTCAGTCTACAACCAATATTTGACAACATCAAATAAATACAATGGACTAAGGTTATCTCTTCAAAGATGCATGAGGTCATGTATGTGCACCCAGTATGTGTTTGTTATCAGTGCATCTCTACTGGGTCTGTATGCTGTGCAGATGCAACTAAGCACCATCACTGAGGGTTAGAGGTTTGATCCCTTGAGGATGCAGCAATTCTAATGATGTGTGAACTCACTGCATGATGAATGCAATGCAACTTTAAGGCAGAAACCGTTTAATGGCTTATGTTAAATAGGGTATTTAAGACGGATGCAGGGGTAAGCCATCAAGAATGGTTTCATCATTGTCACCAGGTATTCAGAAGGAAGACTTTGCAGCGTATCGTGTGTGTAGAGCATGCTGTTGTTCATATTTTAGAAATTATGGTCACCAAAGCTAGAGAGGCAGAAATGTTATACTAAAAAAGGTCATTCAGTCTCAAAACCGAGAATTGCTGTATTGGTCCTCATTGTGAAATGTTTTGTTTCACAGAGAAGGCTTAAATATTACACATTTAAGCGACTCATTTGCCTGTCTTTTTAAGTTTGGCGCATACTCCACGAGAACTGAGAACTTTGTTCTTATTCTAAAGGCTGCAACAGCAAAATTTTGTGAATAAGTCCTCCCGGCCCTGGTTTGGGAGTTCTTGTGGCCTTTTCTCAACACATGAGCCGACAGCTCTTTGTTCTTGTGGGTTGTCCAAGAACATTTGAGTGAGGGATTAGAAATTTGAAGTGGGTATGGTTAATGTGGAAAAATGTAAAGCAAAAAGTTTGTTGCTTCTGCATTTCTGCTGATGCAAAAGCCTCAACAAGGTTGAACGTAAAATTTAAATGAACAGCTGATAGAGGTGGTGACAGGGGCGCACTGGGACAATAATTCAGGCCGGGAATTTGATACCATCCCAGGTCACCTCCACCAAATTAACGCAAAACGCTAAGAGTGAATTCGGCCGGACGCCTAATGATGTAAGACTGTATATCAATAAAACATGAAATATGAAATATGAAAATGAATGCCATAATTGGGGCACATAGGCACAGACACCACTGAGTGCACAATCCCACCCTGCAGCAAATTAATTTTCTCATTTAGTATGAAACAACCAGGTCAATTGTATATTGCACATACAGTATCAGCCCAACTTTTGGACATGTTTTCACGTTAAATCTAATAGGAAAGTGCATCCAAAATTTTGACTGCACTGTGCAAGCACAGACACTCCCCTGCAGCAATCCTTGGCCTGTCACAGATACATCTCACATATGAAACAACCAAGCCAAAACAAACTTTGTTCTTGTTCTTTGCTTAAGAACAGGAACAAAGTTTCCTGTTCTCACAGAGTATACAATATTTAGTACCTGTATAACATGTGCACTGACTACATTACAAGTTTATCTTTTTCATCTTTGTGTCAACATAAACCAGAAACCCATTTCTAATGTAACAATACACCCACTGTGGAATATTACAATAACTGTTTAATTCCTCAGCATCGCTTTTAACTCATTGTCATCATGATTTCAGCACTGCTCTAACGTAGCGACCTTGTATGTCGTTCCCTGAGGGCTAAATTCAGCCTTTTGATTGGTCTGAACTCCTTCAGACCAAGTGTGGGTTCAACAATACAGAAATTCAGCCCAGCAACTGGACAGTTGGGTGCGAATGAGCTGCAGACAGCTTCACCAGGGTGCACCAGTGTGCAGTATCCAGCTAGAAAACACTGGCTCCCCATTTACAACTCTAGATGCAACCACAACTCTGGTTGGCATCATTTCAAACTTTTTGAGCCACAACCCCCAAAATGACAAACATTGGTGTCCATGACCTTTATAAGCTTCAGAATTATTTCTGCAAACTACGGTATTTCAAAGTATCTTTAGCTGCTTCAGAGCATTTCAGTTCAAACATTCATATTCTTGCGCAGTGGTAAAACTTGCAGCATCATGGCAAGGCTGCAATGCATTACCTCACTCGTATAAACATGTGTGCCTCTTTGGCCTTGTGTTTGTAAGAAAATTGAAATTCTACCCTGTAGTGTCGCAGAACACAGGTTGGACACCAGTAACTAGCAGCCTGCTGATCACATCAGTCAGCACTTTCATTTTCTACCATTTTTTAAAAATGCATATTTCTACTCATTTTTCAGCAAGTGACACCCTTTACCTCCAATCCAACTTTCACCATTGGATACTAGATGGCACCTATATGCAGTATCTCATGGTTGTGTCTATATTGTTAAACTCTGTGTTTCACTATGAAGTAAAATAATAATAGAAGGAGCTAAAAAACAGATCTTGGTCTTGGATAAAGAAAACCAGCCACCTGTTGGCAGTTTTGAAAAATACTGAGTTTGGTTAGAATATTCTCGTTTCTGTTCAGTGTTCCATTCCTTAAATTTAACAGGGCTATAAAAAATATTGAATTTTCTGTTTTCAGATTAATAGTTAGGTCTGTGAATGCAACAGGGCTTGTTCTGTGAAAGTAAAGAGATTTCTGCTTTTTAGATTAAGAGAAGTTATATATATATATATATTACATAAAGTTCAACTGGATTGAATAAAGGAAAGACAAAACTAAACATACACTTGATGTATATGGCTTGGTCACAGATATACATCAAGTGTATGTATAGTTTTGTGTTTCCTTTATTCAATCCAATTTAACTTTATGTAATATATTCACATTAACTCAACACAAAAAGACATTTGGCTGAATACAGCTGTTTAAATAAAAGGTATGTAATAATATTGGATGGAAAAGTTCTATGTAATTAAATTAAATTACATAAAGTCACCTTTTGGGTTTGATCATTTTCTTGAGTGTAATCAGCAAATATGTCCGTATCAACATTACACTACACAACACTACACTACATAAAGGGTTTTTTTAGAGCCAGTTGGGGAGTTTTTAACACAGATATTCAGAGCTGGTGCTGTCATCTTTGACACACTTGCTACCTGACAGGGATGGCATATCAATACCCTGGAGCCGATACTTCAATATCAGCTAGTCAAAGTATGAGATTCAATACTGTTTTGAATATGAAGATACCACTTTACAGGTACAGGATGATGTTTCGTTTTAATTTTTCAGAAGTTTGATATAGGTTATTGCACATTATGTTTTAGTTTACTGTAATGTCACTGTATTTGAACATTTTCCATTATTGATTTGAATAAGGCTGCGCGGTGGTGTGGTGGTTAGCACCACAGCCTCATAGTAAGAGGGTTGCTAGTTTAGGCCCTGGCTGGGGATGGGGGTTCGAACAATTCCAAAAGTGGCCTTCCTGTGTGGAGTTTGCATGTTCTCCCTATGCGTGGGTTCTCTCTGGGTACTCCAGCTTCTTCCCACTGTCCAAGGACATGCACTTTAGGTTGATATTCTAAATTGTCCCTAGGAGTGAATGTGAGCATAAATGGTTGTCTCTCTGTGTGTTGGCCCTGTGACAGACTGGCGACCTGTCCAGGGTGTACCCCGCCTCTCGCCTGATAACAGCTGGGATAGGCTCCAGCAACCCCTGCGACCCTGAATTGGATAAGCTGTCCAGAAAATGGATGGAATAATCAATCATCATCATTTTTAACTTTTTGTTTGTTTGTTTACTTTACTCATCAATATGATTTATAATTGTTTTAAAAGTGTTTCTTCCCAGAACTTCTGTTCTCCAGTTCTATTTATCTGTCATAATGCCCTTGCAATAAAGATATGAATGTACACAGTGCAATCGCGATTTCCTTTTAAAGGACAAAAAGTATATTGTATAAGTATGTATATATTGATGAAAGAGTAAAAAAAGTAACTAACAGTATTGTATCGACATGAAAATGTTGGTATTGCCCATCCCTACTGTACAACATGAGGACATTTCAGTAATCTTTAACAACATATAAGAGGTAAACACTCTCATAAAACCGTTTGGAGTGCTATATAATATTATATCTTACAAGCACACACAGTTTTACATGCTTTAGTAACCTACTAACCTGAAGAAAACAGAAGAAAAGATGAGGCAGGTTCAGTGCAACTTTGTTCAGCAGAATAAGGAAGCCACGCAAAAAGTCAAACAGGGGTCAAAACAAACAAGAAAGCACCGCACCCTCTCCTACCGATGATACAATAAACACAGCATTCATACAAAAATACGATGAGACGGTAAATATAATCCACACAGTGCAGCCATACATTGTGTGCATCACATTAAGGTAAAGAATATTTTCATGCATCTGTTGGCAGTTCGGTACAGTTCACAACACAACAGGTCTTTGCCCTTTTAGCTTTGGTTCTGTGAAATATGCTATGAAGACAGCTGCTTTTTGCATGTCTCTGATGCAACACAGAACCTGCCACCTGGTACTAATCTCAGAGTGAACTTTTCATGCTTTTTAGACAAGTTGATGACATTGCAGTTTGATATTTTTAAATGGATTTATTCATTTATGGGATTGAGCATTATTCATTGATCACATTCCCATAAAATGCACATTTCTCTCTATTTATATGTATTAAAGATAAGAGTAAAATAAATATTTCAGTGTCACTAAAATCTTGTAAAGTGTATATATTTATTCAGGTTGACACATGCTAGATCTCACACAGAGAAATCTTAGCTTGCTGAAGGGAGGCAAACAGCGAGGCAGTGCAAATATTTTAACTTTAGAAATATCCATTAACAGTGCTGCCCCACGTTTGACAGGAGGCAGAATGACTAAGATGTTTTAGGCATGCAATTGCTGGGCTTTTCAATACAGTAAGCTATTTTACAACTGATATACAGTGCAAACATTATGACAAATTACGCTTATAACAACTTAGATGCGACAGTAAAGTATCTTTTTTCCATCTGTATTTATTTTATCAAACTGGGAACCATTTAGTGTTGTGTTTTGCAAAAGAAACATCTTAACCCTAATGCACTTTTTGCTACTCGAATTTGTCTGTTGCTGTTTTTTTTTTCTGGTAGTGTATGCAAGCCCCTTTCAGACTTGCACTGGAAAGCGGTAATATTGCGGACTCTGTCCTTTATATGCTTTCAGACATGCGATCCGCTCTTTTACCCCAGAGATGTTGCGGACATGTACCGGCTGGACCCCATGTCATAAAAGCGGAAATGTTGTGGCACGTCGTTTTGGCTGAATGCACAAGGACATGTTCCGGACAGGGTTGAAGGGAGAGCGGGGGTGTGCGGTCTTTTCCGCAACATTTCCTGATGTCTGAAAGCGCCCGGGACGCAATCAGTCCACAACGAAGCGACATGTTTAAAAAGACGAGTCCGTTTAAAGAGCAGATGAACTTTACCGCTCATGTTTCGCAATGCAAGTCTGAAAACAGCTATACTGCAATACAAGTTTAAAGAAAATAGGTAAAATTATTGTTTTTTGTTATTGTTATTAATGTTTTTTGTAAACTGTTTTTAGATATGAATTGGAAAATAAGGTGTAGAGAGTGTTGAAATATTTATATTTTACTGACAGCATCTTGGCAGCTCTGCTACTTGTCTCAGGCTACAATGCAGCTCGACTGTTTGGACCTTTCCCACCAGCTGATGCTGGCACACAAGTGTTAAACTGTAATTGAACAATTTGGAAAGCGAGAAGTGCAACTCTACCTTAGTCAGTGTTGCTTCAGGTCTGATTTATCATTCCAGGGGCAAATTTGGCAATGATGAAACACTGATTTGTGCCCAAGAAGTATGTAAATCACGTCTGAAATTGCTTGTATTTTTTGTGTGTGTTTTGTTGGGATTGCCAAAGCTGGGTGGAAAGTGTTGTGCTCAAACAGTTTTCAGCAGGTGTTTTTTGCATAGAGAAGAAGTACCAAACATTTACAGCTTGGAGGGAAAATTCTCCCAAAAGCCTTCTTACATGCCTGCCATTTTGTTGTCACTCCTGCAATTGCCCATCACTTGCATTTTGTCTAAATGTGAAGCTGTTTATTAGTTGATCTTTTCTTTCAGTGCTTCCTTTTTTGCAGGAACACAGTATTTAATATGAGATGAAGGAAATGGAACATAAGACAGAATAAATAACATCCATTCATCCATTTTCTTTCCGCTTATTGGGGTTGGGGGAGGATTGGGGCACCTGAGCAAGGAAGCCCAGACTTCCCTCTTCTTAGCCACATCCACCAGCTCATCCAGGGAGGGGGGGATCCCAAAGCGTTCCCAGGCCGGCTGAGAGACGTAGTGCCTCCAGTGTGCCTGGGTCTTACCCTGGGGTCTCGTCCCGGTGGGACGTACCTGGAACACCTCATTAGGGAGGCATCCTGGAGCCACCTCATCTGGCTCCTCGGGATGCGGAGGAGCCCCTCCTGGCTGACTGAGCCCTATCTCTAAGACAGAGCCCGGCCACCCTACGGAGGAAAGTCATTTCGGCTGCTTGTACCCATGATCTCGTTCTTCCTGTCCCACAGCTCGTGACCGTGAGGGTAGGAATGTAGATCGACCAGTAAATTGAAAGCTTTGTCTTCCAGCTTAGCTCCTTCTTCAGCACGACAGACCGATGCAGAGTCCTCATCACTGCAGACGCCACACCGATCTGTCTGTCACTCTGCTGCCCCATTTCTCCCTCTCTCATGAACAAGTCCTCGAGATACTTGAACTCCTCCATCAGGAGCAGGACCTCAACCCCGACCTGAAAAGGTCACTCCACCCAGATGAGGACCATGGTCTCACTACCACAGATGTGAAAAAACAAATAAGCTGTTACAACAAAATGGAAAAGAGAACTTCTTCTTCTTCTTCTTTTCTGTATAATGGCGGTTGGCAAACGATTCGGTGCATTTCTACCACTTCAGTCAGGTTGAACGATCTTGTTGTCTGTGATCTTGTGGCAGATACAGTCGTTAAATGTGTTATCCCCAATCTTGAATGAATCAACACAATCCGGCTGGTTAGTGTGAGCCCCACAATCTTTTCAAAATCGGCAACGACTGTGACAGTTGTGTGATGTGTCCCAAGCATTAAAATTATTCTATCTTCAGAAAGACTTTGTTTTGTTTGCTGATTTATGCAAAGTTGTTTCTCCACAGCTTTTTAATTAAAGTTGTTAATGGAATATCTACCCATTTGTTGGCCACTTAATCCAGCACAGGACTGTGAGGGGGCTGGAGTCCAAGCTGGTTTGAGGCAAGAGGCAGTGAACACCATTCACCAGTCCATGAGTCCATCACAGGTGCCAGCAGAGAGAACACTTCCTCCATGGAAGAATTTTCAATCAACAATTTTTCTAACATGGATGTCTTTTTGGGACTGTGAAGGCCAATTTGGGAGAGAAAATACAAACTCCACACGTCCCAACTAAGGTTCAAACCGGGAGCCTTCTTGCTGTGGAACGATGGTGTGGACAACCACAACTCCATGCAGCCTTGTGTGGAATCGCACAAAAATGTATTTGCATATAATTCAACCATGTAACGTGATGTTCTTCAATATACATTTCAAAATCCCAAAGCACCACAGTGATGTTTTTTGGTGCATCTTGTGTTTCACTATTTATTACTCACTACCATTACAAGCTGCATCAGAGAGGCTTTAGATATTCCCACGCAATCCCCAGACACTTTGTGTGGCTTATGCAGTAACTGTCACAAGGATATAGTGTGTGCACATTACTTTGATGAGGATGATGTTGGCAGGCAGTAGTTTTGCATTTAACTACTGAATAGCTTAGAAGTTGGAGATCCATTGAGACATACTGATAGGTTCCATTAGAAGCATGCATATGTTCAACACAGGAAGTTCTTTTCACTTTATAAACACTGTCTTAAGAACCAAGCACAGACTTCTTAGATGTTAGATTGCAGGTTGTTTATCATCACATCCCTACGTTTCAAGGAATTACATGTTCCCTGGATTTAGTTTTTTTCTAAAGCTAAAAGTATAGGTAATTTGCACTTATGTGAAAGATGCAAAAAAAAAAAAGGCAAAACATTTCTGAAGAGGTTCAGTCTAATAGGACAGAAAATTACATAATTTCTATTTTCTGCCTTCATTTATTTAGAAAATCAAAAATAAATTCTATAAAAACAGCCCCTTTGCTTACATTTAGCTTCACCAGCAGTGAGACATTTTCATCAGTCAGTGCAGGAGCATCCAACTTTTATATACACACAGCAGTGATTGTCACATCACTGCATATTTTGGCCCATTTTCTAGTTGATGCAGTATGTCTGCAGCTGCTACGAGGGCAGTAGGTCAGTCCACTCAGCTCTGCGTACTGATGTGCACTAAAAAAAGTTGACAAATGGCTTTTGATGGAGGCAGTGAATGGCAGACTATATTCCCTGCTGCTCCTTGAAGAGGCCAACAGAGCATAGCATGAAGTGTGAGCTGTACATCTCTGCCTTCCAATAACAGCCCAGTGAATACTGACTTTTTTAGTTTGAATGTGAGCAAACACCAAATGTCTTCATGACAGATTCTCCTTATTATCTGCAATTATAGAGACTTGCTAATATATAAAAGTACATTTAAAGAAGCTAGATTTTTTGCCCTGGGTGAGTCTCCTCGTTTGCTCTCTGATTTATCATGGTGGAATTTACTAAGACCTCCTCCACAGGCTTGACAGCTACAGTTCTGCCGAGAGTAGTTTCCTCTGCGGGTCAGTAAGGGCAAATGTACATCTACAAAAATGTGCAGGGCTGTGAAAAAAGCTGGCACCTTGAGGCTGTAATCCTTTCCCCTGATGCTGTTCTGCTCCACCCCAGAGCTCCCAAACACCAATATGTCACATCCTCTTAAAGAAGGATCGGAGCCTCCATGGACCAGAGCTATAAGAGGTCTTCCAAGAATACAAACCATCATACAATTCTGTTTGTTTTCCCATTAAGTTTAGATGCAAAAAAGATCCCATGCAGGATTGCTTACTGTTTACTTGGCACTACGTTGTTTCATGAGCTGCTTTAGGCTTCAAAAGACTGAAGAACAAACTTGGCAAATATGCCACGCTCCATCTGTACATGTATGTTTCCCTGTTCATTATCTTCACACAGAGCTGCAGACGTACTCTGGTGCAATTCTTCAAGGGACATTTCCTCATTTATAACCTGCTTTTTGTTGTTGTTGATGAAGAAGTTTTTAATCTCAATGGGACTTTCCTGGGGTAAATAAAGGTTGTTCTATTTTTTTCCCCAACTCAACGCTACTTTATTGTTCATTGTCATATCAATTTAATTGTGGTGAAAACAATAATTTTGTATGCAAATGAGCAGAGCCTATACATGCTTCACTCTTCTTCTTTTCTGTACTGAGATATTTTTATGACAGTTCCATGCAAGAACAACAATGACAACATTCTCTGAAAATTCTCTTTTCCAACATGGAACAAAGTAGCTTACTAATAAGTTAATAAGCAGCCTTGTTCACAAGCCCGGATTAATGAAGCAGGGGCCCCTGGGCACAAAGGCTTGAAGGGCCCCTCCAATCACAACCAAAAGGACATCATATATAATGTCCATCATTCAGATTTCACACCGCATTATTGTAAAACAACATTTCTCAGCTGGCAGCAACAACATGAAAACACCACACTGCGATCAAACTATAGCAGATGTAGATATCTGGAGTTTCTTTGCGTCTTTTTTGTCTTCCTCCTATCTCTTTCTTTCTCTGTCCTTCTCTTATGTCTTTATAAACTATCAGAGCCAGATGATTACAGACCAGCTGTCCTCACATCTCACATCATGAAAGTCCTGCAGAAACTGTCATTGGTTCACCTCAGTAAGCAGTCACCATCTCTCAGGATCCGTTCCAGTCTGCATATCATAATGTTCTTGAGGTTGTAAGCACCATCATCTACCTGCTTCAGAGATCTCACTCTCACTCTCGATTCAGCTGCTTTGTTCCAATTATGTGAGAAGCTCCATCAGTTCCAGGTGGATTCCTCCTCCACCACCTGGATTTCTGAACAGCTAGCAAACAGACCACAGTGTGTCTGAGATGGACGCAGCACCACAAGGCACTGTACTCTCACCATTTCTGCTCAGTCACTCGGTGAGATGGTGCAGAAACAATCAGCTCATCTTCAACACAAACACAACATGAGAGATGACTGTTGACTTCAGGAAAAACTGGAGTCATTTATTTTCTATAAATTCTATAACTCAGTATTCCTGGCTTGATGGATAAGCTTTCACCTGATATCGTCATAGTTCTCTGTTTTATCTTCAACATCATGACAGCCACGAACTCACCAGGAGGACGGACTGAGCTGCTCAGAGTTTTTCCTGGTTTTTCTTGTCTTTTCTCATCAACATGCTGAAAATCTGTCCTCATTGGATAAACCTGCTCTGACCAGTTTAATAGTAACAGCCCACCTGGTCCCCTTTTCTCTGTTTTAAATCAATAAATCTCAATAATTAATTTAATAAATCTCCCACAAGCATTTTTTGTGCAAATTCTTTTTTCCCTTTTTTCAAGGAAAAATTGAAACTACTAAATCTCTCAAGATTGCTTTTAGGTTTGATGATAAAAATAAAAGTGATACATAAGACAGTAAAGTCATAAAAATTATACAGCAGTTTTAGTCAAAGCCAATAAGAAAAATTGCCCCAGCTACTGAAAATAAATGGTGTTACATAATGTAAGAATAAATATCTAGAGTACAAATACTGCTCATCCTCATCCTCATCCACAGATCCAGCAGGAGCTCTCTTCTCCCTCATAAAATGAGATAAACTTTATTTTCTGTCACAGGGTGACAAATTGTGTATTTGTCTAGATTGTCTCATCTTTTTTCCTTCACTTTATGATATAATATGTGCAAACGACACAACAAACTTCCAGAAAGACGCTATTATTTACAACTCTGATCCTCTTCCTCACCGCTGCACAGCTGAACACAGCGCACACACCGGTGTCTTTACCGCAATGTGCTGCATATCAGCGCAAAGCTGCGCTTCTCAGCTTTCAGAATCTGCTGAAATTACGTCAATTGCATAAGAGGTCGAAGAGTTACGGTCATTGTAAAAACGTTAGCTAAAGTACCTTATGTTATTTCGCCAGCAGCATATCCAGTTAAAAAGGCGCTGCTACTGGAAGCCAGACCGAAAGGTAGCGGTGGGGCCGTTTTCATAAGTTCTGCTCCAGTCCACCAGTCTAGTTACAAACTCTCCACTGAGAGAGCTGCTGCTCTGTAGTATTCATAGTAGGTTAGTCCTCTGGGGCCCCCTACTGGCTGGAGTACTGAAGCATTTACATGTATTCCTACCAAGCGGAGCCCGATTCTGTTCTTTTCCTCACAGTGGGCCCCACGTGGGCGTGGGCCCCTGGGCCTGTGCCCAGAATGCCCATTGGATAATCCGGCCTTGCTTGTTCATTACACCTTCCAACCATAGCCATGTTTCTTGTTTTTTGTTCTGCACATCACATATTTCATTTAGCTCTTAAAAGAACTAAACAGATTTTACAGAGTGATATTAACATTTCGTTAACAAGACCATTTAAAGGTACAGTGTGTAAGGGTTACTGACATCTAGTGGTACAGATGGGTATAGCGACAACTTCATATGCTAAGTACTGTTGTGAATACACGGTGGCCATCAGTGGCCAAAAATATCTCAGACATAAAGATGTTTTCATCCGTGAGTGGAATCCAGTGATCTCAGGTGTAGCTATGACTGTACTACGAGTGAGTACTTTTAATGCATTTGAATTAATTATCTTCAAAGCCTTATGGCGGATTCAGGTGCCGAATTCCAGTTGCGCTGTGGCTGTGCAGAGATGCGGGTATGTCTGACAGCTGGAGTGGGATGATGCGGTGTGAATGTCGCCCGCCACTCCTCAATAAATGTTCAGGAGTTCCATATATGGCTCCTTGTTCCTTTTTTTCCCCAACAATGAGGCAGAGCAGCTGCACCTTCGCTAAACTATTTGGCATATGAACACCACTTGTGTACCCCCAGTACCTCTGGTACCATGAAAATACAGGTACCGACAGTACAACAGTAATGCTGCTACAGACTTGGGCCTATAGTCCATATGGAGCTGAAGCTGGTTTAGGTGTGAAAGCGATAGCAGAAATCCGGGGTAAGTTTTCACGATCCCCATGAAACCGCTGTAGCACATCATACAAGGGTGGCGCTATGATGATTAAAGTGTAACACTCCAAATCTAGAACAAGACACAGCGCATGCGCAAATAAAGACTCACCGCGTGTCGCTGGAAATCGACAAAGGAAGAGCAGAAAGTTAGAGATGGCCGACGGTTTACAAGGCAAGCGCTAAAGTTTTCTACACAGTTGGAAACAGTCACTCACCAATGCCATCCCTGTTGTGAATTTTTTTTCAATGAACTTTATTGTTTTTGTGAACGAGACCAACCCGCGTCCCCCCTCCCCTTCTCTTCTCTTCCCTTCCCTTCTTTGCGTGGTTATGCCATCCCCATGAAACACAAACCCGTCGAGGTTTCCAACCTTTCCACCTTGGAACCCGGTTTCAGAGATGAACGGTTTCAGGAGGCTAATCCCTGGTTTCATGAGGATGATAGGGTAGATTTCTTAATTTTTTTTTAATGGTTTTGCTGTACTTCGGCACCATGTGGATGGCCCCTTGGTACTTAAGTACCAAGTTGTGTGACAACACTAGGGCTGAGTTCTGCTGGGTGGCATTTCCCTGGATGAATTTACATAAGAAAGACTGAGTTAATGAGGCGTGAAAGACCAGCGGGGAATACAGCGACCAAAATAATACGGTATATGGTAGAATCATTAGGGGAACCAAAAAATCTGGCAGCATGGTAGGGCTAGTGTTAAGGCATTACTAGTCTTAAACAGTGTTCTAACTCCCATTAAACAAAGCTGGTACAGCTGTTTTAAAGTTCAGAGGTTCTCACTTCACTCACATTGTTTTGTCCATTTAGGGAAATTGTACTAAAAATGGTAACACAAATATTGCAGCCTCCATGTATGTGGACCCCAACAAGTAGATATTAACAGTCATTCTAATTAAGTGATTACACATCAATAAAAAAACGGTTTTGAATTATACAGTATATTACATTTCTCTGCCATTGACCTTTTTTTACACGCTTCACCTTTAAACTGGCAGAGTTTAGCTTTTAGTAAACAGCAAAATAAACACAGTTGCATCCTGCAAAGTTCTGCTGCTGTGATCTGAGGAGGAGGAGGACCCGAAAGTACAGTAAATGTGTACTCATGTTGTCATTGATGACGCCTGTTTTGTGGTCCTTTCCTTTCCTAATTCTGATCTGTCAGCTTTGCCCTGAAGCTGACAGATCAGATTATCCTAACAGTGACTGACACAGGTGTAATATATCAGCAGAGTTAGATGAACTATTGCTCACTGCTTCTGATCGCTAAAGTATGTGTCAAGAAAGGCTTCACATCTCATGTCTCCAGTCTTTCTGTAATCTCTCACCTCAGTCTCATGCTGAAGCATGGAAGAGTCTAAACCTGACCTCATATTATTTGTGCAAGTGAGCATTTTTTATTTCTTTCTTAGTCTTTTATCTATTTATTTGTGTTTCTACTGTTACATCTATGACTTCCTTATGCATTGTGTAAGTGGGAGGTATTATCTTGAAGTGGGACTGAAAACTCCACTAAGTTGCACACTGAAGAATTTTAACATGAAAAAAAAAAAAACAGATGTTGTGATGATGGCTGAATTTAATATAAGAAATAAATGTTTCTTGATGTTCAACCAAATATTTTTTAATGCATAAACCTGCTTTGAGGCAATTTCCATCTAATTTAGAGTTAAAGAAACAGGTGTAAAAAAGGAAATAAAAGTGAATTATTGGTGCAAGTACCAGAGTTGGTTGTAAGTCCCGAACAACCCCAAGAGCCTAGTGTTTTATAAGTATACTTGCAGGCTTTTCTCATCTGAAAGACTTCAGTCTCAAACTTGTGCTCATCTTCATATGAATACAGGCATGAACAGTCATTTTTTGTGCAGATCTTTTAAAGTGTGTAGACAAAACATCTGTTTTTTTAAAGCTAGGATTGGCAATGTTGGAAAAATGGTTCGAAGCAAGCTACTTTAAAAAAAAAAAGAAACACACCACCCGAAATAACGCCTTCAGAGTGCAGGGATATGTGCAGCGATATTTTACGAGCAGGTTAACGATAAAGGCTGAGTGGATAGCAGTGTTGTTTTTGGTAGCTATCTGAGTTTTAATCTTAGTCTTCGTCTTTCTGATGAAAATGCTCATTAGTTTTAGTTACATTTTAGTCATTTCTGTATCTGATAGTTTTAGTCTAGTTTTAGACGACGGAAATCAAAAAGGTTTTAGTCTAGTTTTAGTCAGTCAGGCTATATTTTTAAAAAAGAAAAGAAAAACTTGCCACTATGGAGGCCATGCTGCCAGTCACATTTGAGCATATAGGTTTGTACAAATATATAAAACCAGAAAGAAAGGCTATGTTTGATTGCAAGTAAAGACAGGAGTTAAAGGTGAAGAGAGATCATTACTTTGTCTTGTAGGCTATTATAACCTTGTGACACCTGAAAGTTTAATTTTGTTGTTTTATTGTATTGTGTATCTTTTCTTTACCTGCCAAGGGACTGCTGATGCTAGCTTGCTAATTATAATCCAACATGTTTACCTCTGTTGCTACATATGTTCCCTATCAAATAAACAAAAAGTTTGAAGATGGAATAAATGCACAGAATTTAAAGGCTTTTTATAAAAATACTGAATGCAATTTTTTTTTTTACACACAAACCATCAATTTATTGCAAAATTAAGGTAAAATATATGCAAATATCTTAAATGAAGAGCCGTTCAGGAGTCGAAAGAGCGGCTCTTTGGGAGTCAAATCAAAAGAGCCGGCTCTCCGAAAAGAGTCCAACTTCCCACTGTTTCTGACCAACGCAGCCAAGCAGCAGCGTGTTTGACCACAGGTGTGTGCGCCAGAGTCCTGCAACAGTTCTGATACCCGACAGTAACCCACAAAAACACTGTTTAGCAGATCGAAATGACAAAGATTAACATCACGGTTTAGGTGTAGGCGGATTTTGATGTAGTTCGGGCGGGTCACAGTGAGAATAAGTTTCTTTTTCGTTGGACATGACAAGTTTTAAACATCAGGCGCTGGGATCATTTCTAGCAGACAGAGACACTGATGTGAACCAGGGACGGAGAACACAGTTACAACCAGGATGATGATCTTTCATGCAGGAATCTGTGAACTTAGTAAATTAATGTGCGACGTGCAGGTCAGGGTCATTGTTTACGAAAACAACGCTGGTGGATAGCTCATTAGCTTGCTAGTAAACAACATCTAGTCACCTCCAACTCCTTTTGCGGTGTAAAAAGTCAAGTTAATCCACTGCTCCCTGGTAGTGCTGTCCCTCCTGTTAAAGCACTGAAAACTGCTGAACTTCTGCCGAGGCAACTCAGCATGGCATTCTCCCCCCTCCTCCTCCTCATCCTCCTCCTCCTTGTCGCCGGCGTCCTTTCTGACAAAGCTGGTCTACTCCGTGGCAGGTAATCAGCTGCCTTCAGGTGGTGCTAAAGACGCTAGCTTAGCAGCTCGCTTGCAGCCTCTCTAGTTCACGTCTTAACAGCTGATCATAACGACTCCACGGCAGGTAATCAGCTGCTTTTATGTGGCGCTAAAGAGGCTAGCTTAGCAGCTAGCAGCCTCTCTCGTTCATGTCATTCGGAGAAAGAAAATCAATTCGCGTACTGTGGAGAGCACGTGCTTGTGGACGATTCTGGTGAGAAGAGAGCACCTGCACTCAAAGACGAAGTTACTTTCACTTTCCGGAGTTTTTGACACGTTCTAACCGAGGTCCTGTTCCAATACACATGTTTTAACGTGAAAAAGTGGGATTTCAGGGTGATGACTCCTTTAAGTGGCTGTAAAGAAATACTATTATGTCATTAATAAAACAATATCGGCCCAATATCCGATGCTGGTCTCAGATCGGGACAGCCCTACTTTGATTTCATGGGAGATGCGGGACAATGAATTAAGTAAACATGAGTCTGAGATCCCTGTCAGCTTATTCTAAGCACATCCTTCCAAGAGGAGGTTGTGTTTTTCAACAAGGTCCAGCTTGTGCATTGCACCTACACTGGGCCTCGGGAGATTTACCAGCGGCAGACTGCACACAATACCTCAGTGAGCCACAGTACAGCAGTGAGAACCATGCAATGCAATGACTTTCATTTGCATTGACATATGACTGTGGCTTTGTTTGCCAAACCTGCTCTGTGAATTGCGATAAGCACACATAGCTAAAAACAGCAGGATTAGATGTGCTTCTCATCCACATGGATGCTACACTTCTCACCTGTTTCTGTGTTTGCTTGTTTCAACATCTTTGTCTCAGCAACACTGCAAAGCAAAGAACAGGAAGAGGACAGGCACTTTCTCTGTGAACTATTTTATGAATCACACACAAGATTATGAGCTTATAGCACATCTGGTATTTCTGAGGAGTTGGTAGCTTTAGTCATTCTCAAATAAGCATAAAAAACCCACAAGGAAAATTATTTCATGATACTTGACTGTGATTGAATAATATATGCATGCTGCATGAAATATGATATGATGCATGTGGATTGAACTGGATGTTCATTGTGTAGTTATTTGTTCCAGTATGCATGCTTGATGATCACAAGGATTAAACAAGATAGTGAATTTTGTATGAGTGATAAATAATAAGTACATAGTACTGTATTATGAAATAGAGAAATTTATGCACAAACATAGCTTAGAGATTCTTCATCGGAGACTTCAGTAAGTGGATGAACTTCAACGTGGCCCTGATGGGTATTTAAATATTCAGGTGAGGGATTACAAGATCACATCTAAGTGTTGTGCATGCGGAAGATATATCTTTCATATGTGTCATCCTGACACATTTAAGTTGTTGTTTTATATGACACTGCTGTATTATTCCATTGTTCTCTAGGTTATCTGAAGACGAGAGGATAAACAGACTTAACAGTAAATTCTCTTCTTAGTTAGATTTCCCAAGTATCTCTGCTTTATTTGAGTAGCTACCACGTCTTCTGATAACTTTTTATTTCATCTACAGTATTCCAACAACAAAATATATTAACTTTCTTCAGCTCATATTTAAAAAAAGAACTCATTACTTTAGCTTTAAGCCAGAGTACCCTGGGGGCTCAGCCCTGGCACATATGCTTTGTCATCATGGGATACTTTACTTTTTATGACCTCAACGATATTTCAAAACTTTTCTGCGCTTTAAAATTGTGCAAATTTACAGTGTTTCATGACTGCCTGCAAACACACCACTTCATTCAGTTTGGCCCCTCTTTCCCAACTTTGTTCTAATGTTGTTTTTACAGGACTCACTGCAGGTCACAGATCAGTTAAAGGAATAGTACACCCACAGAATAATGTAACCTTATTTTCCACTTACCCTGATGCTGAGCAAGACTCTGGAGCACTTTCTTAATATCTCAAATGCAACTGACAATCAGGAGGGCTTTTCGTTATCCGCGACTTTCATATAATAGAGTTTGCCGTGGCTCGAGCCAAAAAGGTCCATAAAGTCCACAAAAACTTGTCAGTATTCCTCCATACTGCTCGTCCAATGTAATCCAAGTGTCCTGAGTGGATAGCTTCCATAATTTACTCCAAACAACATCATTTAGTACATTTTTAGAGCCTAAACAGTGCTATATCCTTTGTCCTGCAAGCGCGCCGAAGCGCGTTCGCGACACTACGGAAGCCTCGGCGTTCAGAGCCTACTTTGCCGATAATGCAAGTGTAGAAGAAGAAATTCACTGTTTACATTGTGTTAAGAGCGCCAGAGCTGCAGACAAACCAGGAAAAACACAGGAGGGGAAAGAAAGGAAGAAAGAAAGAAAGAAAAAGAGAACGCGCAATCTTGTCTGCCGCGGCTTCCGTAGTGTTCTGATCTCTCATGGACGCGCTTTGCGGCAGCTACATGTAGTATTGTTTAAGTTATTAGAATATACTTAAATTATGTCGTTTCAGAATTAAATTCAGAATTAAAGTACAACTTTTCCTAGAAAAATTATATTATAAAATTTATATTAAAAATATAATATAAAAATTATATTATATTTAGCCTAAAAATAATTATAAAATAAATTTTTACGGGTTTGATAATGGCATTATACTGTATTTACGTATATAAGCCAATACACGCGCCATTGCAGGTTGCTAAATACAATCTCTGTGTGGCATTACTAGTTTGGGTACAGTTAGGCTGGCACAGGGGGAAACAGTGGAGACGGCGAGTGAAGCAGCTGCTTCAGAGCCCTGGAAATATTGTTATCTGTTTCTGAGGAGGAGTGACCTGAGAAGAGCAAATATTTCTAATACTATTATTGTTTTTATTTTATTTGGCAAATACCATTTACACTGTACAGTAGTAAATGAAGAAATAAAAAAAGAAACCTTTTGTCTCTTTTAAGAATTTTTTTTTTTTACAATATTTCTATCTCTTAAAAAAAAGTCACATAAGATTGCGAAAAAGATCTAAAAACATGTCTATTGCCCTTCTGTTTTGATTTTTTCTTCCTCTCCTTTCAAAGTCCTTTCTGTGATACTGATGCTTAGAGTCCGAAGTCCCCCCACCGTTTCTGTTTGCAAACAGCAGCATTCAAAATGAGCGCCCCTCCCTCTCAGGCTAATGGCCTCCTCGTTCTTTAGCCTATTCAGCTTCAAGCTTCTCCTTCAGAGCTCAGAAGCGGGTAAAAGCCAAACCAGTATCAACCCTGGTTTTCCAACGTGCACTTTCTAAAGCTCTTACCTTTTCTTCCGTGTATCTGCCGTTTTTCTTTCTTTCTTTCTTTTTCTCTTTCTTTCTTTCTTTCTTTCTTTTTTTCTTTCTTTCTTTCTTTCTTTCTTTCTTTCTTTCTTTCTTTCTTTCTTTCTTTCTTTCTTTCTTTCTTTCTTTCTTTCTTTCTTTCTTTCCAGAGTTCGAGTGACTGGTGTCTACTGCAATCATGAACTTATTCCCACACAGCGTCATGTCCTTAGCTTGGTCATTGGCTGGCGATAAAAACAGAAATCTCCACCCAGAAACTCCCCGACCAGACTATAACAAAGTGAAAGAGCAAATCATAGACAGGGGGAGATGGAGTTGCATTCAAACTCACCACTGCATGCAAGTAGAGGCTCGGATTGAGACCGATTTCACTTGCACAAGTCTAACGTTTATTTTCAGGGGGGAAACTTCGGACTCTACCTTAACTTTGATTTCACTTTGCTACGTTATTATGCTTTTCTGTGTTGTGCTCAAAGTATTTTATTTTCTTCATTGAACCCCTTTGTGTCTATTGTTCAAACCTGTTTTTGTTTTTAGCTGTAGTTAGAGTAAAAGTAATGTTCTTATAATACTCCTGTTTACTCTGCTCTCAAGAGTTACACATGCAGATTTTGTAAATAATATTAATAAGAAAAAATAGGTTTGCGCAGTGAGTTCTGGGACAGAAGCCGCAAATCATACACTGCCAGTAGCCTTTATTTCAGGTCAAACAAAGTGTGGATTGGTAGGGTGGATTTGGAGGCTCCTCAGAGGCTTTCAAAATAGGATAGGGCTGGGCGATATGGCCTAAAATTATTATCACAATATAGTGCACAGTTCACCTCAGTAATGAAATGGACGATAACTCGTTACAGACTGGATGGGGTGGAGTCACATGACAACAGATTATACATGTAGCTCAGTGTCTTAAAGGGACATGAGCACAGCTGACCTAAAAACAGCTAAAACAGCCAAAAAGGAATTTTATTTTCACCGGCATGGCCACAATGATGTCGGTTATCACTGTAAATTTTGGTGTTGGTAAATTTTCAGTTCATCGCCCAGCCCTAGGAGAGTACTTCATGTGCTACTGTGACGTACGCAGCCAATGAATCCACACTTTGAAGTGCGTAGACCTCAGAAAAGTTTATACTTTAATAAACTTAACATGATTAAAATGCAGATTCAGGGTATGTTTCATACATCCATTCATCCATTTTCTAAACCCACTTAATCTAATTCAGGGTCACTGTGAGGTTGGAGTCTATCCCAGCTGCTGTCAGGCAACGGTACATCCTGGACAATTTGCCAGTCCATCACAGGGCCAACAGAGAGACAAACAACACGCACACCCACACTCACTTTTGCAGCATCTCACCAATTAACCTAGCGTGTATGTTTTTTGGACTGTGGGAGGAAACTAGCCCACACATGCATGGGAGAACATTCAAACTGCACACAGAAAGACCCCAGGCTGAGGTTCAAATCAATAACCTTCTTACAATAAGGTATGAGATAATGGTGCAAGCTACCACAGTTTGTGCGTACGAAACGTACGTTTCATACATTTACAGTTCAATTAAGCCAACTGGGTAATTTAAGTTGCAATACACCTTCAAGGTATGCAAGCTTGAAGTCTTATCGGTTCTTTATCAGGTTAGTTAAGATTTTGCATTCTAATCTGACCAATACTACAATGTAGAAAATAAAGATCTCTTAAACTGAAGTCTTTTTTGCCTTGCCTATTGGGAAGAAAAGTTATTAGTTATTTCACATATATATTTCATTGTTTTTATTTGGATAAGTGCTCTCTTCAAAAGGTTGTTTAAATAAATAAGTAACTAAATGCAAAAATAATCACTCGGGGCAGTAAATGCAGCAGTTGTCTGGTGTCACAGACACCAGCCAAACTGACCTGTTTCACCCATCAAAAGCAGTAAAAGCACTTCTTTTTGGAAAAATACAGAATCATGAATGAATACATCACCCCTTTTTTTTTTCTCCGGCTTTTGGGACATTTCAATTACAGGCAAGCTTATCCACCAGAGTTGAGTGTCAGTGTTAACCAGATCTCTGAAGGTGAAGTCGAAGGAGAGCTGACCTTCCAGATACCCTTAGGGGAGCGGGCACTGCAAAGGCCAAGCTTACACTGTAATTAAAGAAGGTCAAATAAGTTTAGTCAATGACCAGCTCTGCTTCTTAAAGCGCTGTACTTCTACAGAAACTTTGATTATTTCCAGAGAAAGTGTGACTTCCTTTAAAGCAGTTTCTGAAGGGACAGCATAGAGAAAGAAGATGAGTGTATTAACATGTTGCTATTTGGTGCATCTGTCTGGAACATAGCGATGAACTGAATAAAGATGGGCAGGTGTATTCAGCCCGTGTGGATTAAAACACAAAAACAAACATATGTACATGGACAAGACACTCTGAAAAAGATAAGCATCAGCAGATTGTTTACGACCAGGCATGTTCTCTTTCAAAAAACCAAAGACTCTGTGATTAAGCCTTTGTTTTTTTCATAAGTTTTTTTTCAGAAGAACAAACTACATGTAACTCTTGACCATGGAAGCTCTGTGTTTTAATGTGCTGAAGTTCTTTTAAAGTATGAATGTGATGTTCATCTCTTATTCAGTGTTCTAAAGCAGTGGTTCCCAACCTTGGGTCCCTCAAAGGGCCAGGGTCCCCGAGGCTCTGACTCTTCGGAGCCAGTGTGGTATAAAGGCCGGGTCCACAAAGAGACATGTTGAGATGTGTTTGCTTCAATGTTTTGTTTGTTTGAATCATTTGTTTTTTTCATTCACATGGAGCCAGTGGTTTGGGAGCAACCATTTCATTAATGAGACATGTCTGTGACATGCCACTCTAGATGATTCATCCTTATCCTTTTTTTTTTTTTTTTTTAATAAGGCTACATGTTGGTAATAACTTTAACTTTGGTTTTACGAGTCAACCAGAATGCATCATTTATGGTGAAAAACTAGTTAATGAAAGCATAAAATCGAGCAGTTTCAACACAGGGCGGGTGGGTCCAGGCTCCAAAGCTTTTTAGTAGTTGCATGAAGGGGGTTGTCGGGGAAAATTGTTTAGGAGCCACTGTCATAAAGCAAATATGTCTCACGGATTATCTTACTAAACTAATCCTACTAAGAACAATTGTCCTTAGCGTCCTGTCACTATGCCTCCAACTGATCACATGCCCTGGTTACTTTGCCACAGCACTGTTTCCTTTGGCCGAATGGTCAGCTTGCACGGGTCTTACCTGGGAGACTGGGGTTCAAACCCAAACCCGGCCCTCCTTTCATCCTTCCACAAAAGGTCACAAAGTGTGTCAACATCTGAAATGCATTATGTCAAAGCAACACTTCAGGGTGTTAAATAATAATACGCTCATCATTTGTGGTTGTTAGCCTTAGTTTTAAACTCATTACATCATTGGGTACTAAAATGTTCCAAAACGAACAAAAGATCTGCCACACTACAAATTCTAAAGCAGAATTTATGACATTGTTTATGTTAGACTTGGACATTAAACACTCAAATGAATGACATGAAAAATACTACATTTATCCCTGAAGGTAAATTCAATGCTGTAGTTTTTTTTTTTTTCTTTTCATTTTCTTTAAATAATAAAACCAATAGTCCTAACAATAATTAACCAGAAGTCTTTTTCCGGAGGGTGATGGCTGCTGGCAGGAATGGTCTTCTGTAAATTGCCATATACTCTGTATTAATTTATTCATTTAGATTTTGTAAATTATGTTATTTTGCTTTTCATATTTGAGTGATTGTTCAAACTGTGAACTGAAACAAATACACGATTGCTATACTTGCTAATGTGTTAGTGTCAAAATACTAAGAGGTTGTTTGTCAAATGTGATGCACTTTAGAAAAACAACACAAAACAAAACAAAAAAGCTATCTAAGACACCCAACTGAATGTAGGTTATATTCCTGACATCACTGGCATACATTGGTGAACAACATCCTAAAATGTAAAAGATGATCCATAGTGTTGAAAACCTGTGTCCTAAAAGTCTTTAGAATAAAAAGTCTTACACACACATCAAAACATTGACATTGAATTTTGTGCAACTTTTCTGCATCACACTGCTAATCTGTTTTTCAGTTCACAATTGAAAACTTTGTCATCCAGTGATCTTGCACAATAAGCTGTTTTTTTTTTATGTTTCATGTTGGATGGATGTATCAGGATGTGGACTTGAGTCTAATTCTATCACAACGTATCCTGTATTGTTGCAGAAGCAGTTGAAAACCACAATCTAAAAATGATATCTGACTATTAAAAGTTGTTCTGATACATCCATTGTCATAAGGAGTGATTACTGTAAATGTGCTTAACTGGAACCTTTTCCAGACTTGTTTGCACCAAAATGTAAAAAAAAAAACCCAAAAAACCCAAACAAACTTGGGTGCAAATTGTGTTGATATTTGTGTTGACTTTCAATTTTAGACAGTTTTTAATACTGACTATTATGAAGCTGTCAGTGTACGGCAATCATCTTTCAGTCTGCAAGCTCATGAATTACAGAATTACAGGTAAACAGAGACTTTGGAAAATTCAATTTTCCAAATATGCATGCTAACTGAAACATCAGGACAAACCTCATGAGTGAAGTGTCAGTTTATAGAGGCTTCCATTCCTAACACAGAAAGCTCTGCCCTCTAATGATGGGGTCAAAAGGATGCAGCGCTTACACTTAAATAATTCAGGATGCACTTGTTAAAACAGGGCACCACATCCTTGTAGGAAAATACAGAACTATCTCTTTGGGACCTCTGCCTCAAGGAAAAATTGACCTACACGAGAAGCTTGCAAATAAAAAAAATTGGCATTGACAGCTTTATTCAATTATCGCTGTGTGGAAGGGTTAAAGGTTCAAGGGAATCATAATTATCTGTGCGTGTGCTTGTAAACAACCACCAAACTGTGAGAGTGGCTTCCATTCCTGGAATGCCATCAGAGATCTCTGTCCAGAAGGGCAAAGCCCTCTGAAAAGCTAAGATACTGTGCATACACAACCCTGCCTGTCCTAACCTGGTAGACGACCTGAGTTTGAAAGAATCACCCACATAGGAGCCACTGTGGAATTAACATGGCAGAAACTCAGTGCATTTTGGCATGCAGACATGGTCAAAATGAATTGTTGAAGTTCAAACCAAGCATTATAATGTAGGGAAAAAAAGGCCTTTTAGTGAATTTGAAAGTGGACGTCCCATCAGTAAGCTGACTGGTTTGAGATCATAAAAGGGAAAGGCAACTCAAATAACCACCAGCTCCAGTATGTATATGTCACTGTGTGAGCTGGAGTCTCATCATAAGGACACCGATCTGTTGCGTTGTAGTTAAGACCACACCACCAAGACCAAGACATTACCGAGACCGAGACAATGAAGATAAACTGAAAAATTCTATCATCCATCAGTCAATCCTTTAACTAAAATTAGAACTTTGAGGAAGAAGTGTAGTCTATTCTTGGTCTAGGTGAGCTTTCGGGAGGAAGGCAGTGATGTTGAAAGAAAATGCTCTCGTGTATACTGTTTGGCTGTGGTCATATGCAAAACAGTATTGTTTAATGTTGTTTGTTTGTTTCTTGTCCTGTGAAAGCATCTGGTTGATGTGATGCAAAAGAAATTTCAGACACGTCGGACAATAAAAGTGTATCATATTGTATCGTATCGTACTGTATAGCATTGCATCGTATTACCAAGACCAGGGACCAAGATCAAGACATTACCCCCAGTCTTGTACATTGTCTTTGTGTCGGAAATGTCTTGGTCTTGTCTCGGTTCCTGCAGTAATGTCTTGGTCTTGGTGGCGTGGTCTTGACTACAACACCACTGATCATTTGTGTGAAAAGGTTATAAAATGTCGCCAATTCCCCTTAAAATTGAGCCTTTATACATTTCCCATTTTATTAACAGTAATAGGGTTGAAAAATGATTGACTTCCATCTTTTCCTTCCATCCAATCCATAAACAAATCTCTTATAGTTAATTGCAACCGTATAGTATTGACATTTGTCTGTGCGACCTAATTGATCATAGAGTAGCTGAATTTAACCAACGGTTCAACAATCACAAAGCAAATCTGCTATGAGGAATATACGGCCTTCTACACTGATTAATGACCAAGCTTTGGAGATGACAACCATAACTGCTTTACTGTGTTTTCCACATCATCATTTTTACCATTTGTTTTCATCCATGTATCTGTGATAGCCTTGCATCTTACAACATGGAGGTTTAACTTGTTTCACATGTGCCACTGGTATTCTGCTGCTGTTTTTTTTTTTTTTTTGTTGTTGTTGTTGTTTTAATTAAGATTTAATGATTTATTATGACCATATGGTTACAAAGATGCAGCTAGATTAACTACCTCCTTAAAGGTTTATTTAAGTGTTTCATGAAAACCTGTTCTTGTACTCAGGTTTTGGCTTTTTTATTAATTCATTATACATACCAGTGGCAGATTTTCTAATAGCTTAATAATAAATTTGAGTGAGGTCAAAACTTGGGCAAGGGGCTACTTTTTATGGAATATTTTAGTCTATCTCCCTAACCCTGTATTGAAACTGTTACACTTGAACCTGACACAGGTGCACAGAGGTGACTTTGACAGAGATATCTCAGACGTTGGGAAAAAAAACTGAGGCTGCGGAGAATAAGATGCCAGCTGCAGATTTACACGCCTCCACTGGCTCACTGCACATCATTAAAGCCAGAGGCTCCTTGCAGTGGCTTCATTTCTGTCCCATCCCACACAGGCTACATCAGGGCCCCACACGCTGATTTATCTCAGCTGTCTTACTGAACGGCTTTTCCCGCTAAGAGAGGGATGGTGGCTGACGAGATTTACGCTAGCATATGAGATTAAATTCATTTTAGGAAGAGTACACATTCCCTCTGACAGAAAAGAGCCTTTTTTTTCTCTCTCTCTCTCTTGTTGCCATTCACCCCAAAATCAGGCCTTCTTTCCAGAGACACCATCACCATTCCTGCAGCCAGAAGCAGTGGAGGACATTCCTGTGCGGTGTGTCGAGAAACGTCAGAAATAATTTTCTCTTTGCTGGTGCCAATATATGATTGTGCCACCTGCTCCCAGCTTTAAAACAGCAGTATGGTGTGCCACAAGGGTCTGTTTTTGAGTTATGATTATTTCTTTCATATTATTTTCCATCTTTAGCATATTCTAAATTCTCTTCAAATATATTTTATCAGTGTTAAAGCTAACCTTTTTTTAACTAGCTTTTGTCTAAATTTTTATTGTCATGTTCTTTTCCATGTTTGTTTAATTTCATTGGAAAGCACTTTATAATTTTCCTCTTAAATGGTGCTACAACAATTTGTGTTTATGTCTGGTATGCAATATATATTTACAGTAAAATTATTGAGTTTTCATAGAGCTTATGTGCTATATATACTGTATATATATATACATATATATATATATATGTATATATATATATATTTATAAATATATATATATATATATATATATATGTATTAGGGCTGTCAGGTGTTTTAAAAAATATCTAGTTAATTACAGGATTTCTATTTAATTAATCTAGTTAATCACATTTTAATCTAATATCTGCTAAAGCAGTTGTGGGGAACAATGGTCCTTTAAAGGATAACTGTCTTTCTTTTCAACATTGACCTTATTTCTAGGAGTATACGTGCATTTACTCACCAGTAAAATTTCTGCATCACTTTGACTCTTTCAGAAGATATGATGTTGCGTCGCCCTTTGATCTACATCCAGTATAATGGTGGAAATGGGGCAGTCACCAAAGAAGACATTATCTGCAGCAAAACTACGTGATTTTCGCCAATACTTTTTACAATAAGTAGAATGAACAAACAAACGACTACTATTGTTCTGTGAGTCCAGGTTTAGCTGTCTGTGAGTTATCAGGGTGTTTTACATACTTTTCGGGGCCACGCGTTCACAATGCGCGCTCCAGCTGAGAAGAGCAGCTCACTACCAGATGACAACAAAAACACAATTTGCAAAACTCTGAACTCACAGGACAATGATACTCATTTGTTCGTTCATTCTACTTGGAACATTGATGAAATCCTGGAGTTTTTTTTGCAGATGATGTCTTATATAGTGGCTGACCCGTCTCCACCATTTTACTGGATGTACTGGATGAAGTGCAACTCAATGTAATATCTTCCCAAGGAATCAAAGTGATGCAGAAACTTTACCGGTGAGTAAATGCACATATATACTCCTAGAAATAAGGTCCAGGGTGAAAAAAAGAAAGTTATCCCTTAAGTTTTTTCATGAAACCCTGCTCCAACACAGCCTATGAAGTTCTGTACAGTGACTCATTGATGCGTCTTCTTCTTATTCTTTTGGTGTTTATTGGCGGTTGGCACAAAGCTTTAGGTGCATTACCGTCACCCACTGCCTGGGTCATTCAGTGGGCCAAATTTGAAATGCTTGTGCATTGAATTGATTGCAATATTTTTTAAAATGCATTAAATTGCAGTGTAATTAATTAATCCAATTAATGTGTAAAACTGACAGCCTTCATATATATATATATATATATATATATATATATATATATATATATATATCAGTGTATCAGTAATGGACAAGAAGCCGAGTACAGGGAAGTGGTCAATCAGTTTGTGAAATGGTGCGGTAACAAAATCAGCTCATCTTAAATACCAGCAAGACTAAAGGGATGATTGTTGACTTCAGGAGGAGCAAGAATAAGCAGCATAGTCCTGTCTACATCCTGGAAGAGGAGGTGGAAGTGGTGAAGAACTACAAATACCTTGGAGTTCAGCTGGACAACAGACTCGACTGGAAATGCAAAACTGACTACATCTACAAGAAAGGTCAGAGCAGACTCTTCTTTTTAAGGAAGCTGAGATCATTCAACGTCTGCACCAAGATGTTGCAGATCTTCTACAAGTCTGTTGTAGAAAGTGCAATTAGCTTTGCAGCATCTGCTGGGGCAGCAGCATCAGAACCAGAGACTTAAAGAAATGAAACAAGCTGATAACGAAAACTGGTTCTGTGCTGGGAATAACTCTGGAGCCGCAGGAGCTGATTGTTAAAAAAAGAATGCTGCACAAGCTGATGAAGATGATGGAGGACACTTCCCATCCTCTCCACAACACGGTGAGGAATCAACAGAGTGTGTTCAGTGGGAGGCTGCGTCAGGTTCGCTGTAGGATGGAGATACAGAAATTAATTCCTGCCAGCAGCATCACCCTAAAGAACAAGACTGACTGACTTTTTTGTTTATTAAAAAAAAAAAAACAAACAAAAAAAAAAAAAACTGTGAGCTTTTACAATACTGAATTTCCCTTCTGGGATGAATGAAGTATTTTTCATTTCATTTCATTTCATTTCATTTCATTTCATTTCATTTCATATGAATGGAGCTCAATTTGATTTGGTCAATATTGCAGCAAACCTAATATCCTTAGTGTATTGTATAAAAGCAATTATTTGTGGTTACTAAGTGAAAAACATGGACATAAAAGAGTGATTTAATTTGTTGTGTGCTCCTTATCAACATTTGTTTATCTTTGGATAAGTGAAATCAGCTAATGAGGTTAGAATTTGAAAAAGAACGTGGATTCATTTATATTGTATGAATTTCAAGTATATTACATTATGATGACTTATCAGGCTGTCAGACCCTGAGGAGGAAGATTTTGTTTCCTGAACACCTTCTTGGACACTTCCTGTCTTGCACTTGTTCAGCAAGTTAACTAGAACACTGCTGTTTCTACATTAATTACTTTCAGAAGCTTGATAGAGCTGACAAATTACTTTTTCCCCTTACTCTTAGTGACGTTCTGTATTCATGGGGCATAATAGTACTTCAAGGGCTGTGTCCCATGCAGTGTCTCTCTCTTCCCAGCCACTTTTTCACATCCCTCAATTTCACTTTATCAGCTCAAAGTACAAATTGGGGCTTAGTGCCTTGATGGTAAATTGAAATTCACTGAAGCATTTACATGACATTTAGCGATGGATGCATAATGTAGGAATAATAAAACATGTGTCAAACTGAATGGATATGCTCTCTGCCTTCTGCTATCTCATCATTAAGCCTACGCATACACCAGTAAGAAAATACTCCAACATGGTTTGTATATGTGTTTGCTTATGTGTGTATCCATGCTATTCAAGAATGCATGTGTGGGTGGCCATGTGCTTGGGAAAATGTAAGTGCCTCTTTGCTGCAATCCATATGATGATTTTAAAAGATGAATTGTTGGCATTTGAGAAAGTTTAAGTCAGTATTGACAGAGCTGGATTTACCATGACAACAATAACTGGGACTTATTTATTTATTTTTTTGTATTGTTTCTTTTGCTTTAATTTTTGTGCTAACAGCCAGGGTAATGATGTCAATGTAGCTGAGCTGACAGATGAGTGGGGAAACAATAAGTCTTAAATCCCAGATTTTCAAGTGTAAACTGCAATTTCTCTTCAATGTTTGAATTGACAGTTGCACCATGATAAAAATGTATTGTGTTTTGATTCATGATAGCGTGCACAACCTATTCGTTTTCAATTATAAAAAAATGTCTTTGTGACGCTTGAGGCTCAAACACGTGCACCATTGGTTATGAATCAAAAATATCAATCTACTGTGCTGAAGCCTCATGTGATCATGTGACTACTGACATTTAAAACAATGGGCTCTATGGACAACTCCACTACTTCCTGAACTTAAGGCAGCAACTTTGTTTCCTGATTAGAAGAATCTGTTGTCTGTGCTTCCATCCATCCGTCTGTCCGTCCATCCATCCGTCCATCGAGCTATTACTAAGTCCATTTGATTTCAGATTAAGGGTGGGGTTAACCCCACAGCTGCTTGGTGTCATGACTAATCTACTGACTTCTCTATTTATAATCTTGTGAACAAAGATATATATTTTTGAAAATTATACTAAACAATTTTCTACATATTCTGTGTAATTTCTGCCCATGTTGAAATGTTGTGCATATCTTAAAACAGTGCAAGAAAGGGGGGGGGGGGGGGGGGGGGGGGGGGGGATCTTTTCCAGTACATGAAAAGCAATGCCACTTACTTTTATTCTATCGTTTATCTTTTCTTTTGTTTTTACCATTTTAATTGTGTTGCTTGTATTCATAGTTGACTCTTATTCTGTAATGCACTTCGGTTGGCCATTGGCCATTAAAAATGTGTTGTTCATATTAGACTGACATTGACAATGACATGCATAACAACAAAAACAATGACGTCTTGTTATTACAGATGCGGGCATGAGAAAAGTCCCCCTTTCTGCCGACTGCCAGCCACTTACCAGCGACTTGTCTGCTAATTCAATTGCACAGAGAAACGCCTGTGTGCCCAGGGGAAACGATTTCAGAGCATAAATGAATGCCCGGAACAAGGACGTTTCTACTCGTCAAGTTTGGACACCGTGCGTGATGACATATTCACGGGACAAATCGTTCAGCCAGTGATAGTGCAGTAGTAGTGCACTATTACTGCACCACTTCTGGTAGACAAAGGCAGAACTTTTTCATGCCCACATCTGTACTACAGTTTCTCATGGCTGAACCCATCCCTGAAGGATCTAACCCTATCCTCGCAGTAGTTGTTACTACGACTAACTCGTGAACTTGAACTTGAATTTGTGGATAAAGCAACTTTAGACTAAGTGACACGTGCCCTATATTAAACAGCTTTGGAGCCAAATCCAACTCTACCATGGAGATTATATTGTAACTGAGGAAGACCTGATATATTTGGACTTTTTTAACACTTCTAATTCTGGGTTTGATTACTACAGAAGAGGATTAGGGCCACAGGAAGAAAAAATTCTGAGAAAGAAGGCAGAATTCTGACTTTAATCTCAGAATTCTGACTTTTTTCCAGAAAATTTTAAAAAAATAAAATTTAAAAAATCTGGAAAATTGATTTTTCAATTTATGAAAAAGTCAGAATTCTGACTTTAATCTCAGAATTCTGAGAAAAAAGTCAGAATTCTAAGATTAAAGTCAGAATTCCGACTTTTTCTCAGTTTTTTTTTTTCCCCAGTGGCCCTAATCCTCTTCCATACATTACAGACCTTTGGATAGAAAAAATATTTTTTGTATAACAACCTTCAAATGCCAAGTGAAGCATATCAATATGATGCATTGCAAACAAAAGTGCTCGATCATAACAACTGGTAAAGACCTAAAATACAACAAACTAATGTGCATGCAAGAATGCCATTTTGTGAAGTTTTACTGTTTGCCACCACTGGTGTATTCTTTATGTAAAGTGAAAAATTATAAAAGACAAAAGGATTGGATTTATTACATTTTTCATCAGTTCAGTAGACATCTAAGGCATTGATTGCCAGTTACTCTGAGCAATGTTTATTATGCATCATTCATGAGAGAATTTTACCTCCCCGCCAAACATCCTTCAGAGAATACTCGGAATTGAGTATTTGCACCTCATGAATTTTGAATTTCTCTGTTCACTTGGTTAACTTACAGATAGCAACATGAAAATAGTTTGTACCATTTCCAAAATAAGACATGAAAGTGCACATTAAAAGAACACATCAAATAGAAAATAAGTAAAAAAAAAAAAAAGATGTAAAAGCAAGTTTCAAGTATTTTGTAAGCTTTTGTAGTTACTATTGATTGGTAATAGAAAAGATATAAGAATAAAAATAGATTTCCATGTTATTACAGCAGGACAATGCAAATTCCATTTAAAGGCCTCTCCAAACAACATTTCTGTAGAATGTACATGTGGTTGTACTCTTATCAGGCTGGAGTCATGCTGGGTTAAACAGTCTGCACCACAAGATAATGTTGCAACTAAAAGTAAAAAAAACAAGAAAAAAAAGAGAGATGTTGAATTAGATTGATATTTACACACCGGGTGAAGAGAAGGAAGCATCCTCAAATGTGCATTTCTCAAATTAGATTTTAGGCCTTTCTTCCACCATCTGCAATAATTTTGTTTTGAAGATGGTAAAGATCATTATCTCTGGAATTGGATGCTCCTATAGCATTCCTCGATGAAATATTTGTACTGGTAATCTTCAGTTAATTCCAGTGTGTCAGCTTGACAAGTTTCCAGTTGCAGATTTTCTGTTAACCATAACTGCGGGGTTTATAGAGTTGAGAGGGTTGACATTAATCATAAAATGTAGTGATACAATAATGTTCAAGATTAATGATACATAACATTTGTTGGAAAAACTGAATAGTCTACTTTGATTTGTATGACACATCTAAGAATTATGCACAACAAAACAAAACAAAAAAAATCAATTCAGCGTCAGACCTGCTGTACAAGCATAAATCTTACAAATGCATGATGGAATAAGATATTATTTTATATACACATAGACTTTTCTTATAATTTATATATCTTTAGTACCTTATGCAGGTCATGCACAGCATGAACGGCTTTTGTAAACATCAGCTGAAAAAAAAAAGTCGGAACAAAACTGAATATTAATCTGAATGATCTGCTGTTTTGCAAAAATGGTTAGAACATACTGTATCAGAAAGGTGGTTTATGTGTGAAAATATTCTTTTTTTTAATTCTTTGCTGTGTTATGTTTAAGTAAATTTACTGCTTGGTTCGGGAGGTCTGGGAGAAAACACTTCAAACAGACCATTTCATATCAACCATATGTTAGAATGTCATATTTTTCTTAGCTGCAGTGGTAGCAAGAACCATAACAAGAGTATGACTGCAGCTTTTACTGTATGTAAAGATTCACAACGTAGCTGACACATTTTCTAATAAAAGACCTGGCCATCTAACTGCATTACTTTCTATTTGTGCTTTACTTTGTGATCAAACTTTCCAGATATGGGATTTTGGTTCTAACATTTAGCATTTCAATTTCCTGAACATAAGTATCAGAGGCACACAAAACTCAATATAAAGCCTCATTGTGTGCAGCATATGCATGCATGAGAGGATCCAGGTGTTTGGTGCGTGCATGAGTGTGAGTAGATGCTCTGTTCGCTGCAGCTGGCTCACTGCTGTATGCTCCTCTACACCGAGGCACTTGGACAGACCCCTTCAGCATTAATTACTGTGGCCATTAATCAGACCAGCACAGATAGCTGTGTAATCCCTCTATAATGCAGTTTTCTGGAGGGGGGCACCAGTGTTAATTGGATTTGATTGGATACTGGTATGATGCTGCACACAGAACATCTTAAGGTAATAATTAGAAGATGGATCAATTGGTCCTTTGCGACATTGATCCCATAGTGTAGACTGCACTGCAGCTCTAAGGGCTGTTAAAATAAAGATAATAATTTTGCTCTTAAGTTTGTACCACACTTAATAAAAATATCATTATAATATTATGTAACTAATGTATATTTTTTTCTCTGATATTATCTTATACAAATAAATTACTCATGGGAAATACTTATTAGATGGAGAGGGTGGTCCACCAGATAGTTGAATCTCAGATTGAGGAGGAGCAATGTGGGTTTGTCCTGGTTGTGTGACAGTGGACCAGCTCTAAACCCTCCTTCGGGTCCTGAAGGGGGAATGGGAGTTCACCCAATCAGTTTACATGTGCTTTTTGGACTTGGAGAAGGCATTCAACCGTGTCCCCTGGGGTTCCCCTTGGGTGGGCTCTGGGAGTATACTGGACCCCCTTATTTGACCTGCCCTGTACAACTGGTACCAGAGCTTAGTCCACATTCCATATTCGTCAGTAAGTCAGATCTGCTTCCTGTGAGGGTTGGCCTTTACCAAGGCTGCCCTTTGTCACTGATCCTGTTCATAAACCTTGATGGAGAGTGTTGCAGCTAACTGTCCAAACCAGCCTTGTTGATCAGTCAGCTAAACAGGGCAGATCACTGATGACTCGCACTAAAAGTGCGTTTGTACTCTGGCTGTTTGGTTTGCTTTCAACAGTTTGTGGTCCAATTCCACAGATAGTCTGCTTTGTTCTGCACAGTCTGAACACTAACCGTACTCTGGCGGACTCTGCTCCGGTTCACTTGCTTGGTTCACTTGCAAACGGTCTATCGGACTATCCAGCTTTGACATCCGGCGCAACTAATGGAAGTGACGTTTATCGACCACAGTAAAGCATCAAGAAGAAGAAGTAGGAAGAAGTGGGGTAGATGATCGTTTGGGCCGGAGGAAAAACAAAGCAAACAGTGAATCCGAGAAGAATCTGGGGTCAAAACAACAACAAAAAAAAAAAAACAACTGAAAAATATGTAGACAGATGCAGTAGCCTAAAAATAAGAAGCAGAAAGATTTCCACTTTAATCGCAGAGTCCGGTTTTCTTCTTCTTCCTGCTTTTTCATCACTGATAAGTGGTTGTATTGGGGAGCATCATTCCCTAGTGAGCAATTGTTTTAAATACGGTCGTTTAACCAGGCGGTTTGGTCCACTTTGGTAACTGTGGTTTGAACATGAACCAAAGCAAAGAAAGGTGTGACTTTTTTCAGAAATCCCCACCAAATCAGACCACGTCCCGGTACTATCCTGGTGTGAATGCACCCTAAGTAACTTAATTGTCTCTCATTTATTTTCTGTGTCAAAACATAGCAAAATTCCCAATCTCAGAACATACACCCAAAGTGACACACCCGCCACCAAATTACTTACACATATGGCCCCTACAGACAGGATTTCTAGGCACTGCCAAGGTGTTGAGGAGATCTGGTTTGGTGGCCTCAGGACTGGGTCTCTGCTTTATGCAGATGATGTGGTTCTGTTGGCTTCATTGGGCGGTGATCTCCAGCTCTTGCTAGAGGGATTTGCAACCGAGTATAGAGCGGCTGAGATGACAATCAGCACCTCCAAATCCCAGAATTTCCTCGATCGGAAAAGGGTGGAATGTCCTCTTTGGCTGGGGGCAAGGTTCTGCCTCAGGTGGAGGAATTCAAGTATCTCACAAGCATTCAGCTGGATGGAATATAAAAGATATTGTTTCTGAGTCCATACCTGAAGGATCTATTCCTTTCATCACAGTAGTTGTTATGTGATTTACTCATTATGAAGAGAAGGCAACTTCAGAGTAGGTGGCATGTGTCCTACCACTGAACGTCTTTTGAGCTAAACCCAAATTTACCACGATATTATATTATGAGTGAGGAAAACCTAATAGATTTGGACTTAACAAACACCTATAATTCTGGGTTTTCTTACAAATGTTCAGATGGAATAAATATTTTTTGTATAACAACCTTTAAAGGCCAAGCAAAGCATATCAATATGATGCATTAAAAACAACAACTGTATTACTTTTAAGTGCTTGATCATAATAACTGGTAAATACCCAACATGTAAAATACTAAATAACATCACTTCAATAGTTTCACATTGCAGATGAGACAGTGGGGAGCTAATAATTGCTTCACCTCTGCATATGTCTTGCAGGGGAGGGCACCAGGTAAGGCCATTTAAATCATTGGCCTTAATAAATAAGATTTGTCCGGGGTGCAATGTACACACTTTATAGTAAATACTGTATAAGCAGGGTTATATGTTCATTACATGAACAACTCGTGTGGGCAATATGTTTGGGTGACATATTGAATATTCTTCTCTTTAATTTAAACAGATATGAAACCAATTGAGTTCATAATCTATTTTTCAAAGGTGACTTGACCAAGAGTTCTGGTACTCATGGATGCATCATAATATAGTTGATGCTTCCAAGTTGTTTGATATAAATCGCAAACATTGAGTGCAAGTTGTCACACTTTTGCTTTACGTCATCTACATGGGATTGTCTCACACTCCCCCACCCATCTGGAAAACTTGCCTGCTTGTTGCATGTTGTTGCTTAAGGAGAGACAGAAAATTTGCCTCAGACATGACTACAGTGGCGAGGAGATTCTGATTGTTCAGCTGTGCACGTTCCCTTGATAAACATGCAGTTCTTGGCATTAAACTAGATCTGGAGCATCCTCTGGCTGGAGAATGTTTTCCTAAGATGTCCTTTTTGTCTGCTGGTATGAGTGTGCTCACCTCTATGTCCACAGCACAGCAGGTAGAGACATGATGTCGAAACAAGTTTGTGTAAATAAGATGACTAATGTCCGGCTGTTTAGTTTTAACTGTATCATAAAATGAACACAGACCTTTTCGAGAGAAAACCTAACCATAAATCTAAAATAATCTGTTGTAAACTGGAACTATTTAAATACAATGAAATAGAATTGACTTTGAGGAAATTTCAAAACATTAAGATGCATAATGTGTTTGTAATGAAGCTGAAAAATATTGCAACAACATTAATAATAAGCCATGTTACTCAGCTTGACTCACATGTACAATGTTAGTTTCTCATCAAACGCTCAGCTATGATAAACTGATTGGTTTATTTGTAGATGTGCTTTTACTACTCTACTTTTTACTTTAACAATATCAACAACAATTCCCCATAGCCCCATTTTTTTAAAATTAAGATACGGTTTGCAAACCACAGCTTGGGGTCCACAGCAAATAGCAAGTCTAAGTGTGTCTTACCTTAACCCCGTTGCTTAGGAGGCTTATCTTTGTTAGCTCCTGTTAGTGTTGAGTTAGCTTGGTTAGTGTTTAGCCCAGAGTACGTCAGCTTTCAATCATTTGCCCCGTGTCCGCACTGTGCCCATTTTAGTATTTTCCGGGAGACAACACACGTGACACGGCAAGATGGCGAGGGTAAGACACGCCCAACAGGCTTCATTTTTTAGCTCTTCATGGTTTACATGCACCATTGAGTTGCAACTACTCCTAAGCAAGCATCACAACATATCGAGTTGGAACTTAAAAAGACTTTGGAACCAGAAGTAAAATGTCTTCAAGAACCAAAAAAAAGAAGTTAGGTTTCCCTTTATTTAAGTACATATAATTCCAGTTGTTGAAATATTCTTCTTCAAAGAATTACTCTGGTAGAAATAGATGCATTAAAAGGAATCATTACACAAGGAATTAGGAATCATTGTCTGGCTGCCATGAATGTCTACACCATCATTTCAGAAGTCGTTATGGCTCACACTGACCTGCAACATAATAGGAGGGTTAATCAATTGTTATGCTTTTCTGTCTTCAAATTATTGCTGCTCGCACACATTTAACGGCATTAGTCCTGGAAGTATGCAACACACTGAGCTCAGCACTGTCCAGTAAAAAACAGAGTCAACCTCCTGTAAATCAATAATAGTGTCCCTTGATAGTTTAAAGTACTGTAATCATTCTAGAAAACATGGCTTGTAACTGGAGTTGGTTGTTTTTACTGTTGCCTTCCTCATAGCTGATAACTTGTTTTTACTGTGGACCAATTCTGCAGTGACAAAGTGTGAGAGACAGACAATATCATAACTTTGCATTAACTGGGTCTTTATTTCCACTTCTGAGGCACTGAACGGTGTTAAGTGTTTCACTAGAAGGTGCTGTTATCGCATAACAGCGTCGGTGAATGCATTTATGTTGAAAATATTATACTGCAATGCTTAAAAATTTAGGGTTCGATTCCCCGGCACGACTCCTGGGTGTACCACTGTGGACCCCTGAGCAAGGTCCTCAACCCCCCACCAACTGCTCCTCGGGCGCTTTAAGTAGCAGCCCACTGCTCTCTGATACTCACAGTACAGAGATGGGTAAAATGCAGAGCCTTAATTTCCCCTCGGGGATCATACAAGTATAAAAAAAAAAAAAAAAAAAAAAAAGTTACTATAATGTCACCAGTTTAGCAAAATTCTTTAGTTTTGAGGGTTTCTGCTGGATTTGAACTTGTGATCTGCTGACTGTATGGTGCCATAGTTGGCTGAAGTAGGCTTTCACCAGCAGATCACACTTGAAACATGCAGCAGAAATGTTAAGGGATTTGCATTTGGTGAGGTGAATGCGTGGCACACGTTCCAATATGTAGCAGGCTGGAGGACTGGCTACTGTGTACCAGTTCACCTTGGTGAACCAATGCCCCTCCCTTTTTTTCCAGATTTCCTCAATCGCTGGGCTGAATTTTTGCGTAGCTACTGCTGGTCCGGGGCTGGTGTAAATTGTGCTCATGGCAAGGTGGGTGGTGCCACTAAAAGTTCAGCCAGTCCTGCTTTCCTGATCCATAACCCCCTGCTTGTACTGCCCAAAGACACTGGGAGGGGACATGGGCCCCTACTCAGGGTTGAAGTCATGATGCAAGTTCTGGCAACGGTCAGGATTTGAACTTGATGGCTTTGCACCACTGGCAACTCACAGTGCTCCTCTAAACCCATCACCCCGCCAAGGACCCTTCACACGCTGCCAAATTCTTCTGGCATTTTCATCTTTTTCATTTTTGACCTTAAACTTGATCATGTAACCGGTGAGTCATAAGGCTCAATTCCCGGTCCGCCACATCACAGACCATACACCTAACAGCCTGAGCTATTTCACCAGGAGACACTTTCACAAAGAAGACTTCCAGTCTTTACTCTAAATGAGCCTCATTTGAAGAATAAGAAACATTAAGTCCAAGTAAAAAGAAACTCATCACCTCCATACTTCTGGGGAGTTTAACTTGCAGCTACTGACACACAGCCCTATCTCTATTACCCTGAACCATCCATTCACATACCTCTGCTTATCTTTGGAGTATTTCTTAGTCTTTCATTTGAAGTCCAAAGTTCAAAAGTCTTACTGTCTAGAAGGTTTGAGCCCACTTTCTCTGAGAGACCAGAGAATCACTTATCAAGGCGAGCTTCTCTAACAGACACACTAACAGCCTTTCTGATAGTTGTTCATATGTCATGTTTGGCTGTGTTTCTAAAAGAAACAAAGCTCTTCATCTACCATTCCATTAGCCTTTCATCTTCAGGAGTTGAATTGGATCCTTCTGCTTGCGGAAACAGCACTTCATCTTCCTATCCAGTGACAGGAGCACTAATGTTTCTGAGCAGGTTTTGGTTAGAGATGCACAGATCAAGTTTTTCCTGATCCAACCCGATACCGATACCTGAGCTGAGCATATCTGCCGATATCCCATGTAGATCCAATACAACTGTTGAAAGAATGAACTGTATACTGTACCATGTGAGTTAAGGTATCAAGCTTGACATAAACATTCATCTTTTCTATTAAAACAAATGGCAACAAATTGACACAGATATTCATGAGTTCAACTCATGACCTACTGCATGGGAGACAGCTGCATTACCGCATGGCCAAAGTGCCACTGACAAACATACAGGAAGAGGCAGAGATATTTTGCTGAACAGAGGCTTTCCGGACTTGCCACAGTGCTTTAAACTGTAAAAAATAAGCATGAGATGTTATTTTCATTATAGCAAGCTAAGATTTGGTTAAGTTTTCACTGCAAAGAGAAGAGATACAGTTGTGTGAAAAAGTGTTTCACACAACTGTGTGAAACAGTTGTTTCCTGATTTTCTGAATCAGGAAATCAGAAACCCTTCCTGATTTCTTCCTTTTTAGATGTTTGTCACACTTAAATGTTTCAGATCATTAAACAAATTTAAATACGAGACAAAAATAACAACAGTAAACGGAAAATGCAGTTTTTAAATGAAGATTTTTGTAAGTTGGGGGGGGGGTCCAAACCTCTTTGTCCCTGTGTGAAAAAGTGATTGCCCCCATTAAAATATAAATTAACTCTTTATCACATCTTTGGAAAGCTGAGATCGATTTCTCTAGCCACACCAAGGCCAGATTACTGCCCCACCTGTTCTCAATCAAGACATCACTTAGATAGGACCTGCCTGAGGAATTTAAGTAGACCAAAAGATCCTCAAAAGCAAGACATCATGCTGCAATCCAAAGAAATTCAGGAAAAAATGAGAAACAAAGTAACTGAGATCTATCAGTCTGGAAAAGGTTACAAAGCCATTTCTAAAGCTTTGGGACTGCAGCGAACCACAGTGAGAGCCATTATCCACAAATGGTGAAAACATGGAACAGTGGTGAACCTTCCCAGGAGTGGCCGGCCGACCAAAATTACCCCAAGAGCACAGTGACGACTCATCCAAGAGGTCACAAAAGACCCCAGAACAACATCCAAAGAACTGCAGGCCTCAGTTGCCTCAGTTAAGGTCAGTGTTCATGACTCCACCATCAGAAAGAGACTGGGGGGCAAAAATGGCCTGCATGGCAGAGTTCCAAGACCAAAACCACTGCTGAGCAAAAAGAACATAAAGGCTCGTCTCAGTTTTGCTAGGCAGCAACTTGATGATCGCCAAGACTTTTGGAAAAAATACTCTGTGGACTGACGAGACAAAAGTTGAACTTTTTGGAAGGTGTAGGTCCCATTACATCTGGTGTGATAGTAACATGGCATTTCAGACAAGGAACATCTTACCAACAGTGAAATATGGTGGTGGTAGTGTGATGGTCTGGGGCTGTTTTGCTGCTTCAGGACCTGGAAGACTTGCTGTGGTAAATGGAACCATGAATTCTGCTGTCTACCAAAAAATCCTGAAGGAGAATGTCCGGCCATCTGTTGGTGACCTCAAGCTGAAGCACACTTGGGTTTTGCAGCAGGACAATGATCCAAAACACACCAGCAAGTCCACCTCTGAATGGCTTAAGAAAAACAAAATGAAGACTTTGGAGTGGCCAAGTAAAAGTCCCAACCTGAATCTGATTGAGATGCTGTGGTATGACCATAAAAAGGTGGTTCATGCTGGAAAAGCCTCCAATGTGGCTGAATTACAACAATTCTGCAAAGATGAGCGAGCCAAAAATTCCACCACAGTGCTGTAGAAGACTCATTGCCAGTTATTGCATACGCTTGATTGCAGTTGTTGCTGCTAAGGGTGCCCCTTTAGGATTAGGGGGCAATCACTTTTTCACACAGGGTCATGTGGGTTTGGATTTTTTTCCCCCTTAAAAATAAAAATCTCCATTTAAAAACTGCATTTTGTGTTTACTTTTGTTATCTTTGTATCACATTTAAATTTGTTTGATGATCTGAAACACTTAAGTGTGACCAGCATGCAAAAAAGTAAGAAATCAGGAAGCGGGCAAACATTATTTCACGCAACTATATATTACACTGGCATTAAACTGAGATGAATGTAGGGCAAAAGAGTAATGGAAAAAAGTGGAAATTTGTTGAATATATCACAGTGAAATGATTTCTGAAACATTCTTTTTGAGTTAAAGAACTGACTGTATAATGTATTCTTTGCATCTCCTGAATAAATGGTTGGAATAGGCTTTGTTATTTGATTTGGAGTAAGAACCCAACAGAGGCTGTCTGAAAAGTGAAGACGACACGTGGATCCTTTCAGGTATTTTTGAAGAGACAGTGTCTTCAAATAACACTTAATATCTTTGGATGTGGAGGCAGACAGACTAAGATTCATATCATCACAGCCATACCATAAACAGAACACCCCATCATCATCCTCACAAGAGATCAAAACACACCAAGTAGCTTCTCCGCCTAGCTTCTGGAAATTTTCTCACCATGTTAGAAACTTGTTTTATCATTTCTTCACAGTTCATGCAAATTAGCTGTAAATCCCTATTACCGTGTTGTCAGGATTCCAATCTTCTGATATTCTGCATGGAAGACAAGTGCTGTCTGACTTTATCTTTCTGAGACTGCAGGTGTTTATCTGTATATTCAATGCATATATCAACGATTTTGCATACAACAAATAGCAAATTTTACGAATAATACATTTTTATAACAACCCAAAATGTTTGTATGTATGTTAAAGACCCACTACACAACTTTTGCAATTTTTTTCAGTGATGCGTCCTATCGACGACTAACTTGGCATCCATCTTGCATCCTACCTGTATTGTGAGCTTCTCCTAGCCAGTGAAAGACAATCTAATTTTGATTCTCATCTTACCTCTTGCTCTGTTGCTCTCTCTCTTTTTCTCTCTTCTTCAGATATTGTCTCGTATTTCTTTTCAGAATAAGCCATGGTGCAAGTTCAAAATTGCCAGTGTTTATACACCCATTTCCTAGCATTTATGGGACATGGTGCCAGTGAAACACGGCTGCAAAGTCATGCAACATCCTGGATAAAAAAAAAAAATGGAAAAAAAAGTATTGCGCAGTTTCTCAAAATCAAGACACTGCTGTACAGGCACAGTACAAAAATGTGGATAATAGATATCTCTATGCCATAACTCTGGAGGGTGGATTTTAAAGGTTGGAAAGTTACATAATTCATCTTTAAGAAGGTCAAAATATTGATGTTTATTAAAAGGATAATTAAAGGAAGAAATTAATCAATGGTAACATTTTGTATATAAGCATTACGTGAAAATGTATCATTTCTAGATCGAAAAAATTTGAAAATTGCTATGTGAAGAACTAAATGTGTATTTTCATCTGGAGTATAGCATGGGTCCGTGAGCGCAGCACTGCGCACCGCAGTGGCTTTGCTCCGACCTCCATGGCATGAACATTCACACTGTGCACTGATTGCCCACGAGCGCACAAGCTGTTGCTAGATCCGTGACATCACAGAATCACGGGAGGGATTGCAAGGGAGCCTGCGATTCTCATCCAAATGGTTAATTTTGTCCACATGTTTGTGTTTCATTATTTCTTATTTCTTCGAAACCTTGTGTCCACAGAGATGATGTGATGTTCAGATAGTTCAGCAGTTAAAAATCTGCACGGTGACTTTTGTTTAGGAAGTTAACAGATGTTTTACACTCAATCCTGTATCTGATTTCCTGTCTGGTCTGATCTGAAGTACTGAATTTTATGCAGTGTCAGTCCGTGCTCCATCAGATATAGGGCTGGGGTGTATCTTTAGTGCAGCAGCACAACATCCTGAAGCGACGACAGACCATTTATGCGCTGCGGTGTGCTCACCGTAAATCAAACCATTGATTGCAACAAGTGCGATTCGTTTGGATTTTCTTTCTTAGTCTACTTGTTATGGTGTTGGGCTGATTGTCAGCTGGGTCAAAATGTGTTAGAGGCAGCTTCTGTGTTAGTGTTTAAAGTAGGGCTGTCAAAAAAATTTATCCTAAATTAAGTCAAACAAGAGATTTTTTTTATTAATTAGTATTGCCATATGCAGTAAACACATAAAATTTTATTTTACAACTTAAAGGCTAGAACCAAGCCAGAAATCTGGCAGTTGTTCAGTACTCAGACCTGAATTTTAGCTTCACATTAATACAGTTGTGAAGACAGCCTGAGGACCGTATCAGCATCATTATGGACTAAACTGCCGCCATCTGAAGGACTTTAGGGAGACATGTAAGGACGGGGTCAGTAGTCTAGTCTACTGAAGATAAATGCAGAATTCCTGGTGAGACACCTTTCATCCTACATGTGTTCTAGAAGTGATAAAAGTTATGTGATTAATCAGGATTAATTTTTGACAGCCCTAGTTTAAAGTATAATAAACAGAAATACATAGCTTTTTAATTGTTTTAATGTATTTACTTTAAATTCAGCTTGTACATTAGTACAAATTTTGATACTGCCTCATTAACAAAGAAACCACTTATTCTGGATGTGACCGAGTTTTCCGTTTTATGAAAAAAAAATAGAGAAAAATCCAACCAACCTTAAAGTGAATCTGGTTGAGATAACATCTCCTGTGGAAGAGAGCAGCAGCAGCAGACACAGAGACACTGTTTCTACACTTTGTCCAGAAACGGTTTTTATCTGATCCATCATCTCTTATACTGTATCTGTTCTCTGTTCGCTATCTCTACCAGACTCACAACAGGACGAATGCCGCTGTCATATTCATTGTGCTACTGCATAGTTATATTTTACCAACAAATTGCAATGTTAGTTGTATTTAATGCATCTGCTCGCTCTGATTCCTGATAACTCTGCATGGCTTTAGTGCTTTTAATGAGTTGCGTGTTTGATGTTCACATTTGGGGGGGGGGGGTGCATAACCCTATATGGACCGATCTGCGCCAAAGTGACAGGGCTGCTTTTTTTGTCCCAGTTCACACCTGCTTTCATTGCATGTCTGCCATTAGTTTTTAACCCCACAGATTGAATTAGTTTAACGGTATAGTCCGAAGTCCCCCCCCTAAAAAATAAATGTTAGACATGAGCAAGTGAAATCCGTCTCAAACCCTGCCTTTGGGCCTCTACTCCCATGCTGTGGTGCGTTTGAACGCAACTCTCTCTCCCCCTGCCTGTAATTCGCTCTTTTGTATTGTTCTGGTCTGGTAAGGACGTTTCTGGGTGGAGATTTCTGTTTATATCGGCAGCCAATGACAAAGCTAAGAGCATGACGCTGTGTGGAAATAAGCTCATGATTGGAGCAGATCGACGCCAGTCACTCGAACTCTCGAAGGAAAAAAAAAAAGAAAGAAAGGAAACACCGTGGAGGAAAGGTAAGAGCTTCAGAGCGTGCACGTTGGAAAACCAGGGTTAATCATAGTTTGGCTTTTACCTGCTTCTGAGCTCTGAAGGAGAAGCTTGGAGTTGAATAGGCTAGCTAGAACGAGGCGGCCATTAGCCTGAGAGGGAGGAGCGCTAAGTTTGAATACTGTTGTTTGCAAACAGAAACGCTGGAGGGACTTCAGACTCTACCTTTAATCCAATAAAAGCATGCAAAGAACCTGCTTCTTTACTCCCTCCATTCCTTCCTCGTAACCCCGCAATGTGTAAGGGACTTGTCCATAACGTTATGACCAGAGCTTGGGTTCCAGAAAAAAAAAAAAAAAAAAAATCTCTGCATTTTTAGTGACTATTACTTAAAATTTCCAGTAAGGATTTAGTAGAATAATTGTGCAGATCTTATAAAGGTTAGAGGCTGGGCTGAATTTGTGCTAGATACTCCAATGCTGAATCTAAGTTTCTTGTAACCAAAGTTAATTGTTTCTTAAAATTAGTAGATGATGCATTATCCAGATATTCGTCTTGCTGAATAGAATATGATTTGTTTAACTGATCCCTAAAATTAAATTACATACCACCACACCACAGTAGACATCTCTGATGACATTAGTGATTACTACCTTTCTCATGCAGTTATTGAATGAAAATTGTGCTCTCATTACTCTCATTAGGGATATGGAGCTAAATTCATATTGATTATCAAGCTTAATTTTCTCAGTAATGCCTGTAGGGTTTAAATTGATTTAGATCCACCTAATTTCTATGTCTTTTATGCTTGAAAAATACAATGAAAAAAACAGTTACAGCATGACTATCAGTGGAAAAAAAGTGTCTCCCACTTTTATCAGAAAGATTTGCTGAAATTACCTTTTTTTTTTTAAAAAAAAGGGCCCCTATTTCACAGGTGTACTTATTAGAGATTTGGGATAATGGATTTTTGGCTGATATGGCAACATTTTACAACTTATTTAGCCAATAATTGATGCCAATACTGGTATTGAAGCTGGATATGACATAATAATCATTTCTTGTGCAGAATTAGAAAAAATACTTCTGCAATTTTTGCAGATCCGGTAGTTGCTGTGTGCATGGCCTTACTGTTGTTCCCATGCCCACAGATTTTTGAAAAAGAAACCAAAACTAACAACAATAAATAAGTAACAGGAGTTATAAGTACAGTTACAGGTTCTTCACCAGTACCTGCTATATCATGGTAAATTATATAGGTTGATCTCTGGCTGATATCAACTAATATTGATACTCAGTTTTAAAGCCAATATTAGCCCATACCAATAACAGGACTAATCTCATCTTGAAATCTTATGAGTGTTATAAGAGTTTACTGGAAATTACCGGAAACATTATATCATATCAGAGATCCTTATGCTGTTGAGTGGCCTTACAGCAAAATCAGTCACAATTCTCCCAAATAAATGAAAGTGTGGGGTTGCAAGCACAGTTGAAAACACTTTTCAGGGAATACGGTTTGTTGCTGCATTATGCAACCTACAATTTAAACATATAATCAAAACATAATAATCAAGGTCCAAAAATGCTTCCTCCTCTTTTGCGTCCAAACTCGTATATTAAAGGCAAAGTGGAAAATATTCCTTATGTTCAAAGAATTAAATAAATAAGTAACCAAGGTATTTAAGCAAAATGTAAACAGAACAACATACAGTATACTGTTAACACTGAGACATGAGAGTTTATTGCATGTTTAGGAACAAAGAAGTGTTTGGATTTCTTTCTATAGTTTTTAATCAGTCTCAGGACACATTCATGCGTTCTCACGTGAATTGACTTTCATGATACATCCGAAAAACCACAAATGGCTGGTTAAAAATAATATGGAGTATAGTATTAACTACTTTACAAACTACATAAAATAAAGTATTTACAAAAAATATCTATGCATGATGATCAACCAAACCTATCTTGAGAAAGAAATGTGAGATGGTATGAAAATGAAACATAAATGAATCAAACCTTAGTTAATTAATAAATGTTTAAAGAAAAAGAAAGAAGGATTTCTTAATCCAACTAAAAGTTAGATTGGGCCTGGTAAACCGTAGGCCTAGATTTTTTTTTTATTTTTTTTTTCCTCGGCGAGTGCAGACGTGCTTCTCTCTGCTCCCTCCCTGCCTCCTTTTTGCCCGCCTGCATCTTTGTCCTGTCGCATCTCTGAGCCTCTCTCTGCATTTTCCTCCTAAATCCTAAAACTTCAACCATGGATCTGGTCGGCTGGTCTCTCAACGCAACGGATAAGATCTTTTCTACTCAGAGACAAGGTGCAGGGGCGACATCTTGTCCAGGCAGTACGTTCTCAGCAGGTCATACTAAAGACCCGTACACATTTGGATTTACAATAACTGGGTTCCTGCTCATTGGAGCTGTCAGGTACCTGGTTTATCGGGAAATTCTGAAGCTGATGGCAGCTGTTGGCAGGCTGCCGTTCCAGGAGGTTCTTCGAGCCATCAACACTCAGACTAAAACTTTGTGCGAGTTGACTCGCGCGGATAACCTGATTTACATCATCTGGGTGCGTTCAACAAGTACACGCGGGGGCGTTCCCTTTCCTCACGCACTCCATCTGAGTAAGGCGACAGTTATAGGTGATTTCGTCTGGTTAGAGAATAGTAGGAGCCAATCACTAATCGCGGGTGGGACTTTTGAAGGATGGGCGGCGTTTTGGCCGGAGGTTTTCTTTGCACATTCGACAAAAGTCGTTCACAGACTGTACACCGCTCGTACTAGCTGTCGCCGCCGCCGCCATGTTGTTTGACTGAAGCTTTTTGAGCTTGATAACATGTTTTGATAACTCGATCCTCTATGCGTGGTGGCTCTGGTGTCGCTCTGAGTTGCGTCACGGGTTGCGTCATTCGGTTCAACGTGAGTGGCTGAAGTAGCGTGTCAGTCAAGATGACGGACAGATCTTCTATCCAATCACATGCAAGAGTTTTAGAAAAAAAAGACTAATTTGAAATGACATCGGGTTAACTCCCTCCCCAGATGGTATTGCAAATACCAGGTGGCGGGAGTCAGGTTATCGCGCGGATGCCCTGTGGGGCAAACTGGGGACTATGTCTGACAGCATAAAGGATGTTGGGTTCCACCTGGGTTCCACCTGGAGCAGTTGGAGACTCGGATTGGGGGTAATTAACACAAATTTGACTGATTTGGACGGCATTGTGAGACCTGCTGAAGACTTTACAGGCAGACAGAAACATGCTTCTGCCTGGACCCAAACTATCTCTCTTATCTCAGTCTGGGAGCAGCCTTGCAGCAGCTTCTTATCAGAACATGGTCTTGGTTGGAATCTGCAGAATGGAGGCTCTGTACCCCCCCAGATGGATGCGCTCGAAGAAGCTGCGACCTCGCTTTTCTGGGAGGGAGATCTTGGGTAAAATGAAGCTTATTGCTAAACTTCATTTTGTAATTTCAGTCTGGTACTCTCAGGATGAACATGTAAGTGAATTATTCTATGGAGATAAATTCTTGGGGTGTTTTCCTTTTCTTTATTTTTCTTCTCCATATTGTGCCTACTTTATGTAACGTATTACTCGTACAATCTGCAATTTGAAATGCAAAATGAATGAATTTCATAACTCAACTCCAATTTAATTGAGCCAAATCAAAGCTGTCTTTTCCAAACCTCATACCTCACGCTGAATGTGTTAATAGAAGTGAGCATGGCTCGTTCAGGGCTTGAAATGACTTTTGGTCTCTTTGAGTAGGAGAGAAAAAAAATGTGACAACATTCCCTTGACTTTTCCCTTCACTTACCAGTATCTTTCACCCTCACCCTTGAAATGATTATTAATCATTCTCTCCTCGTATGACTTAAAGTGCTTGAATGCAAATGATCACATTGAGCACATTTGAGCAGGGCCTCACGTTTCCACTTATCATGGGAATTTCAATGCGATAACAAAGCCTAATGCAATGAAAAAAGAAGTAATTGTTTCATGAAGATTAAATTTGCCATGTCAGGCTCACATTGTGTTCAGCTTTAGGGTTCTTTGGGTCCTTTTTCCATCCAATGTGGAACAATACTCTCCTGTTTTGCATGAAAAAGCAGCACTTGGCCAAATCTTGGAATAAGCCTAGAGAAAAGAGCTGCAGTTACTCAAGTTTGAAGAAGGTTACTTGTAAAGAAATGTTTTTCTTTAGCTCAGCTATTGATGATTTAGGCAGCTGATTACAACTCAGTCATATGCCTTAGGAGATATGTAATTTTAAGCAACAAGATATTTCCTGAAAGTTCCTTTTGGTGTAACAGGATTGCATTTATCAATGAAATACTAATAATGCATTAACAATAAATGAAACACGGAAATTTGGACATTGTGGAAAACTAAGTGGCTTCTTGTGGTTTTCAAACGGTCCAGTAGCTAACAGCACTGGTAACATGATAGAACAGGTCAGCAGGAAGAAGTTCCCACTGTGAAGTAAACTTTTATTAGATTGCATGAGCAAACATCAGCAAACATATACACCTGATAAAGACATATGTATATCACACCAGAGAGATTTCCATGCATCTTTATGTGTAAGTATAGAAATCACACCAGAGTGGGAAGAGATGTGGGGAGAAAAGAGCAATCTGCTTCACTGTCACATCAAATAGCTAAGCAACCGTTACAAGTAAAAGACATAATATAGCCAATTATTACTGAAAGAAGACAACTCGGGCTCTTTTCTTTTCTTTTAATGAAAACACACCAATGAATAATATACATTTGCTCAATTGTTTTCAAGCAGAAGTCACAAATACTAACGTCTATATTTTGGCCCAAAAAAACTCTGAAAATACAGCCAAATGTAATGTTTGGCTGCCTTCTTGTCAAAAAGGGTTAGAAAGAGGTCACAAATTGGTTTTTGAAGAGCTAAAAGTAAAGCTAGTTGGGCGCTCCCTTCATCACCATCTTTGCCTCGTCGCGTGTGTCATCACTCCCGGAAAATACTCAAATGGGCAAAGCATGGCCTCATGGCAAATGATTTCCAGCCACCGTACTCTGGGCTTATGCTAACCAAGCTATCTCAGAACTAACAGAAGCTAATGAAGATTAGCCCCCTAATCAACGAGCTAAAGGTAAGGCATGCTTGGACTTGCTTTTAGCTGGCTAAAAACCATAGGTGGGCTACACTGCCTTAGACTGAGGCCTTCCTGAGAGCAAACAAAAAGTTAATTTTAAGCTACCAGCTGGCAGGCCAGCATCCGGTCTTCAACCTGTCAATCAGAAGGACATGCCCCCAATAATGTGCTATTTCAAGATTAAATACCCAAACAGGTGAGTTAAAAAATAAATAAATTCATAAATTCACCCCCCCTCAAATTTGACATGAAGGTAAACTTGACCTATTAAACCTAAAATGATTTTTTTTGAACCAGGCTGTAAACATGTTTATTTTTTCTGTGAAGTTGGTCTTTTTGACATGGGAGTCTATGGGGATTTGCTCTGAGGGCAGCATTGCGCACACCAGCGTATAGCCTGCCGGAAATAACTAGAAGAAGGATTTGCTCTGTTTTGGAGCCCCTAGTGGATGAAGGGAGAACAACAATTTTTCAGACTTTCGGGTGGCTTTACAGTTGGCCACCGGAGGTTGTCACTCGTTCCTTGTATTAAAAATGTGATTGTTATTTATTTACTGTCTGTCTCCCCATCTGTCTATCAATCATAGTTGAACTACAAAGTATCCTCTCCACTTTGTGAGATAGATACTGTAGCTAGATAGATAGATAGATAGGTATGTATATTTAATCTGAGCTGGGATAACCCAGCTTTCCAGCAGCACTCAAACACACCATGTAACAGTGACACTATGAGCAGTCTGGACATGTGAAATCCCACATGCACACATAAGCTGGTCTGTGCGTGAATGCAGTCTGCTCTGTGCATATCAGGCCATTTGTGCGCACGGATCTGATGATTTGTAGCATGAGAATGTTTTTCAACAAAGAAGTTATCACATCTGAGAGGTTCAAGGAAAAAACGTGGTTGTGTAATTTGTAATGTGTGAATAATTATTTCTTTACTTTATCAGTATCCAGAAGTTACTCATAAAATAGTTTACAAATGTATTTTGCACTTGTAAAAACACAAAGTCTCTTCTCTCCATGGAGACACCATAGAACGAAGTTGAATACTCGTTAGCTTGTTATCTGATTATTTAGCTAAAGTGCTGTGTAACAGTGCTTGAATGTTATTGCCAGTTGTGACAAAGAAACTTATGGAGAACTTACTACAGCACTGTAATTTATTTCATGATGTCATAAGTGAGATACCTTTGAAAAGCAGGTCCTGAGCTGAACAGCTTACCCATAATATCAGACTCATGCAAAAATGACCCACCTCTAACTGCACTCATACATACATCACTACGACCAATTGCAGTTTAATTTTATGCCACGTTGAAAACAAGGTGAATATATCATTCTAATGTAGTAAGACTGGGGTGCTCATTTGCTTGTTAAGTCACAGGTGCAGTTGTTGATTCAGACATGTTCTCCATGTCTGAATCAGCCACAGATGCTGAAGGAAACAAAACAAATGAAGAAAATGTTATTATCTTGAGATGTTTCCCGTGTATGTTTGCAAAGTGACTACAGTTAAAGCTGTCCTGTATTGTGTTGTATGAAACGTGTAAATGTTAGAGCTTTTTTGGCACAGTTACAACAAAAAGGCTCATATAAATCTGTAATCTGAACCCATTAATACTAATTTTCCTAATAAACTTTCAAAGAGGTAAGAAGGTGCAGTCTTTAAGAGGACCCTAAATTTTGCTTCTTTATTACTTCATTATCTGTTTTTTTCGTTTTTCCATTTAGAACTTCACTTAGGTATTTGAGAACACTGTTTATTTTAGTTCTTTTAAATATAGAGGTTGGTAAAAGTTTATCATGAGTTTGCATGAGTTGATCAATCAACTATCTGAACAGAATAAAACTGATCCCCATCCGTCTTACACTATGTGTATGGTTCCCTTGTATGGTAATGGTTCCCATTCTGAAAAGGTAGTTTCCCACATTCTTTGATGCAAAAGCAACAATGCAGAGAAAACATATATTAACATAAAACTGATCAAGATTTCAATGCAGATGTTGAACACTGCTGGGTTTCCATCTGTTTAGCTCTGAAGTGATCAGCTCTTCTATTCCTCTACAAACTTGTGCCAATGCATTTAGGTGTTGAGGCTTTTTACTATTTTTTCTTATTTTTAAATGGATTAATTTATTCATTTCAATGATTCATGTCCAGCATCATAGCAAGCAAAGTGCTGATCTGGCTGCTGTGTTGTTCCAAACAAATTTACTTTGCCAACAAGAGCTTCATGGATATGAGGTCTTTATTGATATTTTAGTGTTATTCTTTATTTGCACATGCTTTTATTGATTAATTTGCATATTAATGCTGAACCTGACAAGAGGGGTGGGGACAAAAGAAAGGAGAGAGCAAACAGAAGAGGAGAAGAGAGAGAAGCAGATACAGCAGATAAGGCAACAGCATCAGCTGTTCGATCTAAACTGGAAAAAATACAACCAGCTGCTACACCTGTGAGGAATCAAAAAACAACCTGCGACATCTTCAGTCATAAAGAGCACCTATAAAAAGACAAACAAGCTGAAAAAAACATTAACCACAATAACAAAAACACCAATAATACAAAAAAAAAAAAAAACCTGTAGTTATTGGTAATCCTCTAAAAACTATACAATTTACTTAGCCTAGCTGCCCCAAAGAAAAAAAGAAAGCAATCAGGTAAAGAAAAAAGGTTATGATGAAACTTTGGGCGCATTCGGAAAGCATAGTCCGCCAGTCTCGGTCCGTTTGGGGACTCGGTTCGGTTGGGGGCGGGGGTGGTCTTCCAGGACCGAGATCGCGTTCACGTTGCACTATTGCCAAACGGGCCAAAAATGAGAATCTCAGGTGGCGCTGCTTTCGGATTCACTGTAGGTGAGGACAAGACGCACGTACAAGGAGGTTCTCTCATTTATGTACGAGGAGCTGGATATGCTTTCATCAGATCAAATATCGATTAAAGCTTTTACTTCCTCGTAGCTCCACGTCTGAGCACGAGCCATCTTTATCAGTACTGCAGTCCCACACGTGTTTGTTGTCATAGCGTTTACCACGATGTCCAACGTTCGACCCACAATGCCAATGCAATTTGTAGTCCACTTCCTGTCTTTGGTTCACTTGAATCAGACCGAGACCTGCGTTTGCAGGCGGACCGAGTCCGGTTGTTTGTGACAGATCAGAGTCCATTTGCGCATTCACAACTCCCCTAAACGAAGCGGACTCTCCGAGCACACAGACCTTGATTCGAATCAACAAAGCTTTGTGAAAGCGCCCTTTACTGTTTCATTGTTAATTTGGTGGAAGAAAAAGTTTTTGACTTGAATAAAAGGGGAGGAAATGACAACAATTATATATATATATATATATATATATATATATATATATATATATAAAACGTATGATTTCGATGTAAGTGGCATCTATTCTGATGGCATCAATGACAGTAAAAACCTCCTGTGAGAGGAATTCAAAGAGGAAATGGAGGAGGATGCGTGGCCTGCCAACGTTGTTAATTACTTAACTTCTTGTTGACAACTGAGGTGGCTCTTGCATCAGAATATAAAGCCTCCTGCATGGCTCCTTTGGGTCACAAATAAAACTGTACATTAATGGCCGGATTTATCAAAGGTTTGCATGTATAAAAACATGAGCTATCTCACTGCACCCGCAAAAAAATTGTACAAACTGATGTACTTTTTTTTTTTTGTTTTTCTTGTTTTTTAACTTCTCCTGTCCAGCATCGTAGCAAGCAGAATGATGATCTGGTTGCTTTATTGTGTTGAGCAGTTTTGCTTTGCCAAGGGGAGCTTTATAAACACAAGGCTCCCCTTGATATCCTGTGTTTATTCATTTAATTTTTTTAATTAACCATTTATTTACAACAGCATTTTACATCATATTGCTGGGCTTGACAAGAGAAAAATGTAAATATACAACCTGATCTATTAACAGCGTGCTAAAGGGTTCAGTCTTTCAAACGTTCTAAATAGCAGCTCTTTTTCTGCTCCAAAGAATATGCAATGTGGGGCATTTAAACGCAATTTTGTGTGTGATGAGAGGAGAAAATGTAAATATATTAATTTAGCACTGCAAATCAATTTATCAACCGTGAGATGCTGTTTTTTGTTTGCTTGTTTTTTTCTGTGTATTTTACCACGTCTGAAAAGCAGGTACAAAGTTTCAGTGGCTTCAGCTTCTGAGAGGGACAAATCTGATTAAAAAATATATTTTTATGAGTAGTGAGGGCAACAAATTTGGTTGTCATTGTTGAATGCAATAAAAATCAACACAGCAAACACCACTATTTAATACGGATGTAAAATATTCTGGACAAATGACACAGAAAGTTTGCAGCCACTGTGGAGCTTAATGAGAACTGAAGCTGCATTTAATGTATCTATTTATTTTTGCCAACATCACATTTTAACTTGGATTTTAGCAGGTGGACAGGATCACAGTCTCCTGGCAGCTGTCGTCTCTCGCAATTCGCCGCACGCAAAATCCTCATAAATACATTACGGGACTGTTTAAAACCTAATAATGCAGAATAGCTACAGTCAAGCTGTAAATCAAGCAGAGAAGCATTTTCTTTTAACTTCGTTCTAATCTAATTTCTTAACATTATAAAAGATGGCAAGATAAAAAAAAAGTTATTATATTAAACATGTTTTTTATCTTTAACTTTAAATTTCTTGGGGACACTAGTTTGGGGTGTATAGATTTTTGTAAAGCATTGTCTTGGCTTTCTCTCAAGTGCTCTGTAATTTATCATCAAGAGATAAAAGCCACAGACCTTTTTCTTTTTTTTTTTTTTTTTTTTTTTTTAGTTATTGGTTTTGTTTTGTTTTTCTTTTTTTGTTTGTTTATAGCCAAGATTTCAAACTAGAAGGGAAAAACCTGGAGGTGGACGACCAGGAGTGCAAAATTAAAACTCTTTTAAGTTAGAATCTGCACTCATAAAGAATTTGTGGTAATGACAAATTGCTCAGCAGGGACAAGGAGGAACACTGCACACGAACACCATGGCTCTGCTACTGCTCACACAGGGAGTAATTATCCTTGAAACTCCTTTGGTTAAATTATTTAATATTCCTGGAACAGGTTCACAATTGTCCACTACAAAAGACTATTTGCACCCCATCCAAGTAAACAGATTTTGTTTGGTAGAAACTGGACAGCACATTTGATTACTTGTAATTCTCCCCTCTAGCTTGTAGATTGCACTTTCCATAACCCACCATAAGATGCTATATGGGGTTCTTATACCTGTCAACTTATTTTTCTTTTCTTTTTTTGTATTTCCTTACGGAGGTGGGGGTGCACATGAGACCAGAGAAACTCTGCACAGATACTAATAGGGTTTAAAGATGCACTGTATACTGAAAAATGAAATTTTATGAGCTTTTATCCATCTTGGTGTGATATTTATTCATTAAAAACTTCATTTCAGTCATTATTTTTCTTCATTCATGGATATTTGAGTAATCTATGAATCAATATACTTTTTGCCTTAGAAATGCCTGCGTACACATCACTATACAAATCATGAAGCAACAAACGTGTGTGCGCAGGTTTGTCGCTTCATGATTCACTTCACTTTGTTTGAGAGAGACTCCAAGAATTCTAGCCTATCCACTCCGGTGAGTAAAACTATATAGCCAGCTCAATGCTAACTGTTAGCCTATGACTTGTTCTCTCATTTACTTACTTGTTAGGGTTTCTGTGGTACCACATGTCTTTCAAACTCAATATCGGGGATCATCTATTTTATCCTGGCGATCGGACTCCGACCATCCATCTGTGTTTCCAAATACCTATCCATTTCTGTGTCCCGCGTTGCAGTCTGCACACTGCGAAGTGCGCGGACTATGGCTACGGAGTGAGCTACGTAGTCTGCGCACTCTGAAGCAGCTTTCTGAAATGGCAGGCTACTGAAATAGGACAGCCTAACCAACAAGAATTTCAGTTCTACTGCATAGCAACTGCAGACTGCACAGCTATCTAGTGAAGACATTTTTTTCTGCTAATTCCTTCAGATACGTTGTAGAAACTAAATTAGGCATTTTAAAACGTCTGTTTAAAACGTCATCTGTTGTTACCTGAATGTTAACGCCCTATTAACGGTTGTTAACACCTGAATAATGTAAAAAAAATGCATTTTCTGAGGTAAAAAAATTTTAATTTTCCACAGAGACTCTCTGTTGTTTCTAACTGGTAAACACTTAATTTAACACTTGAAAGTCCATGAATAAATCAAGTCAAGTCAAGTCACATTTATTTATAAAGCACATTTAAAAACAACCTCTGTTGACCAAAGTGCATATATTTACATATAATGTAAACATTACACTTGTAGCTCTGCTGCTTATCCCTCCCATCTTGTGAGCGATGAATTCTGGCGAGGCCATGAAGGATATATCGGCATTATCCTTCCTTTCAAGCCAAATGGAGTTAAGGTTTGTACAGTGGATTCAGAGGCTCCTTCAGACATTTTTGAAATGGGACAGTACTTGGTGCGCCGCTGTGATGTATGCAGCCGACAAATCCACACTGCAACAGCTTTTCAGCTCAATTTAGCTTTATTTGTATAGCGTCAATTCATGACAATGTCATCTCAGGGTGCTTAATCAGAGAAATCCATGTCAAATTCATAATAGCCTAGCTAAGGAAACCAACAGATTGGATGGAATCAAGATGCACAGTTCATGTGAGTTACAAGGCCGGTGTTATATCAAAATCTGTGACCCTTCAGAATCTGTGTTCCAGGGAGACGTCATGAAATGGGCAAACATTATATTGGTCAAGAGCTTGGGTGGTTTAGTGCAGTCAGCTGTTTACTTCTGTGTTTGAAATTAGACACAGAAAACTAATATTTAACACAAAATAAAAAAAGGGGAACATATTTAGCTTATATATTCCTGTAGTTGACTTTTGGAACTTGTGAAAAGCATGATACAGCTCTTTTAAAGCATTCCTTGCTTTAAAGTGATAAAGGGACCATAAATACTTCTATGGTGAGAACGGACATAATACAAGACCTTAAAACTTTAAAAACACAGAACTGTTCGAGATTTTCTCGGTGACGGTTTTCTCAGTCTTATCTGGATTCTTAACTTATTTCTTGTTCTGTCCCTTCCTCTCTTCCTTTTCCTTTCTTTGTGGTGTGTTTTTACAGTCGTGCTCAAAATTATTCACACCCTCTATTTAAAGAAAAGGCTAAATTCACAATGATAATTCAGAAAACAAGAAACTAAAGAAATTAATGATAAATAAAAAATCACTAGATTATAATTTAGTGAAATAAAACATTGCTTTTGAATTGTGGTAGAAAGAAATAATAAAAACAAACAAACAATGCTGGCTCAGACACATTGTGCTCTGATGCTCTCAGTCTTTGTGAACCTTACAGAAAACACCTGATTGCAGTGATTACCTCAGAATGTTGCTCAATAGCATTTTAGCTTCAGAGTGCCACCATGCTTGTTGGCTTGTTTATTTTTTGTGTTTGTTTTTAATTTTTCTTTTGAACCACAATTCAAATTCAGTGCTATTATTTTCATAGATTTTTTTTTTCATTTATTATAACTTTTGTCAATTTCAGCTTACTTCACTGACAGCTAACTTTTTTTCCTGCTTTAATTGGAGGGTATCAATAATCTTGAGCACGACTGTATCTGTTTGTTAGTATGTGACACATTGTGGAGTCAGTAGTCGGCTGCAACATCACGCCGCGTCCTGGATGGAAGCTGAGCAGAGGGCTCGAGAAATGTGCATAATGAATGCTAGTGTCATCAAAGCTGTTCCGAAAGGCATATTTTTTAAGGTAAAATAATTATGTTGTTGGCCTTTAAACTTAGAAAAGACAGAGGCTGGCCAGTGGGTCTCAACATGGGAA
>JALJCO010005058.1:0-40677 GCA_023101725.1 Atherinomorus stipes
GACAGTGTCTGTCTGTCTCTCAGTGTCTAAGTATCTGTCTGTCATTGTCTGTCTGTATGTCGGTGTCAGTCTATCTATCTATCTATCTATCTATCTATCTATCTATCTATCTATCTATCTATCTATCTATCTATCTATCTATCTATCTATCTATCTATCTATCTATCTATCTATCTATCTATCTATCTGTCTATCTATCTATCTGTCTATCTGTCTATCTGTCTCAGTGTCTATCTAAGTATCTGTCTCTCAGTGTCTGTCTGTCTCAGTGTCTCTCTATTTATCTAAGTATCTGTCTGTCTCACAGTGTCTGTCTGTTTGTCAGTGTCTATCTAAGCATCTGTCTGTCTCAGTGTCTTTCTGTCTCTCTCTCAGTCTGTCTCACAGTGTCTATCTATCTGTCTGTCTCACGGTGTCTGTGTCACTCACAGTCAGTCTGGCTCAGTCTCTGTCTCACTCAGCATCTTTCTGTGTTTCTCAGTCTGTCTCACTCACCTTCTGTCTGTCTTTCTCAGTCTGTCTCACTCACTCTCTGTCTGTGTCACAGTCTGTCTCACAGCTTTGTCTTTCTGTCTGTTAATCCATCTTTGTAACATGGCTGCCGCTCTGTTCGACGTGGGTAGCAGATTGGCAGCATTCAAAATTTCTTCAGAAATTTTCTAGTTTCTCATTAATGTCACTCAGCTCCCCATCTAAAAAACAGAAATGTAGAATTTTTGCAAATTTATTAAAAAAGAAAACTGAAATATGACATGGTCATAATTCAGAGCCTTCACACATCCTGGAAAACCTGGATAATGACTGAACATTTTCCAGTTATGGAAAACACATGGAAAATGAGAAAAAGAGTAAAATGTCCTGGAAAAGCTTGAGTCATCCTGGAAAATGATTTTTCCTCCCGATGCTTTGTCCCCGCTTCGTCGCTGTATTATTCGTCTATGATGTGATAACTTGACTCGTACTGTAGCAGCTGGAAAACTCCTGGAAAATAACTTCAAGAAAAGATGGGAACCCTGTGAGTAGAAGTACTTCTGAGCTGGTACATCCATGAGTCTTCTTGGGAATGATGCAACAATGTTCCACACCTGGATTTGGGATCTTCTGGTTCTTCTTGCAGATCCTCTCCAGTTCTGTCAGGTTGGATGGTGAACGGTGGTGTTCAGCCATTTTCAGGTCTCTCAGAGATGCTCAGTTGGGTTTAAGTCAGGGTTCTGGCTGGGCCGGTCCAGAATGGTCCAGAGTTGTTCTGATCCACTCCTTTGTTATTTCAGCTGTGTGTGAGGGTCATTGTCTTGTTGAAGGTGAACCTTCGGCCCAGTCTGAGCTCCTGAACTCTGGAAGAGCTTTTCTTCCAGGATCTCTGTACTTGGCCGCATTCATCTTTCCTTCAACTGCAACCAGTCGTCCTGTCCCTGCAGCTGAAAAACACCCCCATACCATGATGCTGCCACCACCATGCTTCACTGTTGGGATGGTATTGGGCAGGTGATGAGCAGTGCCTGGTTTTCTCCACACATACCGCTTAGAATTAACTCCAAAAAGTTCAATCTTGGTCTCATAAGACCAGAGAATCTTATTTCTCTCAGTCTGGGAGTCCTCCATGTGTTTTTGGCAAACTCTATGCGGGCTTTCATATGTCTGCACTGAGGAGATGCTTCCATCGGGCCACTCTGCCATAAAGCCCCCGACTGGTGGAGGCTGCAGTGATAGTTGACTTTGTGGAACTTTCTCCATCTCCCTACTGCATCTCTGGAGCTCAGCCACAGTGATCTTTGGCTTCTTCTTTACTCTCTCACCAAGGCTCTTCTCCCACCATTGCTCAGTTTGGCTGGACGGTCGGGTCTAGGAAGAGTTCTGGTCGTCCCAAACTTCTTCCATGTAAGGACTATGGAGGCCACCGTGCTCTTAGGAACCTTTAGTGCTGCAGAAACTCTTTTGTAACCTTGTCCAGATCTGTGTCTCGCCACAATTCTGTCTCTGAGCTCCTTGGACAGTTCCTTCCACCTCATGATCCTCATTTGCTCTGACATGCACTGTGAGCTGGAAGCTCTTATATAGACAGGTGTGTGTCTTTCCTAATCAAGTCCAATCAGTTTAATTAAACACAGCTGGACTCCAATGAAGGAGTAGAACCATCTCAAGGAGGATCAGAAGGAACGGACAGAATATGAGTTAAATATGAGTCACTGCAAAGGGTCTGAAAACTTATGACCATGTCATATTTCAGTTTTTCTTTTTAATAAATTTGCAAAAATGTCTGCGTTTCTGTTTTTTTCTGTCCAGATGGATGCTGAGTGACATTAATGAGAAATAAAATGAACTTTTTTATTTTAGCAAATGGCTGCAATAAAACAAAGAGGGAAAAGTTTAAAGGGGTCTGAATACTTTCCGTACCAACTGTATGTGTTTTTTTTTGTTTGTTTTTTTTGTTGTTGTTGTTATTTCTTATGAGTTTTTTCCCTTTCTTTTTAAACTTGGAGTGTATGTGATGCATTAAAACAAGATAGGGGGATAAAATGAACTACGTGAATTATAATTTAACTGTTTTTTTATGTGGCTATCATCTTTAAATGATCACAAACATAAAAAATAAGGAGGATATGTGGTTTTAAGTGGGTGCGATTCACCTTGGTGAATAACAATAACAATATCCTCTAATTGTTATTTGAATTACTGTTGTGAAATTAGCCTTTTTTTAAATGAGAGTGTTTGTAAACTTTCGTACAGCAGCACTGTACATGACGAGAATCTTTTTTTTTTAAGATCATGCAAAATTTGGATTTTTATGGTATGGATAATAATTTAGTTATTTATGCATAAATGAGTTAAAATTCATGTGCAGATTCCACTGAAGAATCTCTTCGCAAAATCTGCTAATTTGACATCCCTTTAACTAAGCATCTGTGCTGATATCGGTATTGGTACTTTCCAATACCTTTACTTTATTTACTTGGTATCAGATTAATACCAAATCAAAAACAGAGGTACAGACAGGAACATTTCTGTACCTGCAGGTACATTTGTTACAAATGTTCTCTCAAAAGTACAATATTGGTCTTTATGAGGCCAGAAGTACCTATATACTATGAAAAAAGGGTCCAAAGTAATATAAAGTACACATTTGTACCATTCCAACCCTAAGGGTACCTGCAGCATTGAAAAATGTGTGTAGCTTGTACAATAACTATAAATAGCAGTACTTCTAAACAGTAGTATAATTATAGTTATTATATTATGATTTTCATAATAATAATAGTAATAATTATGTATAATTATATATGTATTTAGCCTAATATTTCTATAATAATTATTCATTTATTATTAGCATCTTTGATTGTTGTCATGATCTCTATTTTATTGACTTTTATTCATCATTTTTAATTGGTTTAATTGTACTTTATTAACTCATACAGCTTGATAAGGTACAAAAATGGACCATGAAGGTACAGAAATGTCTTTCAGAAAGGAACCCCCCCAGCAACAAGCTTTGGACCCTTTTAAGAACAATCTGGTACCTCTATCTTTGAGTGTGTACTGTGCGCTGCAGACGGTGTGCATATTGTGCACCGTGCACTAAATTCCAGTCCACTCGGACAAGTGCGCAGTTTGAGACATGGCTTTGCGATCGGGAGCCGAAGCCACGCCCCTTCCGGGGAGCTCCATGGGACCTAAGACACCAAAAAAATGTGAATGGAAGTCAATGGGGAGAAAATAAATATCTTCTGGTCCCAGTCGCTCGTTGGTTGTGGATTTAAATGAAAATTTTCATGCAAAGAAAAAACAAAATCCTGCAAAGATTTGAGATTATTTCATGTTTTGTTTGAAGCCTCTGTGTGGACGACAGCTCTCGTCACCAGCAGCATGCGTCACCAGCTGCATGCGTCACCAGCAGCATGCGTCACCAGCAGCGTGCGTCACCAGCAGCATGCGTCACCAGCAGCGTGCGTCACCAGCTGCATGCGTCACCAGCAGCATGAGTCACCAGCTGCATGCGTCACCAGCAGCATGCGTCACCAGCAGCATGCGTCACCAGCTGCATGCGTCACCAGCAGCATGCGTCACCAGCTGCATGCGTCACCAGCAGCATGCGTCACCAGCAGCATGCGTCACCAGCAGCATGCGTCACCAGCTGCGTGCGTCACCAGCAGCGTGCGTCACCAGCTGCATGCGTCACCAGCAGCGTGCGTCACCAGCAGCGTGCGTCACCAGCTGCATGCGTCACCAGCAGCGTGCGTCACCAGCAGCGTGCGTCACCAGCTGCATGCGTCACCAGCAGCATGCGTCACCAGCTGCATGCGTCACCAGCTGCATGCGTCACCAGCAGCATGCGTCACCAGCTGCATGCGTCACCAGCAGCATGCGTCACCAGCAGCGTGCGTCACCAGCTGCATGCGTCACCAGCAGCGTGCGTCACCAGCTGCATGCGTCACCAGCAGCATGCGTCACCAGCTGCATGCGTCACCAGCAGCATGCGTCACCAGCTGCATGCGTCACCAGCAGCATGCGTCACCAGCAGCATGCGTCACCAGCTGCATGCGTCACCAGCTGCATGCGTCACCAGCAGCATGCGTCACCAGCTGCATGCGTCACCAGCAGCATGCGTCACCAGCAGCATGCGTCACCAGCTGCATGCATCGTCAGCAGCATGCGTCACCAGCTGCATGCGTCACCAGCTGCATGCGTCGTCAGCAGCATGCGTCACCAGCTGCATGCGTCACCAGCTGCATGCGTCGTCAGCAGCATGCGTCACCAGCTGCATGCGTCACCAGCAGCATGCGTCACCAGCAGCATGCGTCACCAGCTGCATGCGTCACCAGCTGCATGCGTCACCAGCAGCATGCGTCACCAGCTGCATGCGGCACCAGCTGCATGCGTCACCAGCAGCATGCGTCACCAGCTGCATGCGTCACCAGCTGCATGCGTCACCAGCAGCATGCGTCACCAGCTGCATGCGGCACCAGCTGCATGCGTCGTCAGCAGCATGCGGCACCAGCTGCATGCGGCACCAGCAGCATGCGTCACCAGCAGCATGCGTCACCAGCAGCATGCGTCACCAGCTGCATGCGTCACCAGCTGCATGCATCAGCAGCTGCATGCGTCACCAGCAGCATGCGTCACCAGCTGCATGCATCAGCAGCTGCATGCGGCACCAGCAGCATGCGTCACCAGCAGCATGCGTCACCAGCAGCATGCGTCACCAGCTGCATGCGTCACCAGCTGCATGCATCACCAGCAGCATGCGTCACCAGCAGCATGCGTCACCAGCAGCATGCGTCACCAGCAGCATGCGTCACCAGCTGCATGCGTCACCAGCAGCATGCGTCACCAGCTGCATGCATCGTCAGCAGCATGCGTCACCAGCTGCATGCGTCACCAGCTGCATGCGTCGTCAGCAGCATGCGTCACCAGCTGCATGCGTCACCAGCAGCATGCGTCACCAGCAGCATGCGTCACCAGCAGCATGCGTCACCAGCTGCATGCGTCACCAGCTGCATGCGTCACCAGCAGCATGCGTCACCAGCTGCATGCGGCACCAGCTGCATGCGTCACCAGCAGCATGCGTCACCAGCTGCATGCGTCACCAGCTGCATGCGTCACCAGCAGCATGCGTCACCAGCTGCATGCGTCACCAGCTGCATGCGTCGTCAGCAGCATGCGGCACCAGCTGCATGCGTCACCAGCAGCATGCGTCACCAGCAGCATGCGTCACCAGCAGCATGCGTCACCAGCTGCATGCGTCACCAGCTGCATGCATCAGCAGCTGCATGCGTCACCAGCAGCATGCGTCACCAGCTGCATGCATCAGCAGCTGCATGCGGCACCAGCAGCATGCGTCACCAGCAGCATGCGTCACCAGCAGCATGCGTCACCAGCTGCATGCGTCACCAGCTGCATGCATCAGCAGCTGCATGCGTCACCAGCAGCATGCGTCACCAGCTGCATGCGTCACCAGCTGCATGCGTCACCAGCAGCATGCGTCACCAGCTGCCTGAGAACGGTGGCATTGTAGTTTTACTCCTGCATGTCATCGCTTTTTTTCAAGGACATTAGAAGAGCACGGACGGAGGTGAAAACCATTGTCAGTCGGGAAATGTTGAATCTTTCCATCACGCCGATGGAATGATGTCCGGTCTCGTTCACGCCAGTCGCAGGGAGTCACTCACGGCGAGAGCTGTAGTCCACAAAGCGGCTTCCAGTTAATCTGAAAATAGTCGAAAATGGTTGCGGTATTTAAATTTTTCTTTGCACCAAAAATTTCCATCAACATATCTGGAATCCAGGACAGAGAACAACTGGGACCAGATGATCGGTATTTTCTCCCCGTCGACTTCCATCCATATTTCCTCGTTTCTTAGGTCCCATGGGGCGGAAGTACAGTCGATGGGCGGGACTTCGGCTCCCTATGTATCCCTCATGGCCTTAACTATCCCAGAATTCAAAATCACAAAATCGCTGATATTTGTTACAAAATCAGAATGAACAAACTCTCCTGAGAGTAGGAGTATCATCCTGTACACGGTTACATCAAGAATAAAACCACTGCAAAGTTGGAACAACAGATGCACAAAGAGGTTTTAATAAAATAACGGAAAATAAGATATTTTGTGCACAATATACAATAAATTATAATTACAATGCAATGTAAACTCAAAGCTCATCATCATTATCATGCCTGGGCTTTGAAAGAAAGGGGGGACATTAAAACAGAAGGGTCACAAACATTTCTTTACAGATCTTTCTTTTGCAATTGTCTGACTTTTTTTTTTTTTTAAAGATATTAGAGATATTGTAAAAATTCAATGATAAAACAGGCAAAGGTAGGTATTCTAATTCACTGTGTAGAAGATGGGATGGAATAATCAGCAGAGGAGCTACCAGTGTAATATTTGGGTATATTTGTGGATTTTTAAGCGGTAAATGAAGTGTTTATTGGTTAGAAACAACAGATAATCTCTGTGGAAAATTTAAAACTATGCAGGCAAGCTTAAAAAGAGAGTTTCTGCCTCCGAAAACGCATTTGTTTGACATTGTTAACGAGCGATTAGATGGACTGTTCATGTTCAGGTAACGAGAGTTAAACAAAAGGAATAAAATTCCCAGTTGCAATTTAGTTTGTACAACATATCTGGTAAGGAATCAGCAGAAAGAATGCTGTCGATGGCAGTGGAGTCTGCAGTTGCTATGCAACGGGACTGGAGCACTATGGAAAATTGTCGTAGGCTAGTGCTGCGTTCCATTTGAACTCGGAAGTCGGAAATTCCCAGTTCCGAGTGGGAAGTTACAACTGGAACAAACCCCAAAGTGGGATTTCCCACTCGGAAAGTCGGACAATCCTCGCAGCTCCGAGTTCAGATTTAAAGATGGCCGTGCCCTGTGTTAGCAGTTTTAGAAACTCCTGCAGCGTTACATTTATTTACATTTCTTACTAATATTTTGTTGCATTAAATCAGTCGTACATGTAGTATTGGTTCATACAGATGTAGGGAGAAGCTGCTGTGGTGTAATTCACATTTTTCATGTGGTATATGTGAACTACAACACTAGCTGTGCTAACAACGGCTAGCAAACACGTTGTTTTGCTAGGCTGCTAACTGGTTTTCCAACCAGTGAACTGGAACGCAAGTTGGTCGGGTGTGACGTCACCCCCCCAGTTCCCACTTCCCAGTTCTGACAAGTATACAAGTCCAGTGGCTTCGTGAAAGGATTGTGCAGTAGTGGATAAAAGCACCATTTTTTGCATGATGGGTCCTTAGGCTCAGTTAATGAATTTTGGCAGAGGAGCCCTTGTCAAATATATATTTTAAATATCCAATAGCAAGACTATCAAAATAAATGAAATATGTGAAAATCTGCCAAATATTTTTCAGCCTATATACACCATAAAATGATTAGATTACTTTCAAATGTGATAAAATTGACTTATTTTGAAATTATTGAATTCACAGAACATGAGTATCATCAGAAACACCTTTGTTGCTATGAACACAAGTGAATATGCATCATAGTCTGAAACATGTTTGGCTTATTTATTGAGAAACCCTTAATGCGCTTAGTGCTGATGACATGATTTGACATTTTTTGCCATGTTTGACAAAAACATTCTTCATGACGATCTATGAAACAGAAAGAGGCACACCTGCATAGATTAGTTACTGGGAAACATGGCTGCATTTCAGCACATCTGACCAGACTGTGGCGCTGTTCCTAGAAACTGGACGTGATGTTACAGGAGGAAGCTCTACACCTCCGTTAATATGGATTTTAATGGGTTTATTTCAGTTTTTAAGTTCCTTTTCCAGTTTTACACACAGACAGTAATGGCTCAGCCTTCTGTTGTATTGCCAGTTAATGTTTAAAAGCTCGTAAGGACCCATCGGGTCTTTACAGGACTTTCTGCTGCTTTCAAGATGCGTCCTTTCTTCCATCCTAAATTTTAATTAACAGGAACTGTTTAAAACTCAACTGGAACCATGTAAGTTGTTATCTTCTTGTTTTTAAAGACTAATTATTTGCCACGAGTTAGCTTCACTCAAAAATGAGGCCCCATGTAAAAAATCCTGAACTTCCCCTTTTAGGTCGTGTCAAAAATGAAGAACTCTTTGCATAAACATAATTCTTTTATTAGAAATCCGCCTATATTGTGCAGTAGTTTATGGAGGCCAGGTGTCTTGATACTTTATTTAACACATCATTTTGGAGGCTGAATAATTGGTTGACAAATTCAAATAAGATTCTTATGACTCAAGATTTTCTTTTGCTATATATATTAATAAAACAACTTTTGTGTTCTGTATGGATATTTCAAACATCTGTGTTGGGCTCCAAGGCTAAAATCCTTTCTTATGTCCTAAGGAAGCCTCATACAAAATTTGGTGGTTTTATCAACAAGTGCACAACCTACTGAAAAACGTTTTGATTTTTCAATTTTGATAAAAAAAAAAAAGAAAAGAATGGCTCACAACTGAAATCCGATTCTCATCATTCTTTGAAAAGAGCCGTTCAAAAGAATCCATTCGTTCATGAATGTCACATCTCTAATAGTTTCCCAAAAAGACGCGCATTGGTTTTAACTTTGAAAGGGTATACCGGAAGTGATTGACGTCATCACGTAGGATTGACCGCCGGCGAGCCTTTGAAAGTCTTCAGTTTGACTTCAGTCCAGGAGAGACCATGTCCGCCGTCATAGGCAAACTGTACTCACCTTTAATCTCATTTAAAACTAATTCTCCATGAAATAACAGCGCTGCGGGGCCGGAAGGATGGCCAGCTCGGTGAGTAGCCGCTCTGGGGGCTTTGCTGAAGTCGGGTTCGCTCAAATTTAGCGCTCAGTAATTTAGCTGTTTTTGTCACACCGGAGGGGTCGGTGCTTTTTACTCCGTCGCGAGGATTTTTCCAGCCGCACGGTTAGCTAGAGTCTGTCAGCCCCGTGCACGAAATTCCACCCCGAAAACACGGGATTATTCATGTCCTGACGTTACCCACGGAAATTAGCTTTAATCTGAGAATATTCTGACCTTATTTTATATGTTTAAAGCCCATCCGTTAATTCGGCTGAAAGAGTCACCAAATATATGTCATGGCTAAGCTGGTATTTGTGGAAATTGTCAACTTTCTTTAGCATTTTCAAATTATTTTCAGGTCATTTACACGTACATCTGAACATGAAAGTTTAAATTTGTGCAAACACAGTCGTTTTCACTCTACTGTGTTTTTACGAGAATTTAGCCAGTAAATATAAATTTTAACTCAATCTTTCTCCGCAATGATTCCCAATAAATGCTGATTTCTGGAAGCTGAAGCCTGAGAATGGTCGCCGTTGTGTTTCTGCGTCCAGAAGTCTTCGTTTATTTTACGTTTTAAAGATGGGAACCAGTTAGAGAAGTGAGTCCGGCTGGTTTTGTCCCCTCAGGGTGCCGTTCAGGTGAAACTAGAGCTCGGACATCGCGCCCAGGTGAGGAAGAAACCCACCGTGGAAGGCTTCACGCACGACTGGATGGTGTTTGTCCGAGGACCGGAGCACAGCAACATCCAGCACTTTGTGGAGAAAGTGGTTTTTCACCTCCACGAAAGCTTCCCCAAACCAAAAAGAGGTAAGCACGTGCCAGTTTGCCGTGGCAGAGGCTTCCCCTCAGTCCATGCTGGTCCTGAGTCCTGGGCCAGACCTGCAGGATGGAGGGAAGTCCTGCATCTGTTGCTTTAGCTGGCTCTCAAAGCCAGTTTGCAAAGTTATTTACGTGTTTGATGTCCAGTTGCTCAGGATCTTTCAGGTGTTCGTGTGGATGGTGGTCTCATTTATGTCTCGGCTGTTGCTTTTGTACTTTGCATTTGCTTTGATAAAAGGAGAGACGTTGGATGATATGCATGAGCAGCTCCTGCTCAGGCTTTTATGACTGCAAGTTACCAGTAAATGCTGCGTTTAAGTGCAGCTGGGTAAAACGATGGCAGTGTTGTCTGGTTTTAGTTGCAGATCTCAAGTTCATCCCTGCTGACATCAGCATCTTCCCATCATGTGATCAGGTTTCAGAATGAGGGGGGCACCAGGGATCGACCGATAGAGATTTTTGGGGGCGATACTGATATTTTCTAATCAGCCTCAGCCGATACAACCTGCCGATATCAATAACCGATAACACGCATACACACCTAATGATACCAAAACAAAAATTCCAGCTGTATGAAGTAGCTCGTGTCTAAAATAAGACTGCTAGGTGACTTGGAGGCAGATTTTGGTCTCCATGTGAAGCAGCAGCTTTCTTTGCAAGAAAAGCTTAAAACTGGGATTTTCAGCATCTGCATGTCTGATCGTAAAAATTCCAACTGTAAAAGTTATCGGGGCAAGTCGTCATGATATCGGACTGATCGGAATGACGTAATAATTTCCGGTTTTCCTGTTACCTTGTATATGTGTGTATATATATATGTGTGTATATACAGGTACTACCCATAAAATTAGAATATCTGGAAAAAGTTCTTGTATTTCTGCAATTCAGCTTAAAAGGTGCAATTTACATATTGTTTAGATAAATAATATGCAAATCAATATATTTCAAGCTTTTATTTGTTTGGATGTTGCTGATTAGAAGTTGCAGCTTAAGAAAACCTCAAATTCAAAAACTCCAAAAATGAGAATATTGTGAAAAGCTCAGTATTGTAGGTTCAGAGCGTCACATTCTAATCAGGTCAGTAATCCAAACACCTCCATAAGTACCCTGAGCCTTTAAAAAGTCTCTGTGTTGGTTTAGAAGAATTCACAATCATGGGGAAGATGCTGATCTGACAGTTGTGCAGAAAACCATCATTGACTCCCTGCACAAGGTGGAAAGACACAAAAAGTGATAGAAAAGAAGCTGGATGTTCTCAGAGTGTCTCAAAGCACATTAATGGACAGTTAAGTGGAAGAAAACGGTGTAGAAGCCGGAGGGCTGACAGCAGCCTGGAGAAGATGGTCAGTGTTACGTTTCCAGTCTGTGATGACCTGGGGTCCATGTCAGCTGCTGGTGTTGATCCTTTTATAATCGATTTCATGCAGTATTCTAATTTTGAGTTTTTGAATTTGAGGTTTTCTTAAGCTGCAACTTCTAATCAGCAACATCCAAAACAAAAAACAGCTTGAAATATATTGATTCACATATTATTTATCTATAAAATATGTAAATTGCACCTTTTAAGTTGAAATACAGAAATATAAGAACTTTTTCACAATATTCTAATTTTTTGGGAAGTACCTGTTTGTGTGTATATATGTATGTATGTGTATGTGTGTGTGTGTGTGTGTGTGGAAAGTGTGTATGTATATATATATATATATATATATATATATATATATATATATATATATAATGTACACACAAATACACACACAATCATACTTCAATGATATAAAGTCTGCCAGTACCACATGCTGAAAAACAGCCCCCACCATGATGCTCCCACCTCCAAACTTCACTGTTGCTATGGTGTTTTTGGTGCCGTTTCTCCTCCAACCATGTTGTGTCTTATGACATCTGCAGAGTTCAGTTCTGGTCTCATCTGACCAGACTATGTTTCCCAGAATGTCATTGGTTTGTCCAGATGTTGTGTTGCAAACTTCAAACCAGCATCAACCTGCTTCTTCTTCAGAAATGGAGTCTTGCGTGGTGTGCGTGCATGAAGGCCATGGCGGTTGAGTGCATTCCTTCTTGTTTTCTCTGAAACAACTGTAGCTGCTGGTTCCAGGTCTTTCTGAAGCTCTCCACGAGTGGTCCTGGACTGTTGGAGAACCTTTCTGATGATTGTTCTGACTCCTCTGTCTGAAATCTTGTGAGGAGCACCTGACCTGTATGGATGTGTGTGTTTGTATAGAATTGGAAAAGCTTAATCCTTTTCTAAACAGCTTCCCTTCTCAGATTATGAGGCTATAATAACCATCTCCAGTTATTCCTGCTCCTATTTACCGTCTATCCTCACAAACCAACTCCAGCTCAGCTGCAGCAGAACCTTCTTTCTTTATTCCAGCCATAGAGGATCATTATTTTCTTCTGTTCAGACACACATAGAGCTTTCTGCTCACTTGTTGATCTTTGGCTGCTCCTGATTGGACGTTACCGTCAACTTAAGTGCTCTTATTGGTGGAAAGTTTGACAGGAAGTGTCTTCGTCATCATGTCCAGGCCAAAATAGAGCTCTGTTAGCAACATATCAGTGATAGTGAAATTTTTATGATGAAGATGGGATAAATAATGGTGTTATCATGGATCATTGTGGATTACCAGATAGTCTCTGAATAAACACGACATTTAGCGGCTGTAAATGGAAATAAATGGAGAACTTCTGTAGATCACCTGAAGGGTAAACTGTCCATCCCAGAGTTAAAACACTGCTGCTCCTGAGAGATGATGACGATGGTAGAGATGGTGGTCGGGGAGATCTGAGGAGTTTTATTCAGGCCTCCAGCAAACAATTATTTGGATAAGCGATGAATCGGATAGGGTCTCTACTCGATAAATCGGATTCACGTGGAAAATTTTCAAAAGTACTAGGAAAACAGTTTTCTCTCCTTCCATCACTCAATTTAACAATAGAATATTTGATTATTTGAAATATTACGTATATTATAATTATATTTGAAAACATGTTCTCACTTCAAATGTCCTAAAGTTTTTGAAATATCATAACAAAGAATAAAAAAAAATAGTTTTAAATGGTTTTGTTTTATCAAAATGCTGTTAGGATAAATAAACCAACATAAAAACACAGAAATGTGTGTCTGATGTTGCCAAAATATTTTCATAAAGATATAGTTTGTCGTTTAAAGTGACCTGAGCCAATTGAAACTACAAATTAAAATGAAATCTAAATACAAAAGAATGTAAACTAAGACTAGTTTTATGTGAACATTCTCGTATAAAACTTTGCGCGCAGCTAACGTTCTTTCATGTCTGTCTCTAAAAGTCTCCAATAACACCAGGCACAAAGTCAGCAGACGTGTTGCTGTAAAACAAAGCTATCAGGGGGTCTGAAAACTCACTAAGTAACCATGGCAACAAGAGGTAATCGGATGCATCAGAAAATCAGCACTGACAAAACAGTCCACTTTGCTTCTAAAGCTAACTGTGATTAAATGACTTTGTCAGGAAATTAAAAGTTGGATAGTAATTTTTAAATTATTACCACCACTGTGCGCTAGTTACGTTTCTTTATAAAGCACGTTTCAGCTCTGCTTAAGCTGATTAAAGGCCTTTTCACACTGGGACCGATCCGAATAAACGGCACGAAATTGCGAATAATTCGGAGGAGAAATATCGACACATTTGTCTGTACACACCTGCTCCGACGCGAAATCCCGAAGATGCCAGAACAAAGTGGCATTTGTTATTCCAGAGAAACGTGAGCACATTCAGAGTGATGGAGGGAGGGGTGGCTGCAGGGAAACTCCTGGATGCTGAAAAACAGCTGATCTCACCGTGGAGATGCCAAATGCGGATTTTAAATGTAACACCTGTAGCTAATAACCTGGAACGGCTCCAAACTGTAGGGAAACGCTGCTACTTCAACTGTGATTTTTTTTCCCCTGGTTTGCAAAAGATGCTGCAAGATAAGATGATAACATCGGTGCCACGATGATACAGCAGCCGCACTTCTCTGTTTTTGCTTGTGATCAGTTGACTTGAAATTGAAGGACTTTCAGGGTTCCCACGTGTTTTGGAAAACCTGGAAAATGATTGAACATTTTGCCAGTCATGGAAAATACATGGAAAATGAGAAAAAGAGTAAAATGTCCTGGAAAATGATTTTTCCTCACACAGCTTTATCGCCGCTACGTTGCCGCTACATCGCAGATTTGTCACCGCTACATCGCCGCTTCGTAGCCGTTTTGTCACAGCTATGTTGCTGCTATGTAGCTGCTACGCAGCCACTATGTAGCTGTTTTGTCGCAGCTATGTCGCTGCTATGTAGCTGCTACGCAGCCACTACGTAGCAGTTTTGTCGCAACTAATTTGGTGCTACGTAGCTGCTACGCAGCCGCTACGTAGCTGTTTTGTTGCAGCTATGTCGCCGCTTCCTTGCCCCTTCCTTGCTGCTTCCTTGTTACTACGTTGCCGCTACATCGCAGCTTTATGACCGCTGTATCGCAGCTTCGTCGCTGCTATGTAGCTGCTACTCAGCCGCTACGTAACAGTTTTGTTGCAGCTACGTTTCTGCTTCCTTGCCCCTTCCTTGCTGCTTCCTTGTTGCTACATTGCCGCTACATCGCAGCTTTGTCACCGCTATATCGCTGCTTCGTCGCTTGCTTCTGGGGCAGCTTTGTTGCTGCTTCATTGCTGCTTTGTTACCGCTTCGTTGCCGCTATGTAGCTGCTATGTAGCCATTTTGTCGCAGCCACATCGCCATTTCATCACAGCTTCATGCCACTCCATGGCCGCTACGTTACTGTTCTATTGCCGCTTTGGTGCTGTTTTGTTGCAGCTATGTTGTTGTTTGGGCGCGGCTTCAGCGCCATGATGTTGCAGTTTTGGTGGCGTTTTGGCGCAGCTTCATCAGCACTTCTTTGCCGATGCATAGGCGCTTTGTCTCCGCTTCGTCTCTGTTACATCTTTTCTTCATCTTTACTTCATCACCGTACAAAATATCAGATACAATTGACCTATGGCTAAACCACGCCCCCAAACGCGATGAGCCAATCACAGTGCGCACAGCTATCCCATACACTCGGACTTTCTCTGCTTGAACGTCCATTGAAATGCATTGAAGTTAGTCCATTTTTGTTCGTTTTTATGTGTTCTTTTTAGTTTAAAATGGTCAAACGGTGTGCATGGGGTACATGCAACTCCGATACTAGGTATCCTGAGAGGCTGGGTGACTGGGTGTTTTTTGCCTTTTACCAAGTCACATCAAGCCAAAGTTATGCGGCAGACCACAACATCAACTGAACGTGGATAAAATGAACAAGGATGTCTACATCTGTTCTAAGGTAAGGGAACATCGTATTTGAGGCAACATGTTGTCACTTTGCTTGAAAGAAATATGAAGTTACCTTCCCTAACGTTAGTTTAAGTTGGCTAACGCTAGCTAAACATGCTAGTTTTGGTACGTGGTAACGGTACATAAGACGCTGTCGTGTAGTACAGGTGTGGTGTAGTAGCGTCGATAACGACACACCTCTGGCTTCAAGCTGCAGCCAGACTGCTCCGCTTCCGTGGCTGTTTGATCAGTTTTTGTCAGATGATCACTTTTGGCACAACACCAGCAGCCGTGCAGTAGTTTGTGCAAGAAACTGAGGGAGCGACACGCAGTCACATCCAGAGATTCACAGGCTGATTTCTACTCCCAGTTTAAGACTTCTGAACAATTTCTTTTTGTTTGTTTGTATTGTTTTTATGTTTTTTAATTTATCTTGTCATGATCACTCTGTCTGATCACGCGTCTGCTGTCTGTGTTGACAGCTGTCATCCCCGAGATGTCACATAGCGCCTGTCACAGAACGTTGTTTGTCCGAGTGAGTGGAGGGGCGTGGCTTAGCCATAGGTCAATTGTAGAAAACTTCTCCAGAAGCTTGTGGTGGAAGTTACTAGTCTATGTTGTGATAACTTGACTCGTACTTTAGCAGCTGGAAAAGTCTTGGAAATGTCCTGAAAAGTCCTGGAAAAAAGCTTCTAGAAAAGAGTGGGAACCCTGAACAAAGTGGTGCAGTCCGGACCGAATCCCGGTGACGTCAGCCACCTGTTCCTCCGTGGCGGGGAAAGGGACGCGGCGTGGTCTGGAGTTCAGACATGATGCTCTTCACTGCTCTGATGCTCAGCAGGGTTCCTGTGCTGTTCCTCCCAGACCTGATGTTCTGCCTGAGGGCAGCAACAGCGCTCATATCCTCACATCTCACATCTCACATCTCACAAGTACTTGTGGTTTCAAAGAAAATCCATGGTGCTTTGATGTGATGCTAAAAACAGCAGAAATCCTGGACATGAGCACATTTTAGTCACTTTTCTGGAGCTCGGGAGCATTTCACCTCTGACATGAGAGAGCTGAAATAACCATGATGCGTTAATTATCTACGTTCATCATGGTGCATACACTTATTCATTCATACACTTTCACAGGAGAAAATCAGTCTTTTGGTCCATTTCCTAGTTCACTCTGATCCAGTTGTGATCCATTCGTCCAGTTTGTGATAACTGTGTTCATAAAGCGTTTCATAGGAATAATTTTGGATTGCTTGCTGGTTTTAACTTCCACATGGTTGGCGTTTCCAGAGTCAGAGAGACCCTACGGGCCGCAACTTTATTTAAAGAGCAATTAGGGACGTTTCAACTTATCAAGTTCATTTGGTCATTTTCATGTTAGTATTAATCTCTAAACAGCACCTTTCAACGTAGTGACAACCAACGGTGTTTATAATCATCCAGCTGCTGTAGTTGGTCTGGTCGGACTGTAGTCTCTCTGGTCGGACTGTAGTTGGCCTGGTGGAGCTGTAGTTGCTGTGGTGGGGCTGTAGTCGGCCTGGTGGGGCTGTAGTTGCTGTGGTGGAGCTGTAGTCGGTCTGGTGGGGCTGTAGTTGCTGTGGTGGGGCTGTAGTCGGCCTGGTGGGGCTGTAGTTGCTGTGGTGGAGCTGTAGTCGGCCTGGTGGGGCTGTAGTTGCTGTGGTGGAGCTGTAGTCGGCCTGGTGGGGCTGTAGTTGCTGTGGTGGAGCTGTAGTCGGTCTGGTGGGGCTGTAGTTGCTGTGGTGGAGCTGTAGTCGGCCTGGTGGGGCTGTAGTTGCTGTGGTGGAGCTGTAGTCGGCCTGGTGGGGCTGTAGTTGCTGTGGTGGAGCTGTAGTCGGTCTGGTGGGGCTGTAATGGGTCTGGTGGGGCTGTATGGGGTCTGGTGGGGCTGTAGTGGGTCTGGTGGGGCTGTCGTTGGTCTGGTGGGGCTGTAGTCGGTCTGGTGGGGCTGTAGTCGGTCTGGTGGGGCTGTAGTCGGTCTGGTGGGGCTGTAGTCGGTCTGGTGGGGCTGTAGTCGGTCTGGTGGGGCTGTAGTCGGTCTGGTGGGGCTGTAGTCGGTCTGGTGGGGCTGTAGTTGGTCTGGTTGGACTGTAGTCTCTCTGGTCGGACTGTAGTCTCTCTGGTCGGACTGTAGTCTCTCTGGTCGGACTGTAGTCTCTCTGGTCGGACTGTAGTCTCTCTGGTCGGACTGTAGTCTCTCTGGTCGGACTGTAGTCTCTCTGGTCGGACTGAAGTCTCTCTGGTCGGACTGTAGTCAGCCTGTTGGGGCTGTAGTTGCTATGGTGGGGCTGTAGTTGGTCTGGTGGGGCTGTAGTCGGTCTGGTGGGGCTCTTTGCTATGGTGGGGCTGTAGTTGGTCTGGTGGGGCTGTAGTTGCTGTGGTGGGGCTGTAGTCGGTCTGGTGGGGCTCTTTGCTATGGTGGGGCTGTAGTTGGTCTGGTGGGGCTGCAGTCGCTGTGGTGGGGCTGCAGTCGCTGTGGTGGGGCCGCAGTCGCTGTGGTGGGGCCGCAGTCGCTGTGGTGGGGCCGCAGTCGCTGTGGTGGGGCCGCAGTCGCTGTGGTGGGGCCGCAGTCGCTGTGGTGGGGCCGTAGTTGCTTTGGTGGGGCTGCAGACGCTGTGGTTGGGCCGTAGTTGCTTTGGTGGGGCTGCAGACGCTGTGGTGGGGCTGCAGACGCTGTGGTGGGGCTGCAGACGCTGTGGTGGGGCTGTAGTCGCTGTGGTGGGCCTGTAGTTGCTGTAGTGGGGCTTCAGTCGCTGTGGTGGTGCTTCAGTCACTGTGGTGGAACCACAGTGGAACCGTAGTCGCTGTGGTGGGGCCTTGGAGGCTGTGGTGGGGCTGTAGTTGCTGTGGTGGGGCCGTAGTCGCTGTGGTGGGGCTGTAGTTGCTGCTTCTGTTGGACACCACCTTGTTTTATGTGGTGTACGGCTGATGAAGATCTCGGTAACCCTGAGTGGGCCTTCCTCCTCCCGCTGCTGGCTGGCCGTGGCTCTGGAATCAAACAGGAGGCTGTCAAACACGTTTTAAGCACAAAGTAAACCTGTCGAAGGGAATTGAGTGCTCTTATTAGTCTGCACGCTGACTTTGAAGTGCACAGATAACTTGTTTTTTTATCTTCTATGGCCAGCAGGCACTTTTGTGAAGCGTTAAAGTATTTATGATTGGTTGCTCACTGTGCTGCCCTGGAGGCAGCATATGTATCATAAGGGGGGCCCTGCAGGAGCAAGCGGCCCATCTCAGACTAAATGGACTGGAACATCATTCCCACGCCTCCTTGTCTCACCTGGTCCTTTAAAACCAGAGATCTCCACCTGGATTTGCTCTTTACATGACGGCCGTTTGACAAATGGAGGTGAGGAGTGTGAACTTTCCGTCATCATTTATGTGTTCAGGGACCCCCAGCGACCGGCCGGGGTTTCACCGACGGGAGGAAGCCATTTTCATATTCAACCCCTGCTACAGATTTAACCCTCCCCAGTTTATGAGAGGACCGAGCTGCTGTAAAAACACCACACAAACATCATTTCTAACACTTTTCTCACATCTGTCATCAACGTCAGCCCAAGGGGGTTGATTTATATTGCAATTTTGCAGGTTTTTGTGGTTTTCAGCTTGGTGTGAAAGACTAGCTTTTTCACCCCTACTTAAAAAAAATGTCACTAAAATAAAGCATCTAAATCCCCCCCCCCCCCCCCCCCCCCCCCAAAAAAAAAAACAAAAACAAACAAACAATTTCAGAACCAAAATCCTGGTTTGTTTGTTTTTTTAAATTTTCAATTAGATTTTTCCTCCCTGAAGCTTCATCTGCTGCAGATCCAGTAGTTGCAGGTGATGTCATAATGTTGCAATTTACTGTTGTTAATTGCAGGATTTGGAATTTATCTAAGTAATCCCATTTTTAATGTCATATCTGCTTAAGCAGTTGTGGGGAATAATGGTCCTCAAGGGCCACCGTTGTTTATGTTTTCATGCAACCCTTCTCTCACACAGCCATGAAGTTCTGACTCTTGGTCTTCTTTGTCGTTTTCATCTTTTTCTTCTTCGTCTTCGTCTTCTACTTCTTTGTCTTCTACTACTTCTTCTTCTACTTCTTCTTCGTCGTCTTCATCTTCTTCCTCTACTTCTTCTTCGTTGTCTTGGTCTTCTTTGTTTGTGTTTTGGCCCAAAATATTCTGTTTAAAAAGAAACGTGTCCACCAGCTGCTGAATGTGCTTTACCAAACCTGCCATGTGGTTCACACGGAAACGCTGCGCTGAATCTGCTGCTTGTGTCGATGTGAAAATGATGTTTTCCAGTGATGAAATCTCAGCTCAACATCCAACATTCCTATTACAGGATGATGGGACAGTTGGACGTTTCAAGTGCGTGTGGGCCATAGAATGTAGGTTGGCTGAAGATGGAGGAATGGTTCTGGCTTTTTAGGTTGGGGGGGGGGGGGGGGGGGGGGTGGATTGAATCAAAAATCTTCTTCGTATTCTTCTCCTCCCTCCTCCTTCTGTTTATTGGTGGTTGGCAAACAGCTTTAGGTACATTGCCATCATTCAGTGAGCCAAATTTAAAATGCTCGTGCATTGAATTGGTACTCTGAAGTAATAGAGATTTTTTTAATGCATTAATTTGCAGTTTATTTAATTAATCTAATTAATGCATTAAATGAACAGCCCTAATATGAACAAAAACAAAAGCAGAAGGATTAAATAATAAAAGGGCTTGATTGAACGTTAAAGTTGTACTTCCATGGTGATTTCATTAATATTTCTGTGTTCTCCATTATTATTGAATGCATTCTGCATCGTTTCTGTTTAAAAAAACCTTCTGGTATCTTTGTATCCAGCTGTATTTGTATACTAGAAGAGAGGCTTGTGGTCCAACGGCAGCTTTTCCGGGTCCTTCTCATGAATTTCCGTCTGATTGGCTGCCTCCCATCAGTGTATGAAGGAAGCTCCGCCCTCCGCTCTTATTTTGTTACAGACAGGAAATAGAGCCGACAAACAAGTTTGTTCCGTCATGCTAACAAACAGTTAGCTAATTAGCTTCTCAACTCCGAAGCTACAGTCGTGCCGTCTTTACTTCTAGTGTGTAGTGGAGGGTTACCTGCCTTCCAATGGACAGATAGAAACCCCACGTGGGATACGCTATTTGCAATGTGACGTAGAACTGCGAGGCTGTTCCCGATTCGCTCTTTTCTTCGTATTGTTTCTGTGATGAGGAAGCACAGCCGACTGTGGGGAACGCAACGCTAGCAAGTCAGCATGTGTAAGTAAACAAGGGGAAACCCTCCGTATTTCAGAAGGAGCAAGTTAAATGGGTTTTCAGTGGAAGGAGGCCTTTAATAATGGAATTTATTATAAACACGTAATATCTCAGAATGTGTTTTTTTTTTCAGAACAGAAAGGAAGGCTTCTCTTGGGAAAGCGCTCCAAAGGGGGGGGGGGGGGCTTCGCACAAGTGCCATGTTTTTGCCTTAAAGGATGCTGTACCTGATTTTTCACATTTTGGAGCCATGAGCGAGGTGAACAGTGAAGTTTGAACTGTAAGCCCCGCCCCTAACTGTTTCTCCCAGTGAGAAACGCTCCTTCTCTTCTTTTTCTCTCCTCCCACTTAACATGCATGAAATAACGTGCACGTTTCATACTCGTGCACAAAGAAACTCTCCAGAGCAAACTTGCATCTTCCAGTGAAATTCCTGTTCTGGTTGCAGTAAACGGCCGCAGATCAGCTAAATGACATTTTCTATCATAACCGGTAGTTTACCGTAACTACAGTTATGTAAACAGATGCACAGTTATGACGAGTTATGATGTCATAGGCAACGTTACAACATGACAGCCTGATAAAGTTTCTAACCGGCCACTTCAGAAGCACTGATGAAAAGCTTTGTGGTGTTATGTTGTAAATAGACCAGCAGCATACGAGGACATATAAAATGTTACTAAGAGGAAAGTTATTGAAAAAAATCCGTGTCCAGTCGGATTCCAGCACGTTTCCAGTCCACATTCAGTCCGAGGCGTCCAGCTGCTCTCTACCTTCAGTACAATCCACCGAGAACACGAACTTTATTCCTTCTTTGGTCTCTCCTGCGTTTCATCTCTCTCCTCCTCAGTTTTGATGCTTTCAGGCTGTTTTGCTGCCATATCGCCACTTTCCCTTCAGCAGACGCCATGCGGTTCTGTTTAAAGTGCTGCCGTGCACACACAAGGGGAGGGCGGCGCTCCTGGTTAGAAAACGCTGTGATTGGCTGATTGGAAACCGAAACTTATGTAGAATGAACCGCATTGGCATGAAGAGAGCGTCACGCCATCCTTAGAAACCTAAACTAAAAAGGCCTGGATTCATGCAGATACGCAATCAATGATTTATTTTCATGAAATGACCTCTTTTACCACATTCATACCGTGTAGAAAGCATTTTTCTTAGAGAGATTAAAATAAAATCAGGCCTTTAAATATGTTTAAAAGTGTGAAAGCATTCAAGTTTTCAGTCATCACTGAATAAAATGGCTTTATTTAATTATTTTATACGCAGTGTTGGTGTTAAATTTGTGAATAATAAATGGAGCTCTCAAAAATTCAAAACAGAAAAACAGAAAATGGAAAAAAAATAAAACAAATTTTTAAAAAGAAAAAAACAGATTTCATCGGGCTCTAATATAAGAAAAAATGTCTTCGAGTTTCACAATTTTCATGTACTAAAAATGAAATTGGCAACACCCCCCCACCCCCATCCCCCTTCACATGCCTTATGTGGAAAATAACTTCTTTTATTAGGGAGGCACAATATTGGAATTTTGGCTGATATCTGATATGTCAATAGTTTAAAACTCATCTGGCCAATAACAGATATCGATACCGATATCAAAGCTGAAAAAACAGAAAGGGAATTGCAAATAGCAGTTTTGTTATCCGTTTCCGACACTTTGAAAAATAGGGGTGGGAAAAGATATTGATACACTGAAATATCACGATATTTTCATATGCCAATATCAAATCGATATTTAAAAACGCGGTATCGATCTACTTTACTTACAAAATCTTGCGAGATTTCACCGTTCTGTTACAAGATCTCAGTATTCTGTGAATTCTCGTGAAATTTCGTAACAGAACGATGCAATATTGGGAGATTTCTTTGGTAAAAAAAGATCAATAGCCTGTTTTTTAATGTCAATATGATATCAGCATATGAAAATACTGCGATATTTCAGTGTATCAATATTTCTGAGTCTTTAGAAGTTTAAAGTCTGTAAAATAGAAGTTTTGGAAGAAGTTTTTTTGTTTGTTTGTTTGTTTTTAGACTTTAGAAACAGCGGGCTGATCGGTTAAATATCGGTGGGGTGGCCGATGTCCGATACTCAGTTTTAAGGGTGATATAGTCCGATACTGATAGAGGGCCGATTATATCGTGCATCCCTACTTATATTCTAAATTTTCCTAAATGCACGACATCATGTCATTAAACTGGCATGTAAAGGGTTAAAGTTATCTGAATAATCACACATTTGGCAGGTTTGGGTTATTTGAAGGAGTAAATAAGATATCGCTGTTTTCAGAGCCGTTTTAGTCCTCGCAGTGAGGGAGGGGGGAGAAGTCCTCCTGATCTTCAGGGGTCAAACAGATGCGGCGAGCGTCTCTGTGGAGGCTTGCTCTGCTCAGATCTGTCAGCTGAGCGTCATGGCGGCGTTTTTCCGTGCATCTGAACGCCGGAGCGAGCGAAACTTCCTCCCACTCTCCGGCCGACTCCTTCCTCGGCTGCCAGACGCATCAAGATTGATGATGAATCAGTCAGTAAAGCTGCCACCGCGCTTCATTATTGCCATGCGGTTAACGGGCCGGCGTTGAGGTGTTGCCATGGCGACAGCCAAACGGCAAAGCTGTTTGAACAAATGGAGGTAAAGAAGCTCTTTGGAAGCTGTGAAAGGGGAGGGAGGGGGGCCACTTTGGCAACGGGAAGCAGCGGCTCACGCTGCTTAAGCACCTCGTTTGTAGCCCGGCCTGCCATTTAATCGACACGGGGGACGGCTTCTCCTCAGAGCTGCTGGGATGGAGGGATGGAGGGATGGAGGGATGGAGGGAGGGCGGTGTGATGGGAGACAAATGCTGGAAAGGGTCAGATATGAACAGATGACTTGTTTTTATTTTATTTTAAAAAATCTGCTTTTTATGTGAGAAAACAAAGACGTTGCAGTGTCGTGTGAGCTGAGGTCTTCACCGTCCTTCTCTCCCTAAACCATCACGTCAACCAGGACTGCTGGCTGCTACAATCACAGTCAGGGTTCCCACGCGTCCTGGAAAACCTGGAAAAGGATTGAGCATTTATCCAGTGCTGGGAAACACATGGAAAATGAGAGAGTAAAATGTCCTGGAAAAGCTTGAGTTGTCCTGGAAAATGATTCTTCCTCCCTCTGCTTCTCTGCATTGTGGCTGAACGCAAACGGGTTCAACATTTTACACGTGTATGTTTGTTTCAGCTGCCTTGAAACGGCAACATTGAACAGCAGCTTCGGTGCTTTGTCGCTGCCTTGTTGCTCATTAATCGGTGCTTCGTCTCCGCATCGTCACCGCGTTGCATTGGCTGTCGCTTCATCTCGGCTTGGTCTCCGCTTCGTCGCTACTTCTGCAAACTTCGTTGCTACTTCAGCGCTTCTGCCGGGCTTCGGCGCTGCTTCGTCGCTACTTCTTCGGCGCTGCTTTGTCGCTGCTTCGGCTCTGCTTCGTCACTGCTTCGTCTCTTCTTCGTGTCTGCTTAGTCTCCGCTTCGTTGCTGCTTCATTGCTACCTCGGGGCTTCTTCGGCGCTTCTTCGGGGCTTCTTTGGCTTCTTAGGCACTTCTTCAGGGCTATCATGCTACTTCGGCGCTACCTCTCCGGCGCTACTTCTTCAGCGCTGCTTTGTCGCTGCTTCAGCTCTGCTTCGTCACTGCTTCGTCTCTTCTTCGTCTCTTCTTCGTGTCTGCTTCGTCTCCGCTTCATTGCTGCTTCATTGCTACCTCGGGGCTTCTTCGGCGCTTCTTCAGGGCTTCTTTGGCTTCTTAGGCACTTCTTCAGGGCTATCATGCTACTTCGGCGCTACCTCTCCGGCGCTACTTCTTCAGCGCTGCTTTGTCGCTGCTTCAGCTCTGCTTCGTCACTGCTTCGTCTCTTCTTCGTCTCTTCTTCGTGTCTGCTTCGTCTCCGTTTCGTTGCTGCTTCATTGCTGCTTCATTGCTACCTCGGGGCTTCTTCGGCGCTTCTTCGGGGCTTCTTTGGCTTCTTAGGCACTTCTTCAGGGCTATCATGCTACTTCGGCGCTACCTCTCCAGCGCTACTTCTTCAGCGCTGCTTTGTCGCTGCTTCCTCATTGCTTCATGTCTGCTTCGGTTCTGCTTCATCATCGCTTCGTCTCTGCTTTGGTTCTGCTTCGTCTCTGCTTCGGTTCTGCTTAGTCACCGCTTGTCTCTGCTTCGTCTCTGCTTTGGTTCTGCTTCGGTTCTGCTTCGTCACAGCTTGTCTCTGGTTCGTCTCTGCTTCGTCTCTGCTTCGCCGCTGCTTCGGTTCTGCTTAATCATCACTTCGTCTCTGCTTCGGTTCTGCTTCATCATCGCTTCGTCTCTGCTTCGGTTCTGCTTCGTCACCGCTTCGTCACCGCTTCGTCTCTGCTTCGCCGCTGCTTCGCCGCTGCTTCGGTTCTGCTTCATCATCACTTCGTCTCTGCTTCGGTTCTGCTTCGTCATCACTTCGTCTCTGCTTCGGTTCTGCTTCATCATCGCTTCGTCTCTGCTTCGGTTCTGCTTCGTCACCGCTTCGGTTCTGCTTCGTCACCGCTTCGTCACCGCTTCGTCTCTGCTTCGTCGCTGCTTCGGTTCTGCTTTGTCGCAGCTTCGTCTCTGCTTTGCGTCTGCTTTGTCTCTGCTTCGTCTCTGCTTCGTCTCTGCTTCGTTCTGCTTCATCATCGCTTCGTCGCTGCTTCGGTTCTGCTTCGTCACCGCTTCGTCACCGCTTCGTCTCTGCTTCGTCGCTGCTTCGGTTCTGCTTTGTCGCGGCTTCGTCTCTGCTTTGCGTCTGCTTTGTCTCTGCTTAGTCTCCGCTTTGCCACTGCTTCGCGTCTGTACAAAATATAAGGTACAGTTGTAGAGAATAACTTTTCCAAAAGCTTGGGGTGGAATTTATTAGTCTTCATTCGTCCTGAAAGTGTCATGGAAAAGTCCTGGAAAATAACTTCAAGAAAGGAGCGGGAACCCTGCACAGTTCAACAGGGTCTCTTTGTCCCTTCATGACTGGATGTTGATCACATTTTCCACTGGTTGTTTGTTTCTTCGTTTATTTTTGCCTTTCATGTTCCAGCTGTAAACCAGTTTACCTGCCGTGCAGGTGTCATTCTTCGCCACCTGATTTTACAGCTGTTTATCATTCTGACCTGAATGATCACACTGGACCTAAAATCACACAAGACATCAAATCCCCGCAGGAAAACGTTGATTCCCTCAGTCTGAACACCACAAACATGTTCAACAAACGTTTTTATAACTAAGAATGTAAATGTGAACAGTTGATTTTAAAACTTGGTCAACAAAGTTATAAACAACTATAACATGAACGTACAGCAACGGCTCCGCCGGTTTTTATATAACTGTTTACAAAGTAATCTGCGTTGTTTTCATCCTAATCCTGCATCGTCTTCATCCACATCCAGCGTCATCTTCATCCACATCCAGCGTCATCTTCATCCACATCCAGCATCGTCTTCATCCACATCCAGCATCGTCTTCATTAGGGCTGTGTTAAACGATTATTTTTTAAACGATTAATCTATCATTTTTTCGATGCATCGATTAATCTAACGATTCACTTTTTTTTAGCTCGATTCGATTATCGATTATCTCCTCATAAATTGACAGACAGCAATTTATATGCTGATATAGATATCTAAAATGTAAAAAAGAGCATGAATAAAAAGGCAGTGGGAGCAGCAGCCTGTCATGGAGTTTTTCATGAACCAACAGAATGTAAAATTTATGTTGAAAACACAGCTGACTGAAAAACAGGCTTTTAATTCTTTCATTTACATGAAAATAATAAAAAGTCATTATTGAAATAATATGATCATGTAAACTTGGAGGATTTAAGCTAAGACAGATATTATTTTCCAACAAAAGATAATGAAGATAAGTAAACATTCAGAGTTGAACATTTTATTGAACATGGGTCTAGCTTCCAGAAAACGTGCATCTTCATCTTTATTCTGTTAATGCTTAATACGGGTGCCAATCACTTGGAAATTAAATAAAAAATGCTTAATTTATCCCAGAAGTGATTACACAATACTATAACCAACAGATGAAACACTAATATGAGGTTGAGAACGTGACTTTAATTGTATTCAGTCAGAGACGAGACGGCTCCCGGCATCAGCTGCAGTACTACCCACGGCCAGCAGATGGAGCTCGTGCTTCATGCTGACCGTCTCAAACAGGCCTGACGTGTCTGAAGACATGGCGTCCATCTCACGGAAGTGTCTCATGTCTCATTAGGCTTCGGATTCGCCATCCCTAATATATAGTTATACCTTCGATAAACGAGTGTGGGCCTTCACTGCCTAACACTTTGGAAACTTGGAAGAGCCACTCGCGGAGATCGCGCCGCCATCTTTGTTTTGGTCTGAAGTCGCATGGCGCCGCCATCTTTGTTTTGGTTTGACGACGCATCGGTACGCATATTTTGCGTCAACGTATTTTTTGCGTCGACGTAATCGGTTACGTCGACGAATCGTCCCAGCCCTAGTCTTCATCCTAGTCCAGCATCGTCTTCAACCACATCCAGCGTCATCTTCATCCTATTCCAGCATTGTCTTCATCCTATTCCAGCATTGTCTTCATCCTATTCCAGCATTGTCTTCATCCTATTCCAGCATTGTCTTCATCCTATTCCAGCATCGTCTTCATCCACATCCAGCGTCATCTTCATCCTATTCCAGCATCGTCTTCATCCTATTCCAGCATCGTCTTCATCCACATCCAGCATCGTCTTCATCCTATTCCAGCATCGTCTTCATCCACATCCAGCGTCATCTTCATCCTATTCCAGCATCGTCTTCATCCACATCCAGCGTCATCTTCATCCTATTCCAGCATCGTCTTCATCCTATTCCAGCATCGTCTTCATCCACATCCAGCATCGTCTTCATCCTATTCCAGCATCGTCTTCATCCACATCCAGCGTCATCTTCATCCTATTCCAGCATCGTCTTCATCCTAATCATGTGTCGTCTTCATCCTAATCCAGCGTTGTCTTCATCCCATAGATATCAGTGTTAAAGCGGAGACTTAAATACATGTTAGACTGTTGCTGATTAAAAAAAAACAAAATCTTGCAATTTTTCAAAATATAATGAAGAAATTACACAAACGTTCACCATTTAAAAATATCGGTAGTATTATAATGTGGCTCGTGTGTAGCGAGCTGGCTGGTTTATCTTTTCACCGTGTTCACAAAATATGTTTTCATATTCTCATCGGTCAAAAATGAAAAAAAAATGTGACGTTGACAGAAAATATCTGGTTGCCATGGAAACGATGCAGCGAGCTGAGGTCAGACGCGCTTCTCAGGCCATGATGTCTCTGAAACTAGCAGGAGACGGTGTCATGTCGATCTCCGGCATCATCAGACGCGTCCCCTCTGAGGACATCGTCCTCTCACAGGAGACGTTTTCTTCTTGAGACAGAAGCAGCTCTTTTGTGTGAAGCTTGTCCAGCTGTGTTTACAACTGGTTGTCTCACGTTCCAGTCAAGCCGTTGCTGCCTCTTTGAATCGAGGCTTCTGAAAGCGCACCTTTTATCACAGATCTGCGGCTTTCAAAGGGCCCCCCCCCCAGAGACCCAGAAAACCCCAAACTGAAGTCAGACTAGACAACGGCAGCCGAGACCAGTATCTGCTTTCCTTAGAGAAAGCGGGCTCTGTTCTGCCGGCCGGACTGGAGACGGTGGGAGATGCAGGTTGGTGACGGGGCCTCTGGCCACGTCCTGGACTCTGCACTTGCATGTGATCTTTAACCCGTTCAGGCTTCGTTTGTGGCCGGCGTGCATGTGAGTGGCGTCGCTGCAGCGACCTGAGCTCCTCAGGGTGAAATATGCTCAGATGCTTTGCTAATGTGAGCAGCGGGGGGGCTGAAAGATGGACGAACTCAGAAGCTGAGGCGGCTCTTTATACAACCTGAAGAAAACGTGAGCTCGTTATTCTTCATCTTCCACGATAAGATGTTTCTTTTTGTTTTGGTTTTTGTCTCTTTGGTTTGTTATTCTCTATCAAAGATGGATACATTTAGCTTTTCTCCGACTCATTGGTAGACTGGTCCCTTTTTACTGTCAGGCGATACAACGCATGTAAAATATTTTATCATAACAAGGACAACTCATCAGTCCTGTCGGACTCTCCTGTCCTCGTCCTGCCTGTAACCCCCCTTTCTGTCTCCTTAATACAGCAGCACATGTAAACGTAATCATTATTCATGTAATAATGCTCATAAGCTACATGACCACAAAGTAGGCTGTATTATAAAGTCTTAAGATTCAACTTACTCTCTTCTTGGCACCTATTGCCTCAAGTCTGTCTTCCCCTTGCTTGTGTTGGCTCTGTGATTAAAATCTAAGTATAGTTTTATAAAGTAGATGTGAATTTAAACTACAACTACAATTAACCAGCTTTCAGTACACATGGATGTATATCAGCATATATACCGAACTGATCAAACTTCAGAGTGAAAATTACTGCAAGGGGTTATTTAAAAAAGGCAAAAGCCTTTCTAAAACACCAATATTAAAATTATGTGATGGTTTAACAGGATGCCAAAAAATATGAATTATGTTTTTTCTGTCAAGTCAACATAACAACTTGAATTATTTCCCTTAATATATACTTATATATAATTGTAGTACTTTAAGGGGGTTGCAGCGTTGTTTCTGCTTTGGAAGTCTGAGAACCGAAGACGCTGGCGTGTTTGGGTCCAGATTCTCCAGAAGTCTCGGAGCTCATCCTTTGGATCACAACGTAGAGCGAGTGTTTGTTTACATCAGCTGAGATGAACTCCTGGTACTGGAGCGTCATCTCGTGACCAAACTGAATACTACACCGGTCTGAGACCAAACTGATTACTACACCAGTCTGAGACCAAACAGAATACTACACCAGTCTGAGACCAAACGGAATACTACACCAGTCTGAGACCAAACAGAATACTTCACCAGTCTGAGACCAAACTGATTACTACACCAGTCTGAGACCAAACTGATTACTACACCGGTCTGAGACCAAACTGAATACTACACCAGTCTGAGACCAAACTGAATACTACACCAGTCTGAGACCAAACTGATTACTACACCGGTCTGAGACCAAACTGATTACTACACCGGTCTGAGACCAAACTGAATACTAAACCGGTCTGAGACCAAACTGATTACTACACCAGTCTGAGACCAAACTGATTACTACACCGGTCTGAGACCAAACTGAATACTAAACCGGTCTGAGACCAAACTGATTACTACACCAGTCTGAGACCAAACAGAATACTACACCAGTCTGAGACCAAACGGAATACTACACCAGTCTGAGACCAAACAGAATACTACACCAGTCTGAGACCAAACTGAATACTACACCAGTCTGAGACCAAACTGAATACTACACCAGTCTGTGACCAAACTGAATACTACACCAGTCTGAGACCAAACTGAATACTACACCAGTCTGAGACCAAACGGAATACTACACCAGTCTGTGACCAAACTGATTACTACACCAGTCTGAGACCAAACTGATTACTACACCAGTCTGAGACCAAACAGAATACTACACCAGTCTGAGACCAAACTGAATACTACACCAGTCTGTGACCAAACTGAATACTACACCAGTCTGTGACCAAACTGAATACTACACCAGTCTGAGACCAAACGGAATACTACACCAGTCTGAGACCAAACAGAATACTACACCAGTCTGAGACCAAACTGAATACTACACCAGTCTGTAACCAAACTGAATACTACACCAGTCTGTGACCAAACTGAATACTACACCAGTCTGTGACCAAACTGAATACTACACCAGTCTGAGACCAAACTAAATACTTCCAGTCTGAGACCAAACTAAATACTTCCAGTCTGAGACCAAACTAAATACTTCCAGTCTGAGACCAAACTAAATACTTCCAGTCTGAGACCAAACTAAATACTACACCAGTCTGAGACCAAACTGATTACTACACCAGTCTGAGACCAAACTGAATACTACACCAGTCTGAGACCAAACTGAATACTACACCAGTCTGAGACCAAACTGAATACTACACCAGTCTGAGACCAAACTGATTACTACACCAGTCTGAGACCAAACTGAATACTACACCAGTCTGAGACCAAACTGATTACTACACCAGTCTGAGACCAAACTGAATACTACACCAGTCTGAGACCAAACTAAATACTACCAGTCAGAGACCAAACTAAATACTACACCAGTCTGAGACCAAACTAAATACTACACCAGTCTGAGACCAAACTAAATACTACACCAGTCTGAGACCAAACTGATTACTACACCAGTCTGAGACCAAACTAAATACTACACCAGTCTGAGACCAAACTAAATACTACCAGTCTGAGACCAAACTAAATACTACCAGTCTGAGACCAAACTAAATACTACCAGTCTGAGACCAAACCGATTACTACACCAGTCTGAGACCAAACTGAATACTACACCAGTCTGAGACCAAACTGAATACTACACCAGTCTGAGACCAAACTGAATACTACACTAGTCTGAGACCAAACTGAATACTACACTGGTCTCTCTCCTAAAGGGAGCTTTCACACCTACACGATTTGGTCCGGTTAAAGCCGACTGGAATTCAGAACACCTGCAAGTATGGTACGTTTGGGCAGGTGTGAAAGTGGACCAGTTTGTTTTGGTCCAGATTAAAGAACACAGTTAAATCCCCAGTGTTAAATTTGAGTTAAGTCATATTTACTCTTTCAGAGTAATTCTAACACCATTGAGAGTAAAATAACTACCAGTGCCGGTGAAAATTTTCAGAGTTAAAACAAGTTTCCTCTTTCAGTGTATAATTAACTCTATGAAGTGTAACTAAGTGCATCCAGGAAGACTCCGCCCTCTTTGGCTTGAATATTTCCCATCATGCTTTGCTACTCCCCTGTATGGTCTTGCACCGTGAGTTAAGTGTATACTGTATGGGATCCCTTTGGGTCTCCTTGGTGTGCACAGTGTATTTATTAAAACATGATGTTGAAGTTGGTAGTTTGTGCTGACTATCAGTACTTGCTTGATAAATGTCAAAGTACCAACTAATCTTCACAACTCTCCCAAATTTCTGTGCTGATATTCAGGACAGTAATTTGGGGTCAATGCATGATGGGAAACAATGATAATATTAATACAAAATTCAAAATCCTTGAGTATTCACCTCCATTACCTCAAAGCAGGCCTATTTTCATTTTTATACTTGAGAGCAACCCTAAGAGTTCATTTTTACTCTTATAGTGTTGGGCATTTAACTCTAGATTAGTGTTGACTTAAAACTCTGAGAACAGTGTAAAATGTGCACTGACTCCTTGGACCCAAATAAACACCGAAATTGGTGTACAATATACTCCTAAAGTGTTGGATATGCACTGTCAAATTTGCTGTGAACCGTACCGAGACCGACCTCTGGAGGTGGTCTCGGTACGGTTCCATGTGGACTCCAGTACGGTTCTCTGATGCTAAGAATGCTTCACAGACTCGATTCGGCCCATTTACAACAGTTCCAGTCATTCTACATGATAAATGAAACCGAAGCTACCGTAGAAATCGCCAAAGACGTCTCCGAAATACAAGATGGTTCAGGTTAGGGGCTTAGCTCGTTGCTCTTGCAACTTTGCCGTGGGGGCAGAAAAAAAACTTGTAGTGCTCTTGTACCGTATGTGAGTTTCATGCTGTAACAGCAGAAGTATTTTTGCTGCAGCATAAAGTAATAATAATAATATATCACCACAATTACGAGCAGAAGAGCACAACAAACAGCCGGATTTTTTCTTCCGGGATTACTATTCTTCGCCCACTACACCATCAGTTTAAACACAAAACACAGTATTTTCTGAACAGTGCAGCCACGGGCCTGGAGGATATTATCATCCATATCCGTGGTTTCTTTTGCAGAAATACTGGTGTGAATGTGAACAGGACTAGTTGAGAATTGCAATATTGTTCCAACTTTTGGGCCGGGCCGAACCGTCTACCGGACTAACAGGTGTGAAAGCAGCCTAAATCAGCGTGGGACCATAAAAAATCAGTCGGTTAAACCACCGCTTCATGTTCGGCAGAATTTACGAGACGGACGTGGCGTTGCACGAGTAGCAAGTCCTGAGGTGAACCTGTCCCAGCACACTGCTGCAGAAAAACAAAGAAGGTATTCCTGCATCACCGTTCAGATGCAGCAGAGAGCAGAAGCAAAGCTGCAGGCATGAGGATGAGGAGGATGAGGAAGGTGAGGAGGGAGGACGGGGCAGCCGCCTCCTAATGACAGGAAGTGGGCTGTAAATGCGGCTTTCCCTGAATGAGAGGAGGAAGCGGTTATAGAGCAGAGTTTATACGGCCGTCTGTCGGCTGCTCTTTCAGCTCGTTCCTGCTCAACACTGCCGTAAAACATCCCCCCCCCCCCCCCCCCCCCCCCCATGGCTGCAGCTTCCAGCCAGAACACACTTCAGCTCGCCGTGATGCAGCCTGGAGGTGGACTCTGGACTCAGACAGAGTTCTGGTTTCAGTCTGGACGTTTAGAAACGTGAGCTCAGCTTCTCTCGTCCGGTTCCACAGAACGGGACTTTTCTGAGCCGGAACGTCGGCTCGGACTTCGGACTCGGTCCTGCTGGTGTTCACGGTCCAGAGATCAGGATTTACCGCCCCATCCTCCACCGTCCTGTCCCGTCCTGGACCCAGACCCGCTGATGGACAAAAGCTGGTGGACAAGCTTGTCTATCATCATCAGCCTCCATCAGTGGACGACTGAGGGGTTGAGGTGGTCCTCGGCCTGCTTCTTCTTCTGTGGTGGCTGAATCCTGCAGCGGTTACCTGGTTTGTTGGTTAGTGACCCGCCCAGCAGTGACAGAGATGGACTAAAACCAGGTCCAGGTTCACATCTGTCCAAGTCTGTCGCGGTTTTCCTTCCCTGTCCGAAGCTTGAAGCATGATTTGTTCAGGTGAACCCAACCTTCGTCCACTGATGACATCACAGTTCTCCGAGGAGAACTGGAGTTTCCCACCAGCAGAAGTTACACCTGAGCAGGAAAACACACGGACAGTCTGCTGATCACAGCCCTCCGCCATGATTAATGGAGCCGGTTTTCAGCCCTCAGCTCAGGGTTTCTGAAGAATGGACTTCAGTTCCCGATGAGACGCCGCCTGGTGATTTTAATGACGCCGTAACCTTCCCATTAACCCTCCTCCCGGGTCTACGAGCGCTCGCTTAAACACACGTGCAGCAGATTTAGCACCGCTGCTTTCAGCTTACCTTCCCCTCTGGAGGAGCGACTCGGCAGCAAGCGGGGACCAGATGGACTGTCTCAGAAGACCGATGGGGTCTTACAGGATGGCTTTGGACCCACTTCAGCGCCCGCACATTAGGAATGTAGTGATATGAAAATTTCATATCACGGTTATTATTTTTACCGTGGTTTTATAGAAATACCCCCCAGCATCTTTAAAAATATCCAAAATGGGTCTAAATATCTACTTTGTCCTTTTTAAAGGGTGAAAATCTCAAGAGAGCTGTCCATGTCGGTGCCTTTTTTGCCCTCTGCCATGTTTTCATAAATGAAACAATGCAAACTGGGACTGCTACTGCTTTTCCCGCCAATGAGCAGCATCACTGGGAGTTTTCAAAGTGCAGTAATCAGTCACGGTTTCAACTATAATTAAAATTTGAAACGGTATTACTAATCTTTGGGAATTTTATCACGGTTAACCATTTTACCGGTAATTGTAAATCTCAGGAGTAAATCTCAGGAGTTTTACCGGAGTCACCCCCACGGCCTCGATCGTTAAGTTTGAGATCGTAATCTGTGCTGATTTATACAATCGACGGGTTTCTGAGCAACGTCACAGATAGGATGCGCCAAAACCAGGGGGCAAGAAAACGCAGGAAAAGCATTATTGAACTACGAGAAGACCTGTGTTTACATACAGGACTCCACTTTTAATGCAGATGAGGTCATGATGACGTGAAAGTGTCGGGGAAATATAATGTTTGAGTCCTGGTATTTGTTTGGTTGCAAAAATCAAAACATTAATGCATGTAAACGGTTAAAAATGTCAGTAAAAGGACAGTAGGCGTGACTGATCTTCAGAAAAGCCTCTCAGATAACTTATACAGGTTCAGATACATGATTTATTCAGTCTTTCACCACGGTCACCATGTCTGATTAAACCACCGCGGTGGCAGAAATGATTGCCGTGTTCTAGTCGGGAGACTGGTACTAATGCATCACCGCCGCGATCGGCTGCATCCCAACACTGTAGCTGTGTGTGACAGCCATCCTCTGCTCAGACAGGAAAATAAAAAAAAGAAGAAACTGATGGTGGAGCCGTTTACAGACGTTCACGTGGCATAACAATGCATCCCAGAGATTTAATACGAAGTACGGGCTCGTAAATCAGATGGCGTTTGAGTTTATACTGTTAGCTTGCTAGCAGTTAGCTGGTCTGTCTACTGTCCACCACGATCTCATCCACAATAAAGCAGAACGTTCCACAAGCAGCGAAACTTACCGACAGCAATGCATGTTAGTCCCTAACAGCTGGAATCAGCTCCTTTCCAAACGTAGTGATGATGTCGTCTTTGCCTGGTTTAATCCCAAACTAGTGAAAGTTGCTCCTGTATGGAGGAGGTGAGGACGACACGGAGCTGAACTGAACCTGCTGCAGGCTGCAGATTGTTGTGGACTTTTTGGTTTGAACAAAGAGTCTAAACGAAAGTTTAAGCCGCTTTCTAACTCAGGTTTTTCAGGCAAATTTTAAATGAGGTCCAACATGAATAATATCCATGTTTTAACCAGAAAAATGCAGTTTCTAGTGATGACTGCCTTACCAAGTTAGTGTAATGGTAATAGAAACGCAAAACAGCAACACTGCATCTGTATTTTTTTTAATTTTACATCAAAATACAGATTTATAAAAGATAATTTAAAACAGAACGATCTCTGTTTGTTTCGTCAGGTTACTTTTACATTTTTATGAATGATATGAGTGTGTGTTTGGTCATAGACTGCAGTACAAAACATAGGCTTTTTGCCCCCTGGTTGCCTAGCAACTGCCAATGTTTGTAAACGGGAAGCCCATCTATATCAGTCTCTTCCACGTCTTGGGCTTGTAACAATATCAAAGCTCTGACAGCAGCAGAAACGGGTCCAACCTCCAGAACCGTCAATACACAGAGTTAAACCATACGTTGACCAGAGCCATAGAAATACAGAGTTGCGACATGTCGTCTTCAATGTAAAAGCGGTCACATGACTCTGGGAGAGCGCCATGCGAACCCGCGCTGTCACATCTGACTGCAGAACAGACAGCAGTAATCAGATTACTGGCAGTAAACGGTAAATAAACGTGGGAGCTGCAGACATGCTGGCCATGAATGTTCTGGTTACAGAGCAGGTTTCTTCTGCAGTTTTACTGGTTTAGCTTCCTGGTTTTAATGTTTATCTGGTTTTATACAGGGTCTTTGTGCACTTTGATAAGGTGCTTTCAAATAAAATGGGTGATGAGAACAAATTGCATGATGGGAAAAATGCTGAAAGAATGTAGTTGTACTGTTGTAAATCGTGACCCTGCAAGATTTCCAGTCTGTAAAATCTCAGATGAAAATCTGAGACTAAAAACTGTCTTTAGATGTGAGCGAGTGTGACATGGTGGTCGTTCAGGAGGCTTTTCCACATCTTTAAGAAGTCCTCTGATGTGAGGCAGGCATAAAGGGTAAAATATCCATCACAGTTTAGCCCACAGAGTTGCACACTACTGTTGCTGAGACACTGACGATGATGATGGACATGGACCTCCAGGGATCTAGTAGGTTTAAGGGTTGAAGCCGCTACTGTAGCTGAACCAAAGCAGAGATGTGTGGTTGTTCTCAGGTCCAGGACTGATGAGTCCATGAAAGGCGTATTCCACCTGAGCAGGTGAGCTCTGTACGGGCGTGAACACCGACGCTGCTGCTCTGGGATCTGAGCTTGGCTGTGAATTTGATCTCGCCGCTCTCTCCATCTGTGTAATGTCCCTGGAGGAGGGTGTGTCCTCACACCTGGTCTCCAGTCTGCTTTGTCTACTGTGTGTTTGCAGCCCGGCTTTTTCTTTCTGTTTCTGATGCTGATGATGAGAACCCGTGAAAAAGCACTGTTGGAAATGAGGAGTTCAGCCTTTTACTGGTCCAGACTGGTCTCTTGTTTGGGTCTTTTCAAACTCAGATAGACGCAGTTTTTTGTCTGGTCTTAGCTGTTGTTATCTTAAGCGGGGGAAAAAAATGATTGAACACGTCAACATTTTCTCAGAAAATATATTTCTAGTAGAGCTATTGACATGAAATTTTCACCAGATGTCTGCAACAACCTAAGTAATGCACACATACAAAGAAATCCTAACATTTATGTCCATAAATGAAGTTATGTGTAATATAGTGAAACAGGGAATAAGTATTGAACACATGAAGAAATGGAGGCTAAAAGATGTGAAAGCCAAGAAAGCAGCTGGAGTCTGTCAGTATTTAGAAAGTAATCCTGTCCCCTATCAGAGCAAAGTAATATCAGCTGCTTTAGTCCTGATTGATGCTTTTAAAAAGGTTTCTCATCACCAAGGTGTCAGACAAGAAGCATTGCATGATGGGTAAAAGCAAAGAGCTGTCTAAAGACCTACGCAGCCTTATTATTGCAAACACACTGAAGGTATTTGTTCCAGGTGCATTTGTAAACTTGTGAAAGTTCCAGTGAGCACCATTGGGACCATCATCCGGAAGTGGAAAGAACACGGCATGGTCATAAAGCGGCCACGGCCAGGTGCTCCTCACAAGATTTCAGACAGAGGAGTCAGAACAATCATCAGAAAGGTTCTCCAACAGCCCAGGACCACTCGTGGAGAGCTTCAGAAAGACCTGGAACCAGCAGCTACAGTTGTTTCAGAGAAAACAAGAAGGAATGCACTCAACCGCCATGGCCTTCATGCACGCACACCACGCAAGACTCCATTTCTGAAGAAGAAGCAGGTTGATGCTGGTTTGAAGTTTGCAACACAACATCTGGACAAACCCATGATGTTCTGGGAAACATAGTCTGGTCAGATGAGACCAGAACTGAACTCTGCAGCTGTCATAAGACACAACATGTTTGGAGGAGAAATGGCACCAAAACACCATAGCAACAGTGAAGTTTGGAGGTGGGAGCATCATAGTGGGGGATGTTTTTCAGCATGTGGTACTGACAGACTTCATATGATTGAAGGAAGAATGGATGGAGGAAAGTAGAGAGACATTCTGGACCAGAATCTGCTGAAGATGAAAAGAGACTGGATCTTTCAGCAAGACGACCGTCCCACCACACAGCCAAGAAACACTCACCTGCTTTAAGAAGAAGAAGAAGAAGCTGCTAGAACGGACCAGAAACACTCACCTGCTTTAAGAAGAAGAAGATAAAGCTGCTAGAACGGACCAGAAACACTCACCTGCTTTAAGAAGAAGAAGATAAAGCTGCTAGAACGGACCAGAAACACTCACCTGCTTTAAGAAGTAGATAAAGCTGCTAGAACGGACCAGAAACGCTCACCTGCTTTAAGAAGAAGATAAAGCTGCTAGAACGGACCAGAAACACTCACCTGCTTTAAGAAGTAGATAAAGCTGCTAGAACGGACCAGAAACGCTCACCTGCTTTAAGAAGAAGAAGATAAAGATGCTAGAACGGACCAGAAACGCTCACCTGCTTTAAGAAGAAGAAGATAAAGCTGCTAGAATGGACCAGAAACACTCACCTGCTTTAAGAAGAAGAAGATAAAACTGCTAGAACGGACCAGAAACGCTCACCTGCTTTAAAAGAAGAAGATAAAGCTGCTAGAACGGAGCAGTCAATCACCCGACCCGAAAGAACTGAAGATCCGAGTTGACAGAAGAGACCCTGAACCGTGAAGATCTGAAGGCAGTTTGTGGAAGAATGGACCAAAATCACACCTGAGCATTGTTTTCCACTGGTTTCTCCATACAGGAGGTGTCTGGAGGCTGGAACCACCAACAAAGGTTTTTACACGTAGTAGCAAATAAATTTCAGTAAGCGTATTCAATACTTATTCCCTGTGTCATTTCACTATATTACACATAACTTCATTTATGGACATAAATGTTAGCATTTCTTTGTATGTGTGCATTACTTGGGTTGTTGCCGACATCTGGTGAAAATTTCATGTCAGTAGCTCTACTAGAAATATGTTTTCTGAGAACAATATTGACGTGCTCAATACTTTTTTCCCCGCTGTAAAAGTTTTATCTCTTTATTTTCTGCAGAGTTCTTAAAAGTGCATGCTGGTTATTTTTCCTCAACGTTAGCCTTCACGTCGTCTGGCTGAGTGTTCGTGTCACACCTTACATAAATGTATAACCAGCCAATCACACGGCAGCATCTAGTCATGTAGACAAGGCAAAGACGATTTGCTGCATCATGGATCTGCAGCAGCTGTGATGCTATCATGTCAACATGGAGCAAAATCTGTGAGGAATGTTTCCAGCACCTGGTTGGATCTTTCAGGAATGAGGATGGGGGTCTGACCCGGTTCTAGAAGGTGGACCTGATGATGTGTATATCAGTTGCTTAGCAGAAGAAGCAAGTCAAATCCCATGTTTGAAATGAAACTTTAAATAATACCAGTTATTAAACAATCAAAGAGTGTTTTCCTTTTTTCGATGTATGTGCACCCTTGTTGTCAGATCGTCTCTATTAAATGAACGAATGATTTTTAGATAGCTAGAAAAATGAGAGGAGAGTGAATCTGAGAGTAGAGGAGACTCATATTTGTGAGGAGAGCCTGACTTCAGAGTCTCCCGTTTCTCGTCTTGTCTTTTGTTTCATGGTCAGCCTGTCACTTGGCCAAGCCTCATTACAAACCAATCTGTGTAGAGAGGGCAAATACAGAGTGACTGGCATTGTTCTGTGATTGGCATGCCAGCTTAAACCAGAGGCGACATTAATAAACGCTGTGACCCTGTCCGTCTTTGGAGGCTTCTTTGACCACTGGCTAGTGTTTTTGTTACAGGTCAGTGGCTACATTGTGCCTGTCTGCCCTCTCAAACGCTCCTTCAGCTGATGTAACCTTTACAACCTGAACCATTGAACCCCCCCAACCCAGAGGCTGCACACACTTCACATTTACCGCCCTTATTCTGAGCCTGGTCGCAGGCTTCTTTCAGAAACAGTCCTCGAGCATAAATCACTAAACAAAGTAAATTATTTCTCTAAGCAAAAGGTTATTTAGGTGATTTTATATGTATGTATGCACAGTGGTTACAGAAAGTATTCAGACCCCTTGAAAGGAATAGTACACCCACAGAATGATGTAACTTTATCTTCCACTTCCCCTCATGGTGAGAAAGACTCTGCAGCACTTTTTTAATATCTCAAATGCAGCCGGCGATCAGGAAGGCTTCTCGTTTCCCCCCAACTTTCATATAATGGAGTTCACTGGGGTCCGAGCCAAAAAGGTCCATAAAAGTCCACAAAAACTTGTCAATATTCCTCCATACTGCTCGTCCAATGTAATCCAAGTGTCCTGAGTGGGTAGCGTCCAGAATTTACTGGAAATGGCGTCATTTACTATATTTTTAGAGCCTAAACAGTACTACATCTTACTTCCGCGAAGCACGCATAAGCGCATTCATGAAACTACGGAAGCCTCGGCATTCAGAGCCTACTCTGCCGATAATACAAGTGTAAAAGAAGAAATTTGCTGTTTACTTTGTGCTAAGAGCGACAGATGTGCAGACAAACCGGGACAAACACAAGAGGGTCCAAGAGGGGTTGATATTGATTTAAAACAAAGAAAGAAAGAGAACGAGAATGCGAGATCTCGTCTGCCGCGGCTTCCGTAGTTTCATGAACGCGCATCGGCGTTAAAGCTGGGACGATGCGTCGATGTAACTGATTACCATTTAGTAACAGCTGAGTTTTTTTCAAAT